>CM045553.1:18123977-18723977 GCA_024721245.1 Mitragyna speciosa
AAATTCTACCTGGATTTTCGAAGAGTCGGGGATAACTTCGCCGCATCTCTTCCTCTGTTTCCCAAGTGGCTTCTTTGAGTTTCGTGGTGCTTCCAGAGAATTTTGACAAGTGGGATTTGTTTATTTCTTAGCTCTTCACCTTTCGATCTAGGATGCGAACTGGTTGCTCTTCATAGGCTAAGTCTCGTCAAATTCAATTTCATCTGGTTGAAGTACATGTTGTGGGTCCGGGTGGTATTTTTCAAGACAGATACATGGAAGACATCGTGCAATTTGGCCAATTGTGACGGTAATTCCAACTGGTAGGCAACATGACCGACACGCTTAACGATTTTAAATGGTCCCACGTATCTTGGTTGAAGCTTCTTCCTTTTTCCAAATTTAATTCCCTCCTTTAAATGGAGAGATTTTGAGAAACACTCTATCTCCCACTTCAAATTCCAACTCTTTCCTTCGATGGTCAGCATAACTCTTCTGGCGGTCTTGTGCAGTTTGGATTCGTTGCTGAATTAGCTTGACCTTCTCATAGGCTTCTTCTATCCACGGTACCTTTTCCGGACCTAATACTCTTCGTTCACCCACTTCATCCCAGTAGCCAGGTGTTCTGCATCTCCTTCCATACAACGCCTCGAACGGAGCCATCTGGATAGAGGCTTGATAGCTGTTATTGTAGGCGAACTCTATCAAAGTCACGTGTTGATCCCAACCACTACCAAAATCCATCACACTTGCCCGTAGCATATCTTCCAAAATCTGGATCACTCGTTCAGACTGTCCGTCAGTTTGGGGATGATAAGCCGTGCTGAAGTGCAACTTTGTTCCCAAGGCTTCGTGCATTTGTTTCCATAGTCGGGAAGTAAACCGAGGATCTCGGTCTGAAACAATACTCACGGGAATTCCATGGAGCCTTACCACTTCATCAATAAACATGCGAGCAAGTCTCTCCAAAGGATAAGTCATATTCATAGGCAGAAAATGGGCAGATTTGGTTAGTCTATCAACAATCACCCAAATCGCATCATGCCCTCTTTGGGTTCTTGGCAGACCAGAAACAAAGTCCATAGTAATAAGTTCCCACTTCCACTCTGGGATTTCCAAGGGTTGTAACAGTCCAGACGGTCTCTGGTGTTCGGCTTTTACCTTGCTGACACGTAGAACAAGTTTGAATATACTGTGCTATCTCTCTCTTCATATTATCCCAACAATAGAGTTTCTTTAGGTCTTGATACATCTTTGTACTGCCTGGGTGCACCGTGTATCTGGAACGGTGAGCTTCATCCAAAATCATTCTTTTCAACTCTTCATTTCTTGGTATAAAGATTCGGCTTCGGAACCTCAACAATCCTTCCGGTCCAACATTATATTCAGGTAAGATCCCTGCTCTGGCTTTCTCTATCCGCTTTTGTAACGTAGGATCTCTACCTTGAGCTTCTTTAATTTGCCTCAACAATTCAGATTTAATACTTATATTTCCACAAATCACCTTTGAGCCATCTATCCGTGGGTTGTTCTCACTAACTTGTTCTAACAATCTCCACTCACGGATGGCCAAACTAGCCACTTGCACTTTTCTACTTAGAGCGTCTGCGACAACATTGGCTTTACCCGGATGATAATTAATAGTACAGTCATAATCTTCTAATAACTCCACCCATCTACGCTGCCGCAAATTTAGCTCCTTTTGAGAAAATAAATATTTTAGGCTCTTATGATCTGTATACACCTCAAAAGTGACTCCATACAAATAATGCCTCCATTTCTTGAGAGCAAATACCACGGCTGCTAACTCCAAGTCATGTGTGGGATAATTCTTTTCGTGAGGTTTTAACTTACGGGAAGCGTAGGCAATTACTTGTTTCCCTTGCATTAACACACATCCCAGACCTTCCCGTGAAGCATCTGTGTACACACTAAAAGTCTCTTTTCCCCTCGGCAATGCTAATACCAGAGCGGAGGTTAATCGCTTCTTAAGCTCAGTAAAACTTTGCTCACACCGTCCATCCCAATGAAACTTAGCATTTTTTGAGTCAAAGCAGTGAGTGGTGTGGCTATCTTTGAAAAATCCTGAATAAATCGCCGATAATATCCAGCTAAACCCAAGAAACTACGGACTTCAGTTGGATTCTCAGGTCGTTTCCAACTAATCACAGCTTCCACTTTTGAGGGATCTACTGCTATTCCTTCCCCAGAAATGACATGGCCTAAAAAGGCTACTCGGTCTTTCCAAAATTCACATTTGCTAAATTTGGCATACAACCTGTTGTCTCTTAAAACTTGTAGTACAATCTTCAAATGCTGCTCATGCCCTTTGTGAGACTTGGAAAATATTAAAATATCATCAATAAATATTACTACAAATTGATCCAAGTATGGCCTAAAAACCCTATGCATCAAATCCATAAAGGCCGCCGGGGCATTAGTCAATCCAAACGGCATCACCACAAATTCATAGTGACCATATCGAGAATTAAAAGCAGTTTTGGGCACGTCTTCTTCCTTAATTTTTAATTGGTAGTATCCTTGCCTAAGGTCTATTTTAGAAAATACTACTGCTCCCTCCAATTGATCAAACAATTCATCGATGTGAGGTAAAGGGTACTTATTCTTGATGGTGACATTATTTAATCCTCGATAGTCAATACAAAGCCTAAGGGTACCATCTTTCTTCTTTACAAAGAGCACTGGAGCTCCCCATGGTGAAATACTGGGCCTAATAAATCCCCTCTCCAACAAATCTTGAAGTTGAACCTTAAGCTCTCCGAGTTCTGCAGGAGCCATGCGATACGGAGTTTTAGAAATTGGCGAAACTCCTGGCACCAATTCTATGCCAAATTCCACTTCTCGTTCAGGGGGTAGAGAGCTTAATTCCTCTGGAAAAACATCAAAAAACTCTCGCACCACGGGTACATCTTCAAGCCTAACTTTATCCCCAGGGGTGTTAATTAAGTATGCTAGGTATCCCATTGCCCCTCTAAACATCAATTTCCTAGCTTGCATGGCAGAAAGAAGGTTTGAAGAAGCTAGGGTTTTCTGTACATCCAACCTTAAAATAGGCTCTCCCGGTATATTAAAATCCACTACTTTCGTTCCACAATTTAATTGAGCACTATACCGGGTTAAACAATCCATGCCTAATATTATGTCATAACCCCGAATAGGCAACGCTATGAGGTCCGCTAAAATTTTTCTCTTTCCTACCCAGAGTTCACAATTTGTATAAATAAGGTTGGTAGTCAAACAATGATCCCCAGTAGGTGTCCTCACTTCAAATTCATAAGGTAATCTAGCAGGTTGTACTTCAACAAGAGTCATAAATTGGGGATTAACAAACGAATGAGTAGAGCCAGGATCCACTAACAATTTAGCGAGATAGTTGAAAACAAGAATCGTACCTTCAATAACGGCCGACGACTCCTGTGCATCGCGCTTGTCTAAAGCATAGACTCGAGCCGGCACCTTTCTCTTATTCCCGCTTTCCCTAGCTTGACTAGGGTGCCTAGGTTGAGCTACGCCTGGTCCACCAGTCGCTTGCTTCGGACAGTGACTGATTTGATGCTCACCACTACCGCAAAGTAAACATTTTCGATTTTTCCTCCAACAAGCTTCTTCAACATGACCACCCTTACCACAATACCCGCAAACCACCGAAGCAGCTGATGATTGAGTTCCCTTCTGTGCATCCTCCTTTCGTTCATTTCTCTGTGGTGTTCTTCCCATTGGAGCTCCTCTTGCCTTGCCAGGTTGAGTGCCCTGCCATATTCTTGCCCCGCCAGCTCCTCTTCCTACTTTAGGGGCTGGGGCACTTCCGGGTGATGGACGAGAATCACTGGCGTTTCCACGTTTCTTGGCTTGAAAAGTTCTAACCAATGATTTAGTTTCCTCCACTTGCTGAGCTTTCTCGACCGCAGCCTCATAAGTTTCCATAGTAGCAGCGGCAAGGGCCTCTTGAATCTCCAAATTTAACCCTTGGATGAACCTGTCTTCTCCTCCGTCTGTCCGTGGCTACTAGTTCAGGTGCGTATCGTGACAATTTGGTAAATTGGGCTTCATATTCCGCCACACTCATCAATCCTTGTCTCAATCTCAAAAATTCATCCTCCCGCTTCTCTTGTACTCGGGCAGGAATATATTTTTCTTTGAACTCCCGGGTGAAATTGACCCAAGTTCTTGGGGTCCGGTAACGTTCCCACTTAGTATTTATCAAATTCCACCAGGGTGTGGCAGCCCCTTCTAGTTGAAATATAGCAAAAGTCACCTGCCTTTCATCGGTGTATCTTAAGGCGGCGAAAATCTTCTCGATGTCTTCCAACCATTTCTCGGCGATCTCCGGGTTTGGACTGCCATTAAACTTAGGGGGATTAAATTTTTGGAATCTCTCTAAGGCAACATCTTCTCCAATTATTGGATTTCTATGCGGGTTGCCAACTTCTGCTCCAGGGTTTTGCCGATTCCCCAACTGGGTCAAAACATCGGTCATACGGTTTAACACGGCGATCATTGGGTCAGCCCCAGGATTTGGGTTTTCGCCCGATGTGTTGCCCTCCTCGGGATCTTGTCGACGGGGTCGACCTCTTCCTCTAGTTGCCATCACTTAATATTCTAAATAATATTAACTAGTTATTTCGAGATCCATGTAATAATCAACGAAGCATATAAAATGCACCACTTAATAAATAAAACAAAGAAAGCAATTATCATGTCAAATAAAGTCACATATATATACATGTCAAAAGTCTCACGTAGAGAACATAGCATGATATACACAGATCCAAAAGTTTTACATGCTAAATATATCACAACTGCAAATATAACAAAATAAATACAAACTCCGTACATACTCCTATCTAAGGATCTATGCTAACTGTACGGACCCAATAGGGCTCATATCAATGAGCTCCTAACCAAAAACTAAAACCCTAATCTAGTTCCCTACGGAACTAGCAGAATCCTCTGATGACTCCTCCTCAGGACCCTCCCCGATCTCCGGGGATGCAGGCACTACCGGTCCAGGTCCAGCGGGAATCTCCTCCTCACCTCGTGCCTCTCCCACCACGCGCTCAAGGGTATGCGCGCACTCATGAAGGACCTGACCTAAACCATCCCGGACATGCCCAGCTACACGAGTCAATCGCTCACGAGATCTCCGGAGCTGCTGAGTCAATGCTAAAGTCCTCTGTCTCTCTCTCATAAGCTCCTCCTCCAGCTCTCCGATCTGGTGAGCCTGGCGGCCCACCTCGTCGCTCAAACTGCGAACGCTCGCCTGAGCAGCAGCTGATGTGCGAGCGAAACTCCTACTCTCCTCGATCAGTGGGACTACCACATAATCGGGATAGGAGTACAACCTCCAGCATCCACAACGCGGTCGAATCTGGCGGGCAGGTGAAAAGCACAAGTAAGGATGTCCCGGCTGAGGGCGATAGCGTGCTAAGGGTCTACATCTTCGGTCCCTGATACCTCGAGGGTATCACCGTCAAGTCTCGAAGCTCGGACGCCTCACCTCGGCCCTCGTCCGTCATACCTACATATTTAAATAATTAATCAATTAGGTCTATCCCAAAAGTACTTAATAATAATAATTACTTAAATAGTACACTCAAATATCAAGCTTAAAAGTAACCTAAACCCATGCTCAAGCATCTCCATAATAGCGTCTGGGTGCGGAAATTCGGATCTTATCTCTCACACTCAGGGTGATCAGGCCCAAGAGTAACCGACTCGACCCAAATTTCCTACCCGACACCCAAGCAAATCTAGCACTAGAGACAAGATTCAATCCTAGGCTCTGATACCACCTGTGACAGCCCCACCTTACCCAAAGGCGCACCAAAGGGCTTAGCGGACTGTCTGCCTAGCTCTCGCCAGGACTCAAACACGCACTCGCTTAAACATCCAACCATACTTAACTTAAAATAAAATGCACTCATAAATAAATAATTCATAATATTTACTTAAAAGTGTAAATATTACTAGAGTTTTACATCCCAAAATATGACAATATTTACAATAAAAGCCTACACATTTAGGCTATCAAAACACAATAAACAAAATATCCACTAGGTCCAAATCAGCTTTTCCAGCCTTAGTAATTTTGGAAACCTGGTTAAAGAAAACAAATAAATGGGATGAGCTAAAATAGCCCAGTGAGTGCTCAAGTCATACAACCATACCAGTAAAATGTGATTTTTGTTCAATAAAATATTTAACGAGTAAATAAACAATTTGTGAACAATTTAATTTAACAAGTAGTCACGGGCGGATACGGGGCTCAACTACGGGAGCAAGCTCAACCGTAGAAGTAGCAAGCACTGAATATGTAACCAAGACATTCGAACCGAGATAATAGCTCAGGTCCTCGTCAAGGAACATACCAGTATAAACAAGCAAGTACCCTAACCACCGTTCACCTTATAACCTCCAAACAAGCTACCACCTCCAGGGAGTAATCTCAACCTTGGAAGGGCCAACAAGCAAGAAAGTTCTATCCGGAGTTGGCCTCTTAGAGGAATTCAACTCATTTAAGGAAAGAACGTCACGCCCTAAAACACCCAGCACCTTATATCCTCCCAAGTCACGTCAGGGTTGACTAACCGTGAAGTAACGGTGAAGTTAGTCACGGTAGTCTCACACACAATTAACACATTTAATAATGAAAGCATGTAACACGTTGTGAAATAGATGCGATAAAGTACACATCTTTTCTCAAGTAACACATTTTATCAAATAATAATATCAAGTAGAACATGGCATTTCATGCATCATGCACACATAAGAACACTCACCTGAATTGTCTATGAAAAGATTTCGTGGTAAGGTCGCGTCTCACTACCGGATCCTGAAATTCACGAGAAATAACCGTATAAAAATCCTGACTAAAATCTAAGAAATTTCATAAGGAAATTCAAGAAATACCCCAAGTCTTTCTAGGGTTTAATTTCTAGGGTTTCGGAGCTTAGGGTTTTACCCTAGGGTTTAGGGTTTTCAAAATTAGGGTTTTCTAACTTTCTAGGGTTTTGCTCGGAAAGGTTTAATTCACTAATAACTAATCTACGAAAATTTCTGCACACTTAAATCACTAAATTACAGCTTATAAAGCCTTAAATCATAGCCTAATTATTTTTATTTCCTAGGTTTTACCTGAAATTTCGGCAGCATTTCCTCTATAATCGGACTAAACCAAAAATTTTCCCTGCAAAGAAAACAACCAAACCAGCCCAATCTCACATAGTTCTACCAAATTTCACATCAAACTCACTTCAATTTCACTCCAATTCATCACAAAAATACATAAACTACTCCAAGTTCTTTAACCATATCAAGCCTAAATCATGCTATTTCAAGTTTAAATCACTATATACAAGTCATACAAGCCCATAAACAATCAAATCATGGCATAAAACTTCATATTTCATGGCCAAAAATAAATCATACTCAACCCATAAAACATAACTTAAGAGCTAAAAATTATAATTTTTCACTTGAAATTAGAAGAGAAAATTCAAGGGAATACCTCTAGATAGACAAGATAGTTGCTTAGGAGGAGGTTTCACTCAATTTCTATGGTTGAAATATGAGTAAATGGAAGTAAAAGATCCAAGAAAATTGAAAGAAAATGGAGAGAAAAGAGGGAAGAAGCAGCCGGCCAGCAAGAAGAAAAAAGAAGAAAACTAAGCTAAGTAAAAATGAAAAGAATTGGAGATAAATTGGAAAAAGTAGTGGCCAATCAAAACAAGACAAAACCAAAGTAAGTCTTGACTTTTTAACCATGGAAGACTCCACTTGGCACTAGGTAATTAGAAGTGATTTTCATTAGTTATCCCATAATTAATCTTGCAAGATTTCCTAGGTACAACTCTTAAGGCACTAAGTACAACATGCTCATCATTTTTTTTTTCCACAAATTCGGCCATCATTTTTTTTTTTCCTAATGAACATAATACAAAATGAAGGGTTTTTCATGAATTTCTAGGGTGTTACATCGACCCTCTCAGATACTCACATTTAGATTTAGGACTTGTATTCATATAGACACATCCGAATGCGATAGAATTTAGGGGTTAATTTAGGAAAATTTTAATTAAACCTCACAATTGGTCTTGGCTAGGTGGAAAGAGTGCCTTAGGTGCGAGCCTTTGCCTTCCCTTTCTTCAAATGTGACTCTCGGACCATCTTCTCACTTTTTTTTGTAGACCGGAGTCAAAAAATAGTTTTTAAATATTTTTTAAAAATTTTTATTTTGTTTCGTTAAATGATTTTTCGGGTGACTTGGTATACCCTAGCTCCATACCCAGTGGTGACTCCATTTTCAAAATAAAACCCTTTTTGAAAATTAGTTGGCCAAAACTATCGCACTTTTAGTCCCGGCCTTATTTTCTTTTAAAATACTATTTTTCCAAAATAACATCATTTTCACTAAAAACTCAATTTTTATCACACATGCACGGTTTTTCCAAAAAGTTATTTCTTTTCGAAAAGGGTCACCGGACTAGACCGCCTCTTCGGGGCGCGACAATCAATGACCCCACCATACCGTGCGATTTTGGACGTGACATATACTATGTACATTACAAGTATTGATTAAGAAATCTCAAGTTACATTTGAGGAGAGTTTAGGTAAGAAGAGAATTACATCAGAATAATAGAGAAGGCAGGATTCAGAGGCCCTATTTATAAAACAAATACAAGCCAACCAAAATAGAAATAATAACCATTCAATCACATTGGTCTAGTCCATAATCATCCGTCATGCCGTCATACAATTTAATAATTAAATAAATTTATTTATTTAATTCTAGTCATAAATCACATGGTCTAATTTAATTAGATTAATATTGTTGAATTTATTTGTTTCAAAAATAAAGTTATAGAAGGTGTAGATTTCCAAAATTTAACTTTCTAAATATTAACAATTAAAATTGAAAAGTGTTTTAATAGAGAAATTTCTAAAAATTTGCGTTTTTCCAAAAAAAATAAAAATTTCCCGCAAGACTTCTGACCAAATCCGCGACACCAATTCGCTAGACTATTCCCGCAGATCCATCTGCGGATTGGTGTTGTGAAAGCGATCTGCGGACACCCTCAGCTTGAGCCCGCAGATTGCGTGGCGTAACTGATCCACAGGTTTAGCTGCGACCAATTTGGCCGTGGATCAGCCCGCGAATTAGGTTCACAAATTAAAAAAAAATTGATTTTGTGATTGTTTTCAAAACTCTTTTGATCTAAATCATGTCAAAACCCTTTTAGCACAAAAAAATAATTTAGAAACTTTAAAAACAATCTTAAGAACTTATCTTAATTATTTAAAACACTTTTAAACAATCAAAAACTTTTCTTAAAAATCAAACTCTTGATTTTTCTAAAACAATTTTTGAGACAAATTTCGTCAAGAACAAACCATCCATATTTATGACAATTAAATAAACACAAATCATATAGATACAATCAAAGGAGGCTTTGATACCACTATAAGGTAATAACACAAGTAACGCAATAAAATTTTATTACCTTAACTATAGATCTCTTTGATATATCTATATGATTATAAGGGGGTTTGCATGAAAATTACCTCAAGCACAGAAGGTTTCTATGCTTCTAAGACTAAGATTCTTCAGTGAAGAGGCAAGATCTACCACAAAAAGCCCTCCAAGCATTGAGCCTCTAATGATATCCACACGAACAAATTCTTTAGGAACTTTGAAGGCTTGCTTGCTTTGACTTTTGAGTGCCAGCTCCCTTGAATTAATTAAGAACACAAGAGAAGAAAAGCCTAACAATTATGAGGGGAGAGAGAGAGAAAGAGAGAGTGAGGCCACAAGAGAGAAAGAGTGGTGTTTTTTCCTTCTTCAATTTTTCTCTCACTAGTTTTTCTTTTGTGTTGCAAATATAATTCAAGAGTCAAAGCATGAATCTATTTATAGAGTTAGTATTCTAGTCTTTTAGGAAATAAAGATAATTAGAAAAGGTTTAGGTAACTTACTTTAAGCTAATCCTTCTCCTTTAGGAATTCTATTCCATAAGGAAACCAATTAGTTACTTTATTTCATTTAAGAAACTAATTTCCTACAAGACTTAGAATATTTATAAATAAGTTGTTTAAGTTAATTTATCTCATATATTTACCCATAAGTATCTCATACGTATCTTAATTACATTTTAACCCAAAGATTATGTTCTTTATGTGTGTGACCCATTAGGTTCCATTGACGTTGACAATAAGTATAACTTATAACTCATTAATTAATCAATTAATAGCTGGATAAATTAAACACTTTAATTTATCATTAATTCACAATTAATTGATTCATAGTTATAGATCATGAGTGGAGTCTAGCAATGCATCATGAACACCCAAGTGAATAGGAAAGTCATATGATAAACTATACCCATCAATGACAATGTTACCGTGTAATTAATATCCCTTCACCACACTATATCCCAATTAGTCCAAAAAGCTAGTGCATACTTTTAAATGACTAATTTATATTTTCTTGTTCTAGAAATATAACTCTCCATGATGTATAACCTTGAAACTGCTTTCAAGTTATAGTGTCATTTCTGCTGAAGATTTATGAGTTAATATTTCCAACAAGTTGCCATAAAGGGATATACTCTCCTATTAAGAAGTGTTGAATCCTATGTTGATTACTCACTATCTTTCCATACTTCAAACTGTATCCAACCTCTATCATATGGGCTGCTCTTTTACGAGTAGCGATGAATAGAGTCAAAGTATAACAATCCACACTCAAGCTACTATGGTAGTCTCAAGTCAAATGATCACTTACACCATTGCCGTTAAGAGTTAAACCATTAGCACTATAGTTGCAAACTCTTGGTGAATCAATCCAATGAACTTGTTCCCAAACAAACATTCACATACCAGTTTAGGTGTCACGCACACCATAGTCAATGAGATCAACTACAACTTACCATAAGTAGAAGCAAAGTATGTGCTAATCTATTTGTATTAATGATGTCCAATCTCATTAATACTATGACTAGGGATACTTAAAAATACGACTTTATGTATTAGAGTCTCATAATTGTAACTCTTATAAATAGACTTATCTCTCTCTAGACTTTTCTCTCTACATTTCCTTTTTGAATTTTAGGGTTTATGGCCGCCCTTCAACATTCTGTTGAAGGGCAACCTTCTTCAGCTCCATTAAACTGTTCTTTTGCTGATGTTGTTACAAGCAAATCCTTTTCTCCAGTCAAGATCAAACCAACGACCATTTATAAAGGGGAACCATTTGTAAAATTCTCGGCAGAAGACATCAAAAAACTAGTAGAATCTTTTAGGTTCTCGCTGGTAGGCAAGTTCAGCCATGGCTGCCCAAGCATGGAAGCTTTACGTAAGGCTTTTGCAGCGATTGGTTTTTCAGTTTCATACTCGTTGGGGCAGCTGGATTATAGGCATGTTTTAATAAGGTTTGCTATGGAAGAAGATTTCCAAAGATGCTGGATCAAAGGGTTGTGGATGCTGCAAGAATTTCCTATGAGGGTCTTCAAATGGACGACTGATTTTCGGCTTGACATGGAATCATCAAGGGCACCTGTATGGATTGCTCTGGAAAATCTACGGATCCATTTTTTTGATAAGACTACACTCTTCACAATTGCTAGTGCAGTAGGTGTTCTAATGAAGCTTGATGCTGCGACTGTGAATCTGTCTCGTCCGAACGTCGCTCGCATTTGTGTCGACTTGGATCTACTGAAGGAACTTCCTCATCGCATCTAGATTGCAGTAGGAGATGGAGGCTTCTGGCAGAAGGTTTCATATGAGGACTTGCCACTATACTGCTCTAAGTGTAATAAGCAAGGTCATGGTATTGAAAGCTGCAAGTTTGGCCAACCCAAAAGCAAAGACCTAGAGATGGCAGACAAAACAAAACAGCAACAGAAGACTGTCAAGATGCAATATGTTCCGAAGGCGAATCCGTCCAATATGGAGAATGATAATGACATTTCTCTGGATATTAGCCAATCAGTACAACCTGTTCCGGATGACATAATGATGCTGGGATTGAAGAAGATTAATGTTTCGACGGATAATAATAGGAATGAGGGGGAGCTGCAAGGCGAACAGCAGCAGCAGGAGAATAAGGAGAATGAGGGTTTGATGGAAAACAACAGCTTGGAGATAACTGAGTTACAGCAACAATCTCAGCGACAGGAGCAGTTGGCTATGTCTTCGAACCATTATCAGCCGAAAGGTTGTAACAATGGCGTTATGGTTGGGGAACCTAGGGTGGATGAGGCTCTCTTATATCAGAAGGTCCAGAGGGAAATGGTTTTGGAAGCAGAAACAGCAGCTGGAAATCTGTCTCCACGCAATGGTGTACCTGAATCTGCACCTGCCCAAAATGATCACAGATTGGATTTCTGCAATTTGGAAGCGTTGTCTTCCCAAATGATTCAAGTTCAACAGCAGCAAATTGAGTGGAGCCTACCCAAACAAGGTAGACAACGAGGTATTCATCCTAAATTCCAATCAGATAGAATCCTGGGATCTCAATTGAGATCGTCATCAAATGCTTTTGCTCATTTGTCCAATGATTAGTTTTCTCTTTTGGAACATTAGGGACGTGGCTCGCCCTCCAAATTTACGTAGGTTGAAGAAACTGATTAAACTTTTTAATCTACAAATGGTAATTATCTGTGAACCTAAGATTGGCATAGGAAGATTGGATGATATTAGATTGAAGATTGGTATGGATGCTGGGATAACAAATACTAGTGGTTTTGTTTGGTTATTTTTTCATAAGTCCTTTTCATGTTCTGTGTTAGCTGAAAGTAATCAACATATTTCTATGATGGTTTCATCTGTGCTCCTTTCTACGTCATGTAAGTTGTCCCTTGTTCATGCTAAATGCTTGGAGGATGATCGACAACAGCTTTGGAATGCTCTCTTAAATGAAATGGACCAGAATCTTCCATGGTTGATTGCAGGGTGATTTCAACCTCATGACGCAAGCTTGTGAGGAATGTGGGGGTCGTCCTTTCCAAGTTCAGGAGGCTTCTGAATTTCTATCATTCATGTAGCAAGCTAGAATGTTTGATGCTGGATTTTCTGGCTCCCCATATACATGGTGAAATAACCGGCATGGGAATGCAAGAGTGTTGAAGAGGCTTGATAGGGTTTTGTTGAATTATGAATTCACTCCTTTGCAACTGAAACTTTCTATTCGGCATTTGTCCAGACAGCCATCTAATCATGCACCTTTATTCTTGAGTGGTAAGACAAGATTGGATGCGAAATCGCGCCCCTTTCGGTTTCTCAATTTTTGGGCAACTCATCCACACTTTCTGGACATGGTCAGGCAGACATGGTCTAAGAATTATAGTTGCTCTCCATTATTGAAGTTTGCTTTAAAATTGAGGGATGTCAAGCAGGTTATTCGTCACTAGTCTAAACAGACTTTTGGAGACATTTTTGTAAAAGTGAGACAGTTAGAAGGGAAGACAACCGAGTTGGAGCATGCATTTGATGAGGATGGTTCGGACCACTCTAGGGATTGCTTAGAGGCTGCTCAATCTGATCTTAACAAAGCACTTACTGTTGAGGAGAGTTATTGGCGCCAAAAGGCGAGGGTAAAATGGTGCAAGAAAGGAGATAGAAATTCCAAATTCTTTCATGCTATAGTTGCTGAACGGAGAAGGAAAAGCATCATTCATCGAATTAAAAATCCCTCTGGAGAATGGGTAGAAGGTGAGGTTGAGATCGGAATAGTTGCTTGTCATTATTTTACTTCTCTTTTTTCTCAAGAAGAATTTGAGAGGTATGTGACTTGGGACACATTCCTAGATTGATTTTAGATGAGGAGAATAATATGCTAGAGATTTGTCCTAATCAGGACAAGATCCGAAAGGTAGTGTTTGATATGGATGGAGAAAGTGCTGCAGGACCAGATGGTTTTACAGGTGCTTTCTTTAAGGTAGCCCGGGATATTATTGGGGAAGATTTATACACTACTGTGACTAGCTTCTTCTGTGGGGCTAATTTTCCAAGAAGTATGACCTCGACTTTAGTGGTGCTTCCTCCGAAGGTTGATCATCCGCAAGATTTTTCTCAATTCCAACCTATTAGCTTGTGCAACTTTATAAATAAAATTATTTCTCAAATTTTGGCTGATAGGGTATCGTCTATCCTACCTAAGATCATCTCTACTCAGCAGAGTGGTTTTGTTAAAAGGAGGTTGATGTCAGAGAATTTTTTGTTGGCTCAAGAGTTGGTGGGAGACTTGGGAAAGCATACTAGGGGTGGCAATGTGGTTTTGAAGCTGGATATGGAGAAGGCTTATGATAGGGTGTCTTGGATTTATTTAATTCAAGTTATGCATGCTTTTGGTTTTGGGGAGAGGTGGATTGACACGGTATGGAGATTAATTTCCAATTGTTGGTTCTCTATACTAATAAATGGCTCTCCTACAGGTTTCTTTAAATCTTCCAAAGGGATTCGACAAGGGGACCCCATATCTCCAATGCTTTTTATTATTGCAGCTGAAGGATTATCAAGAGCTTTGAATCAATTACCATGTCAGAGGGGCTTTTCTCCATTTAAAGTTCCTCTTGGATGCCCTATTATCACTCATCTTGCTTTTGCTGACGACATTATGATTTTTTCAGGTGCTATGAAGCGTTCATTAACAATGGTGTTTGATGTGCTAAGCAAGTATGAGTCACAATCTGGTTAGAAAATTAGTACCTCGAAAAGTGTGTTTTTATGCCACCCAAAAACACTGCGAGCTAGGAAGAGGATCATAAAGCAGATAACGGGGTTTAAAGAAAGAGCTTTTCCGGTACGTTACTTGGGCTGTCCCTTGTTTATTGGAAGGTGCAAAAAGGATTATTTTGCTGAGCTTAGTGTTTCATTGATGAAGAAAGTCCTATCTTGGCAAAATCATTTTTTATCTATGGGGGGAAGACTTATACTTATAAAGCATGTGTTATCTTCCATGCCGTTACACATTCTGGCAGTTTCAAACCCACCCAAGGGGATTCTTACTCAACTGGAGTGTGGATTGGCTAATTTTTTCTTGGGTAAGGATGGTGAGAAATGGAAATACCATTGGATTAATTGGGGGAATGTATGTAGACTAACGGGGGAAAGTGGAATTGGCGTATGGTCTCTTGAGGATGTCTTCAATACTTTTACTATTAAATTATGGTGGAAATTTAGAGAGCAAGGATCACTATGGGCTCTTTTTATGGCTGCAAAGTATTGTAAACCTGGACTCCAGTGCACACAAATAGATTGATTTCGGCAACTTGGAGAAGAATGTTGGGTAAAAGGGAGTTATGTGATGAGAAAATTGTGTGGTTATTGTAGGATGGTTCAGTTAGCCAAAATCTAGTATCTAATAAAAATGCTCATCCAATTTGGTCCTTAACTGCATCAGGTTTATTTTCTTTTTCCACGGCCTATGACTGTGTTCGTGATTGTAGATTGTCAGGATTTATTTTTAAAAATATTTGGGCAAGTTATATTCCTGTTAAAATTTCTGTTTTTATGTTAAAATTATCACTTGGAAGACTCCCTTCTGCTGATGTACTTCATAGGATGGGGTTTCAAGGTCCATCTAGGTGTTTTTGTTGTGATAATCCATCTGTTGAATCAATTGAACATATGTGTTCTTGAGGTCAAATTCCGTCAAAGGATGTGGGGATTTTTGAAGCACCATAGGGCATTATAGCTAATGAAATGAGGATTCATGCAAGATTAATGAAATGGTGGCTGTTATCTTGTTCGAATGATCAAGCTCAATTTTTGTTGCATCTCACTCCTATTTTAATACTGTGGCATTTATGGAAAGCTAGAAATGCCAATTTTTTCACAGGTGACAAACGTTCTTGGGAATGGATTGTAGCTGCTATATTTGTTGATGTCAGATGGCTTTTGAGGTGAAGTTCAATATTGTGAATTCACCTTCATCTTGGCCGAAACTATATGAAAAAGCATGCTCTCGGAGGAAGGAAGTGAAGATTACTCTTGTGAGATGGTTTTTTCCAGTTGATTTTGTGAAATTGAATACAGACGGATGATCTAAGGGAAACCCAGGTGAGTGTGGTGGAGGTGGAATAGTTCGAGACAAGGAAGGAAAGTTTAATCTTGGCTTTGCATGCTATTTTGGTAGTGGAAATAGCTTGGAGGCAGAAATGCAAGCTCTACTCCATGGAATCAAGTTGTGCGTATCAAATGGCATTTCTTTCTTTCATGTGGAATTGGATTCATTAGTCTTGGTCAATATTTGTAAAGGTTTAACTCTATGTCCGTGGTACCATAGGAAGTTGGCAGAGGAAATTAAAAAATTCCAGCATCATATTATTTCCATCTCACACTGTTATAGGAAAGCTAACAAACCTACAGATATTCTTGCTAATGAGGGATTGCTACTCAAGAGCAATATTACTTTCCACGATTTTGCAGATCTTCCAAAAGAAGCATGGGGAGCAGTTTGAGTTGATCGTTCAAATTTTCCAGCTTTTAGATTTTGTAGACATTAATAAAAGATTAGTGAGTTATATAGTTTCATTTTCTTGTGTTGAAAGTTTATTGCTCGTTCTGTAATAATAAGAGGTAAGGCTTTAGCCCTTCTTATTGTAATTTTCTATTGCTATTAATAAAAATTTGGGTGTGGCATCCCCTCCTGTGTACGGGGTTAGCCAAAAAAAAAAAGTAACCCTTATAATCTCTAACACATGGTCAATATTATAAGGACTTTATCAAACAAACAAATAACATGGAAATACAAGTATAGATGATAAAGAAAAATTCCACATGAATAAATATAATATAAATAAGTATAAATACAAAGTGTCTTAAATCAATTTAGTTTTAGAGCATACACTAACATCCCCCGTCACTAGTTCACTCAACATCACCAATGTTCTCATACCCGCAGCCAAACAATAGCCATGCCGTTAGCTACCCATTAACAAAACACCATCAAGCAGTCCCCCAACTATCATCTATGACAACCCACTACTACAACTCACGACCCTCTCAAACAGAATCACCAAATCATCCTTCTCCACCGCCTCCACCACTTGCCAAATCATAACAACCACAAAAACATCATCCCATCTCCACAGTTTCCACAAGGTAGCTACACAATTACCTCCAAGTCTCCACTATTAGCCATCAATCTCCCACAAATAGTCCCTGCCCTTCACCAAGCTTCAGCACACCACACTACCAAAACCATTCCAAAACACACCACCAATGAACAACTAAACAACTACCATCTCCACCATTTTAATCCCCAACACAGCTCCCCCTTTAGCCGCGTGCAATCAGGTGCATCTCAAAATTGTTGCCGATTCACCGCCAATCAATTAACCAGCGCCGCCACAACCTACACTGCCAGTTATGTAGCTGCGCCTTCGTCCAACCCAAATCGTCATTAATGTGAATCAGGGTATAATTTTCTAGTTCTTTCTTCCAATTTATCTAAGTAATTTCTGATAAACATGTAGATGTTGTGGATTTATGGTGGATTTGACCATTGATTTAGGGCATTTTGATATGATTTGGGGGAGTGAATTTTGAAGAAAAATCGAAGGGAAAAGAGGGAGAAAGAATAAAAGAGAAAGGAAAGAAGAGAGCAAAATCTGAGAGAGAAAGGGAAAGAAAAGAGAGAAGAAAGAAAGGGAACAAGAGAGGGAAACAATATGAGTGAGATAGACGGAGAGAAAAGATGAGAACAGAGATAGAGAGAGGAAGAGAAATGAAGATCAAGAGGAGAGAAGAAGAAGAAGAAAGAGAGAAAAAGATGAGAACAGAGAGAAGGAGGGAGGAATTAGAGAAAAAGAAGAGAAAGACTAAGAGAGAAATTGGAAATTGGGAATGGAAAATTTTGTTATTTTTGTTTGATTTTGTTTTAATTCTAGGTTTGATTTAGTTTATCTCTTTGTTATTTACTTAATTGTTTTTTGTGATTAGTTTCTAATTGATATTGGCTAAAGTATACTAGTTTTTTATTAGGTTTTTAGGCTAGGTTTAAGAGTTTCTCAATGGGTTTTCTTTTATTTCTTTGCTATTTCTTCTCATTTCAAATTTGAATGCCAAATTGTGTAAAGGTGTCATTTACATGTGATTTTGTGTCATTTTTGTAGGGTTTGCACATTACATCACCAATTTGGATCAATTTGGATGGAAATTAAATGATATTTTGAGATGATTTGAAATTGGTAATGAGTTAAAGTTAAGAAACCCTCAAAGCGGTGCAAAGAAGCAATAGTGGAAGAAGAATTGGAAAAGAAACGGTTCGGTAGCCTGGGCATATTTCAGTGATTTGGTAATAACTTGAGCTAAAGATATTGGATTAAGGTGATTCATGAAGCATTTTGAAGCTAAGAGAATGGTCTACAATTCATATGAAGACATCAAAGTCCAGTTCTTACGTTTTGAAGGTCAAACTTTCAAGTTATTGAAGCACATTTGTACTGCAGTACTGTTTCGACCAGTTCTTAGTATTTCATCTATATCTCATACTACCGATCTTCAAATGATGTGATTCTTATTTTTTTTGGAAAGCTTACTTAAAAGGATAAAACTTTTATGTTTTGAGCAAAAGCTAGTTCGGCCGTCTTCAAGGTGAAATATCGCATGAAAGAAAAGCAAAACATTCTGACCAATGCCGCGGCCAGGGCCTTGCCACGGCCTGGGTGCGGCCTTCATCAGAAAGGGAGGAAACAAGGCCGTGGGTAAGGCCTTGCCATGGCCTAGTTGCGGAAAGTTGCATTTTTAAGCACTTTGGGGCAAATCTTTTGAGGGGAGAACACTACCTCTTTGGAGAAGGGAAAATGTGGTTTCTTTCGGTTCTAGGGCACAAGAAACACACTTTTACACACATCTAGAGGGATGTAGAGAGAAGAAAGCAAGAGTAGAGGAGTAACTCAAGGGCTTCCATGGTGCAAAGCAAGAAGGCTTCTTCAAGATGCAAGGGATGAATAAAGAAAATCTATATGAGAATGAGTTTTCCCATTCTTTTCTTGTATTTTGTTGAGTTTATTCTTGTACATAAGAGTTGAGTTGTTATGATTTAGATGGTATGAATCCTAAATTCTTATTGCTATTTGTCTCATCCGAAATTGATGAGCACGGTAGGGTTGTTATCTATCGTGCTCGGAAAAGGCGGTCTGGTCTGATGACCCTTGTCGCGTCCTAAAAAAATCGTAAGCAAAGGGTATGGTAGTGGGGTCATCGACTATCATGTCCCGAAAAGACAATCCGGTCTCAGTGACCCTTTTTGGAAATAAAGGTTTTGGAAAAACCGTGCGTGTGTGAGAAAAAATCGAATTTTAGTGACAAAAATGTATTTTAAGGAAAATGGTATTTTAAAAAAAAACAAGGCTGGGACTAAAAGTGCGACAGTTTTGGCCAACTGATTTTTGAAAAAGGGTTTTATTTTAAGAAATGGAGTCGCCACTTGGCACTGAGTTTGGGTGTACCAAGTCACCCGAAAAAAATTGTTTAAACAAAACAAAAAGTAAAATTTTAGAAAAATTATTTAAAACCCTTTTCCACTCCAGTCTACGAAAAACGAGAGAAAGAGATTCGGGAGTCACATTTGAAGAAAGGGAAGGTAAAGGCTTGCGCCTAAGGCACCCTTTCAACCTAGGCGAGGCTAGTTGTGAGGTTTAATCAAAATTTCCTAAATTAACCCTACGTTCTATCACATTCGGATGTATCTATATGAATGCAAATCCTAAGTCTAAATATAAATATCGAAGGGTCAAAATGTCTCGTCGAGGGTTGGTCGGGATTATCATATTAATTACGAAAACCCAAGTCAAGACCTCAAGGGAGTCACGAGTGTTTATGCAAAATGAAATGCAAAAAGAAAAGAAAAATAGTAATATAGATAATAAGTGAAGAAAGAAGGTGGGTATACAACATGATAGGTACGGGAGACTAATAACTCGTGACTGAATATTTCTACTCATGGAGGGGGGAACGGCATGTGCGCTACCGCTTCCCACGTGAGTAGGCGACTATTTCTGGTCGGATCACACAAAATAACCTAAATTCTAAGTGAGATGCAACCCAGATGTCATGCATTTTAAAATGTGTCAAAATAATAATAATAATAATAAATAAATAATAATGGAAATAATAAAATCATGCCCAATGGAAAGAAAACTAGAAGTGTGTGAAATGTGAAATGCACACGAATGCACCTAACACTAAAATGTCCTAAGGGTCTAACGTTAGACTAGCCCGATCTAAAAAAGATCCCATTAGCGTTAGACTAGCGGGGAAACGATGAAGCCACAACTAGCGTTGGACTAGTATAGTGACGGAATAACATAAAACATAAATTAAATGGTAAAGCGTGAATTAAAAGCAAATTAGACATTTAAAGATATGTAAAATCAAATAGGAGCACATAACACATAAGCATGATATCATCCTAATGAAAGTGGTAAAACAAATAAGCACGTAAGCACGCAAAAGCAAATAAACCCTAACTATTATACCGGGGGTTTAATTTACAATTTAAAAGGGGAAAATTAAAAATGCCCTCTCTATTACACTTGCTATCTAAATACAAAGTTTTTGCTAAAAATAAGAATTTTAGCCTAACTATTACATTGACTAGCTAAATACAAAAAATATTACACTTTTGTCAAATATAAAATTTGAAATTAAATAACATAAAATAAATAAATACATGAAAAGCATGTAAGAATAAGAGGCAAATAATAATAATAAAAATAATGCATAAAAGTCACATTGGAGCACATTGAGCACATAAAGAGGAAAATAACAAGAAGTCGGGATACCTTTTTGGAGACCCAGTACCAAAGCTTAAAAACGAACACACAAGTTAAAAGGACAACTACTTAATAAAATAAAGAGTAAAATACGAAATACTAACACATTAGAAGACTGTAAATTATAGCAAGTTAGAGGGGAAAATAAAAAAGTAGAGTAAATTGGGGCAAAATAATAAATTTAAACTAATTGGGAAAAAAATTGAAAATCTACACAAATCTAGGGGCAAAAATATAAATTAATGCAAATTGGCGGGGGGGCAAATAGTAAACTCTAACAACTAAGGGGACTAAGAATAAAATTCCCTAAGACTTGAGGGGTAAAATAAAAACAAATAAATCTAATTGGGGTAGAGTTGCAAAATTAAAGTATATTTGAGGAACAAAATAATAAATTTTAGCAAAAGTGGGGTAAAAACATAAATTGCAGGACCTAATTGAAAGAATGGAAACTCTAAAGGGATCAATCTAAAATAAATGGAGGACTTAAATGCACAAAATAAGAAGAACTTTAGGGGCATAGTAAATAAAAACAAAAACTAAGGACTAAGCACAAATAACATCTACTTACAATAAGTAGCCAATTAATTAAAAGATTTAGATGAATTAAGACAAATCATAATCAATCATTAAAGAACTAAATTAACAAACAATCTCGAATTAAATTCTAATACCCCCAGAACCAATTATTAACAAACAATCTTGAACTAATTTTCCAGGAAAATTAACCCCCACTCCCAATCAGCTTCCTCTCTCTCGCCCTTCTTCTCTCCCGCACCCTCTAGTTCTCTATTTTCTTCATTCACGATCTCTCTCTCTCTCTCTCTCTCTCTCTCTCTCTCTCTCTCTCTGCTTTCTTTTTCCAGTCCACTGACTTCCTCTCTGCTCTCTACTTCCGGTCTCTCTCATCCCTATCTTCTCTACTATCTTTCAAAACTTCCTCTCTCAGGCCTCCCTCTTATCTCATTCTCTTTCTTTTTCTTTTGCTCCAGCTTCACTCTCAGACTTTTCCCTCTCCGTTCTTGTTCGTTCTCTTCTCTTTCTCCATTTTTTCTCTTTCTCTCTATCTCATATTCTCTCTCTCTCTCTCAATTCCTCCGTTTCTCTTCTCAAACCCAAAAGGAAAACTCCTAATCCCATCATAAAATAACAAATCGACGCCACAAATCAAGCTGACCTCTTACCAACTACCAAAATCATTCCCAAAATTTAACTAAGAAAAATGCGATGATGATAGGACCATGGTGGTTGAGACTGATTGCAATAATCTGGGTGGTGATAGGTTTGATGTTTGGGTTGCTCCTTATTGCTTTGTTGTTAAATTTTCTTGCAGGTGATACGCTGTGGTGGATGGGCAAGGGAAGTGTACTGTAGAAGAGGGTGGTGATGATGGTAATGGGTTGTGATGATGGTGGCAAATGAGGCATGTCTGATGGTGTGTTTGGGTTTCTATTATGGAAGATTGGAGACTGGCATGGTGAAATTGGGACTTGCTTGTTGAATTATTTTACATATTTTAGTGTTACAGCTGGTACTGGTAGCTCTATGGTGGTTGGGTTTATGTGTTTTCTGTTGTGAACTGGGGCTTGACCGTGGGTCTATGGTGATGAATTTCGAACAATTTCAATGGGCCTACAGATTTGGTTTGGGTTTGATTGTGGAGTTTGTTTTATTATGTTCTGACTTTGTCCTTACAGGTTGGGCAGGGAGTGATAGCTAATGACAGAGTTTGTTCAGAGCTATCTGAGATAGGCTTCGGATGATGGTTTGGCAGTGAAATTGGTGAGGAGGAATGAGAGGTTTTGGTTGTTCTTGGAGGGCTTAATAGCTGATTTTATGGTATAGTGGAGAAGTGGTGATTTTCTGGGTTGTTGTGGGAACAAGCTTGCAGGTTATCTAATGGTTATGGCTGGACTGATTATGGTTACAGGGGAGGGTTCTGGTTGATGATAGTTGGGCTGGTTGATTAAACTTGTTGTTGGAATTGAAGTGTATGTGCTATGGGGTTGAATGGAGTGGTGATATTAGTTTTGGTATCTTGCTCCTGGGTGAAGAGATGGCAGAATATGGAGACTATTCTTATATAGGTTGTCCGGTTGAGGTGGAAGAGAGGATGGATAGTTACTAGTGATGAAGAGAGGCGGTGGAGAGAGAGAGGGGGGAGAGAGCCAGCAACGGAAGAAGAATAAAAACCCAGAAAGCAAATCCTCAAAAAGACTAAAAGGAAAACTCGATAATAAAAATGAAAGCCCAGAAAACAAGAACAAGAACAAGAACAAGGAACAAGAACAAGCTATTAATCTGATTACAATTTTTAATAAATAGACACAATTAATTAGATTTGGCTTAGAAAAATAGAAGAAAAGAAGATAAATTAAAGATAAGAACTAACCTTTTTAATACTTGAAAATGATCTGATGAACAGTAACATGATCTTGAGGTTGAAGATGATGAATAGTAGCCTCTTGAAAAGGGACGGCTATATGTGTGTTTTTGGGTGTGTAATGTGTGTTTTGATCCCTAAAACATAAAACTAAAAGTGTTTTTAGGGTTTTTTATTTTTTTTCTTAGTTTTTTCCTGACAAAAGGGGTATTTATAGGCCACTTGTCTTGGTCACCAAGAATGCTATAAAATAATGAAAACGCCACCGGTAATAAAAATACTAATTTTATTTAAAAATATTTTTTTAACCTTGAAAATTAAAAATTAATAAAAAGAAATGACAGCAATATCTAAAATTTTCAAAGAGAATTCAAATTAGATTTCAAAAATAAAAGATAGAGCTTAAAACTGATGAAACTCGCTCGAGGTTTAAAATGACGATTTTGCCCATAGATAATGAAATACACAAAAAATGGCTATTAGCCTAAAAAAATTTACCAAAAATTAAAAATAAGCTTAAAACACTAGAAAATGCCTTTATGACTCAAAATTTGACAAAAAATGAATTTAAACTATAAAATGACGATTTTGCCCTTGAACAGTGAAAATTCATAGAAAAATAGCAATCATCCCCGAAAAAAAAATTTAGAAACATGCTTAAAGAATTAGAAAAATGAATTTTGAACTGAAAATGAGCTAAAATGGTGTTCGTGAGGTGAAATTACCATTTTGCCCTTGTGCAGGTAAAAATATGAAAGAATACCAATTAAATTTAGAAAAATCATAAAAAATTAACAAATTCACATGACAGTAAAAATATGAATTCAAAACCCCCAAAAGCTGATAGAAAAATATTTACAAATAAAATTACTATTTTGCCCCCTAGATTATTGAAAAATTAAAATTTGGCCCAAAAAATGCAAACATACCCCCCAATGTTTAAAAATAAATAGTGTGTCAAAATTTGGTATCTACAACCCTTTTCGAAAAGAAAAAGCTTTGGAAAAAACTGTGCGTGTGTGATAAAATCGAGTTTTTAGTGAAAAAGTGTATTTTTAAACAAAATGATATTTTGGAAAACAGAAGAAGGCCGGGACTAAAAATACGATAGTTTGGCCAACTGATTTTGAAAAAGGGTTTTATTTAAAAATGGAGTTGCCACTTGGTGTTGAGTTAGGGTGTACCAAGTCACCCGAAAAATCATTTAACAAAACAAAAATAAAAATTTCAAAAAAAATGTTTGAAAACCCTTTTTCAACTCCGGTCTACGAAAACGAGAGAAAAAGGTCCGGGAGTCACATTTGAAGAAAGGGAAGGCAAAGGCTCGCGCCTAACGCACCCTTTCAACCTAGCCGAAACTAGCTGCAAGGTTTAACCAAATTTTCCTAAATTAACCCTGAATTTTAACGCGTTTCGATGTATCTATATGAATGCAAATCCTAAATCTAAATGTGAATATCGAGAGGGTCGAAATGTCCCGTCGAGGCTTGGCCCGGATTATCGCATTAATTGCAAAACTCGAGTCGAGACCTCGAGGGAGTCATAAGTGTCTTATGCAAAAATGAAATGCAAAAAGAAAAGAACAACAGTAATATAGGCAATAAGTGGTCGAAACTAATAACTCGTGACTGAAAGTTCCTACTCACGGAGGGGGGAATGGCTTGTCAATCCACCGCTTCCCACGTAAGTAGACGACTATTTCTAGTCAGATCACAAAAAATGTCTTGAAAGTCTAAGTGAAAATGTGACCTAAATGTCATGCACTGTCAAATACTTAAAAATAGATAATAATAATAATAATAATAATAAAACATATACGTATATAAAAATCATGCAAAAATGATGAAAAACAAAAAAAGGAAACAGCATGTGAAATGATGTAAAATGCACATGAGTACACCTATCACTAAATGACCTAAGGATCTAGCATTGGACTAGCCCGTTTTAGGAATCCCCCACTAGCGTTGGACTAGCGGGGACGCGAAAAAACCACAACTAGCGTTAGACTAGTGTGGCGATGAAATAGCAAATTGATAAAACATGAATAAAAATAATAAAAGCATGAATTGAAAGTAAATAAGCATGCAGAGACACATAAGAGCACATAGAAGCACATAACACGTCAACATAATATCTAGATGCTAAATCCTAAGGAAAGCGGTAAAACATATAAGCACGTAGCACACAGAAAGTACATAAGCCCTAACTATTACACCGGGTGAATTTAATTTACAATTTAAGGGGGAAAAATAAAAATGAACAATCTATCACATTTATCTATCTAAATACACAATTTTGCTAAAATATAAGAAATATAGCCTAACTATTACATTAACTAGTTAAATACAAAAATATCATATTTTTTGCCAAAATAATAAAATTCAAAATTTAAATAACATAAAGTAAGTAAATATGCGAAAGCATGAAAAATAAGCAACATGTGAGAAAAATGCATAATAAATCACATAGGGATACTTTGGAGCACATAAAGGAACGATTAAGGTAACGTAAATACCTTTTCTTGAAGACCCGATACTAGATACTATCAAAATGAACAAATGAGTTAACGGTACCACTACTTAACGGGGTGAGTCATAAAATATCAAATTCTAACGACTTGAGAGGTCAAATATGAATTCTATTAAACTAAGGGGCCTGAAACGAAATTAAAGATCTAAGGAACTAACAGAGAAAATTGACAATTTCGACTAATCAAAGGGTCAAATTTGAAATTAAAGCAAAAATCAAGTTAAAATGGTAACTTCAAGCAAACACAATCAAATCCGTAATTCATAGGACCTAATTGACAAGAAACAAAAATCTGAGGGATGGGGGGAATGTGTAATTATTAGGGACTTAATTGCAAAAATTAAGAAGTGATCAAGGACTTAGTGGTATGAATATATCTATAGACAAAAAGGAAAAGTAAAAATGCCAAAACCAAATTAAAAAATTAGTCAATTAATTTAACTAACTTAGTTAAACCAATCAAACTAATTAAACAAATTAAAGCTAGATTAAGACTAATCAGAAACAAATTAAAACATCACTTAAAGTAAAGCAAAAAGAAAGAAACAAAATACGAATTCTTTCCCCCCAACCCCAATTTCTTGATCGGTTTCTCTTTTCTTCAATCCAGACATCTCCATCTCTCTCTGTCTCTATTTCCACTTTGTCTTTCCATTCTCTCTTCTTCTCTCCCTACTCCAGATTTTCTTCTTTCTTCTCCTTTTTTCTTTCTCTCTTTCCTCTGTTTCTCTTGTTCTTTCTTTTCTCTCTCACCGTTCTTCTCTTTCTCTTAGCATAGCTCTCTGTCTCTCTTATTTCTCCCTCTGGCTCTATTCTTTCTCTCCTCATCTCTATTCTCTCTCTCTCTCTCTTTGTTTCCCAGGTCCTCTTCTCTCTCTCAGACTGAACTACTTTCTCTTCCCCGTTTTGGCTCCCTCTCATTTCTTTCTTTTCTCCCTTAGCTCTTTTCCTTCTGATTTCCTTTCTGGTCCTCTCTCTCTACTCTTTCTTCTTCTCCGATCTCTAATCTGTCCGCTTCCCTCTCTTTTCTTCTCATTTTTCTAGTCTCCTCTGTTTCTCTCCCACTTTCTTCTTTGATCTAATTTCAATCTGCTAAGCACGCTTTAATTAACCTACGAATTCATCAAAATCACAAAAAACTAAATGATGCTTCAAGCAATTGACAGGAAAAAACCCTCAAGAATCCCCCTCTTTGATCGTAGTGCTACAGGTTCCATGGTGGCGCTGGTGAGGGGGCTGAGTGGTAAAGAAATGGGGCTGTGGAGCGTGGGATTGACTTTTGTGACTGTAAGTGTGGCTCTAGAAGGGATGGGCTTTCTGGTTGTTGGCAGGTCCGTGGGTTTGTCAGAGACGATGGAGCAATGGCAGGGAGATGCTGGTGTTTATGACTGTCATTGGGGCTGTCATGCTGTGAGTGTGGTAGTAGATAGGTAGTGAGTTGGTTGCACAGTGGATCTCTGAATGTTTGTGTGTGCATAAACGATGTATGTGTTTATGCAACTGATTGTGCGTGCATGTGTGTGGCCGTGTGTGTGTTCCAATGGCAGGGGATTGAATGTGAGTTTGTTTGGGTTGCTGATATTGGTTGCAGGGGAGATGTTATTGGTGCTTTTGAGGGGCTGTGTAGTGAAATTTGGGCAATGGAGGGTGGTTGTGAATTACTAAGAAATTAGCAATTTTTGGGCTTTGATTGTTTGTTTGCAGGTTGTGGGGCTGAGACAAGGGCAGTTGGTTCTGGGATTTCATAGTGTTTTTGCAGTGATGGAGGATGAGGGACAAAGCTTGGTGGTGAATGGTGGATGAGCTGTGGCTTAGTGGTCATGGTTGTTGTGAAATGGCTGTTGTATTGGACTGATTAGTGTTGAATTTGCAGGTTGTGTTCTGTGACAGTGGGTTGCTGATGGTGGTGGTTATGGGAGAGGTCGTGGCCAACGATGGAAGAATTGGTGGTGGAGATAGGAAGAGTTGAGGTGGGTAGAGAAAAATCCAATAGTCTTGGGGTGAAGGGATTTAGGCTGAGCAGGTAGTGGAGAAGGGGAACGATAGAAGAAATACAGAAGTATAAACCCAAAAAACAATAACATAAACCCAAAAATAAAATTGAAGAAAGAGAGAAAAATCCAACATGAAGCTCAACTGAAAATCTAATCAATTAAACACAATCAGATTCACATAATAATAACAATAATAAAAGTGGATCAAGACAAACAGACAAGAGTCAAGACATTACCTTTTTGAAGCTGGAAAATAATCTGATGAAGATAAAGAACAATAGTATAGTTGAACAGTAACCTCGATTGAAGATAAGGCTGAAGTGTGTGTGTTTATGGTGAATGAGTGTGTGTTTTAATCCCAAATGAATAAAAAGGCATGTGTTTCTAAGGTTTTTTTTTCTTGTCCCCTTTTTCTGATTTAAGGGGTGTATTTATAGAGCCAAGTTATCTTGGTCTCCAAGAATATTACAAAATAACAAAAATGCCACCGGTAATAAAAATTTTAATTTTATTTTAAAAAAATATTTTTAACCCAAAAAAAAATAAATACAAAGAAATGACGATAAACTCCAAAATTTGCCAAAAAAATCAAAGTATATTTCAAAATAAAGGTTAGAGCTTAAAACTGGTCAAAACGCGTTTGGAGTGTGAAATGATGATTTTGCCCTTGGATAATGAAAATATATAGAAAAATAACTATTGACCTCAAAAAATTACTAAAAATTAAAAATAAGCTTAAAACCCTAGAAAATGCATATATGACTCAAAAATTGGCGAAAAATGAATTTAAACTGTAAAATGACGATTTTGCCCCTAAATGCAGTATTTACAGAAAAAATAGCAATCGTTCCCGAAAAAATAAAGAAAATTTAGAAACATGCTTAAAGAATTAGAAAAATAAATTTGGGACCTGAAATCAGCTCAAATGGTGTTCGCAAGACGAAATTACCATTTTACCCTTGTGCTGGTAAAATATAAAAAAATACCAATTAAATCCGAAAAAATCACAGAAAATTAAAAAATACGTATGAAAGTAAAAATATGAATTTAAAACCCCCAAAGCTAATGGAAAAATATTTATAGATAAAATTACTATTTTGCCTCTCGAAATTATTGAAAAATTAGAATTTGACCCAAAAAATATAAACATGCCCCTAATGTCTGAAAAAGAAATGGTGTGTCAAAATTTAGTATCTATAGTTTGCCCCTCTTTGTCGGGAATCTCGTATAGATTTCAGACAAAAACGTAGACAACACTAAATTTTGACTCACCTAAATATAAAAATAGGCACTACTGTAAACAAAACATCTAGTCATGTATAGTGTGAGAATGTGATGAGATGTAAACTAATGACCAAAGAACATAGAAAACATGTGACCGAACTCTCAAAGAGCTGCCTACGTATCCTGGTAAAGAAAATCAGGTCAAATGTAATTCGAATACAAGTGAACTATAGATGCAAAACACAACTGCAAATGGTGAGTCAAGAATTCAAAATTTTCAAAACTTGTGATCGAAATAGAGAATGAACTGCAACACTTGAACTACTAAACAAGGATAACATAAAGTGATAAAAACTGTAGGATAAAATAAACTGCTTAAACTAATAGACCAAAAATGAATTCAGACTGTTAGACAAGATAAATATTGATAAGTTAAATGCAATGTCTGGGCTGCCAGACTTGAAAAATGTAAATAAAGAGATGCCGACCAGGTTGCTGGACAGATGCATGATCTTAGGCTGCCAGGATTGATGAATGCAATGCAAGGTCGGGTTGCCAAACTAGGAAATGTAAATAAACAGATGCCGACCAAACTGTTGGACGGATGCATGACCTTGGACTATCAAGGTTGATAAATGCAAAGTTGGGCTGCCAACTTGAAATGTAAATAACATATGCCGACCAAGCTGCTAGACGGATGCATGACATTGGGTTGCCAAGGTTGATGAATGCAAAGTTGGGCTGCCAACTTGAAAATATAAACGAATGATCCTGGGCTATCAGGAATCATAAAATGTAAAATCTTGATTATCAAACTTGAAAATGTAAATGACAAATGCATGATCTTGGGCTGTTAGAAATCATGGAATGCAAAGTCTGGGTTGTTAGACTTGAAAATACAAATGTCAAATGCATGATTTTGGGCTGTCAGGAATTTTAGAATGCAAAATCTGGGCTGTCAGATTTGAAAAAGTAAATGACAAAAACATGATCCTGAGCTATTAGGAATCATGGGATGCAAAGTCTGGGCTATCAGACTTGAAAATGTAAATGACAAATGCATGACCCTAGGCTGTCAGGGATCATGAAATGCAAAGTCTGAACTGTCAAACTTGGAAAAGGAAATGACAAATCCATGATCTTGGGTTGTCAGAAATCATGGAATGCAAAGTTTGGGCTGTCAGACTTGAAAATGTAAATAACAAATGCATGATCTTGGACTGTTAGGAATTATGAAATGCAAAGTCTAGGCTGTCAGACTTGAAAAAGTAAATGACAAATGCATAATCTCGCCCTATCAGGAATCATAGAATGCAGAGTTTGGGCTATCAGACTTGGAAAAGTAAATGACAAATGCATGATCCTGGGCTGTCAGGAATCATGGAATGCAGAATCTGGGCTGTCAGACTTGAAAAAGTAAATGACAAATGCATGATTTTGGGCTGTCAGGAATCATGGAATTCAGAGTCTGGGCTATCAGTCTTGGAAAAGTAAATAACAAACGCATGATCTTGGGCTGTCAGGATTCATGGGATGCAAAATTTGAGCTGTCAGACATGGAAATGTAAATGAATAAAAAAGCGAGTTCAGGCCGCTGGACAAAATAAATGCAATAAAGATTTTAAAATAGAACAAAACAAGTGTTAAGCATAAGATCCAATTCAACTCAAAAGTCAAATTTTTTCTCTTTTCTTTTTCTTTTTTTTCTTTTCTTTTTTTTTTTTTTGGAAAAAACATAAAAAAGGACTAATACAATGACTAATGCATGATGACATAAGAAGAAAAAGAAAGCTTAAGTAAGATGATTGAACATGCAATTGGAACGACATGGTATCTAATGTTGCAAACATAATTAATAAAAATTGAAAATGTCAAATTGGTACCCAATGCTAATGATTGAGCCTACCGCAAACTGAAATAAAAATCGATACCCAATGTAAGGATTGACTCTAACGAGAACTGAAAATAAAGACGGTACCTAATGCTAATGATTAAGCCTATCGCGAATTGAAAATGAAAATCGGTACCTAATGCAAAGATTGAGCCTACTGAGAACTGAAAATAAAGACGGTACCCAATACTAATGATTGAGCCTACTGTGAATTGAAAATGAAAATCGATACCCAATGCTAATAATTGAGCCTACCGCAAACTGAAATAAAAATCGGTACCCAATGCATGGATTGAGCCTACCAAGAACTGAAAATAAAGATGGTACCCAATGCTAATGATTGAGCCTCCAGCAAATTGAAAATGAAAATTGATACCCAATGCTAATGATTGAGCCTATCGCGAATTAAAAATTAAAATTGGTACCTAATGCTAATGATTTAGCTTACCGCAAATTGAAATGAAAATCGGTACCCAATGCAAGAATTGAGCCTACCGAGAACTGAAAATAAAGACGGTACCCAATGCTAATGATCGAGCCTATCGCAAACTGAAATGAAAATCAATACCCAATGCAAGGATTGAGCCTATCGAAAATTGAAAATAAAGACGATACCCAATACTAATGATTGAGCCTACCGTGAATTAAAAATGAAAATTAGTACCCAATGTAAGGATTGAGCCTACCGAGAATTGAAAATAAAGACGATACCCAATACTAATGATTGAGCCTACCACTAATTGAAAATGAAAATCGATACCCAAAGCTAATGATTGAGCCTACCGCAAACTTAAATGAAAATCGGTACCCAATGCAAAGATTGGGCCTATCGAGAACTGAAAATAAAGATGGAACCTAATGCTAATGATTGAGCCTACCGCAAACTGAAATGAAAATCGGTACCCAATGCAAGGATTAAGCCTACCGAGAATTGAAAATAAAGACAGTACCCAATGCTAATGATTGAGCCTACCGCAATTTGAAAATAAAAATTAGTACCCAATGTAAGGATTGAGCCTATCGAGAACTGAAAATAAAAACAGTACCCAATACTAATGATTGAGCTTACCGAGAACTAAAAATAAAGATGGTACGCAATACTAATGATTGAACCTACCACGAATTAAAAATGAAACTTGATACCCAATGCAGAGATTGAGTCTACCGAAATCTGAAAATAAAGACGGTATCCAATGCTGATGATTGAGCTTATTGCAAACTGAAAATAAAAATCGGTACCCAATGCAAGGATTGAGCCTACCACGAACTGAAAACAAAGATGAAAACGTGCGAACACAGTATGCGAACTACTAAACACATTAAAACACTATGCAATATGCCGAATAAATGCAAGAAAATTACTAAATGAATACAAATTTGGAAAAGTAAAACATGCTAATGGGGTACAGACTGAGAAATGAATGCATGATATATAAAAATGAAAATGCAGAGCTTTAAGCGACAAGATTAAAATAAACAGAAATTAAAACTCAACGGACAAATTGGGGGCCCAACGGACGAGTTGGGATTTAACAGAAAAGTAAACCCAATGGATTGGGGCCCAACAGATGAGTTGGGACTTAACAGGAAAGTAAACCCAACAGATGACTTGGGCCCCAACGGACAAGCTGAGAATTAAATAGAAAAGTAAACCCAACGGACGAGTTGGGACTTAATAGGAAAGTAAATCCAATGAATGAGTTGGGGTCCAACGGACGATCTAGGATTTAAACAGAAATATAAACCCAACGGACAAGTTAGGACTTAAACAGAATTATAAAACCAACAGATGAATTGGGGCCCAATGGACGAGTTGGGACTTAACAGAAAAGTAAAATATGCGTAATGCTAGACAAAATCAAAACAACATACAACATGCTGAACAAATACTAAACAAGTGTCGATTTGAAAATATAAGACATGATGATGTAGCACAGGCTGCTAGACAAAATGCATGAATGCATGATCCTAAAATGATGAATGAAATGCAGGAGATGTAGACCACCAGACTAGAATGAACAAAATGAGGTCCAGACTGCTGAAAAAATGCATAAAGAAATTTAAGATATAAGAAACTTGAAATAATTGTTGAACATTGTACCCAATCATCCCAATTTTTTTTTAAAATTTTGCTCCAGTGTATGACATCAAACTAATCAGAAACCACTCTTTTCGAGATTTGGTATCATGTAAAAATATCCAAAATCCATTTAAACTCAATTCTTCCAAAAATTTTGCCCCAGTATAAATCGGACTTTCAAAAATTTTGCCTCAGGTACAAAACGTCAGTATCAATCTTAAGATCAAATTTTTTCAAAAAGTTGCCACAATATCAATTTTAAAATCAATTTTGAATTAAAATTTTCACCTTGATTAAATCATCACTAGCTTAAAAAATTGTCCCAGTTTTTTACACTTGACGCAGGTCTCGATTGAAGATAATGTGATCACACCTGCAAATTAGAAAGCAACTACAATTGCAAAAGTGATGTCACCATCTGGCGGTCCCTTGACTCTGTTAGTGTATATAAACATGAGTATTTTCATCTTGAATCTCTGATACAATCTCCTGCCAAACTTTCTGCAAGTTTTGCAAATTCAATGGCCTCCGATTAATGATTCAGATCAAATCTCCCAAATAGTCTTGCAATTCATGCGTGACTCTGACTTCTAATAAATATAGGATTACCTTTACTTTTATTTCAAATTCAAACAAAGTAGATGTCAAATTTTTCAAAACATGAATTGCTCAAAAAATGCTTCACATGCAATAATATAAAAGAAATTTTGTACATTAAACAACACGAAACACGCAAAAACTAAATGAATATGAAATATTTTTCAAAAAATTGATTTTGAAATAATGGCTTAAAAGATGCTTTGTGATCTTTGGATGTCATTCCTATTTGAATTCTGACATTGCCACAAACTAATAAATGCAGACGAAAAACCTCAATCAACTGTTGTCATCAACTTCCCAATGATTTCCATGTTGGCATACTAGTTTTCTTATCCATGATCCTTCAACTATCACATTCTCTAAACCATAGGATCCTTCCGGATTACTGACTTCAGAGGAAGAAATGAAATGAACGACAGTGTCCAAAATTACAATGCATCATTTTGACACTTGTCAATTCTCCCACACTTGAATTATTGTTTGTTCTCAACCATTCGAAAAATGTGAGCCCAACTAGTGATTCAAGCATTGAAATCACTCACGTGCGTTCTAAAATGTATTTCCTCAAGACCAAATAAATAATTATTATACGATTTATTATCTTGTCTTTAATACTCATAATATCAAGCAAAGCAGAAGGAATTATATCACAATTAAGCAAACTCAACTTAATTTCTTCGCCTTACCAAATTTCACAAGCACATGAATCATATGATCAATCAAAGCACATCACATGTATATGATCAATTTCATTTTTCACATGAGGGAATTTTATTCTAGTGAACTAATCACTCAAAATACGAGAGTGTCGTTTGATGCAAAAATCGACATTGGTTATGCAGGTTCTCAGTTACTCAATATCTCAATCTTAAGCTAATAGCAAAACTGTATTCGAGAAGTAAAACTGCCTTTTTACGCAAGAATCGACATTGGTTGGATGAAGATCCCTGATTACTTAACAATTTACTTGCTCAAATTTGCAATGCATTACTCATAATTCAAGTACCGTTTGATGCGAAAGTTAACATTTTTGGATGAAGACTCTTGGTTACTAAGCACACAAACCATTGGAGTAGAAAAAACTGCATTATTTTTTTTCTTTTCTTCTTCTTCTTTTCTTTTTTTTTTACAGCATAAAAATCCCTCAAAATAGATTTTACATCACAAATTACATGAGTGCGCTAATTGACCCAAATCGGCATTTAACATGTGAAATTGAATAAAGAAAAGAAATTTTCATCGAATATGCAAAATTTAGACATAATTTCAACCACTTTACAAGATATACTTTCTATAAGAACAAGACTCCAAACCATATAATAATCATTTCTTATTGCCCAAGGAAAACATTTCTCGATGCACATAAAGTAATTTCAACAAGTAGGGGAATTAGACAAAATCACGATTGCTGACTACAATTCACAAGTGTGTGACATCTCCTATCTTAATCTCACAATAACTTATACAATATATTCCAAAAGTGAATAAGAAATTGTGGACATGAAACAACACGACTCCCCTTGTGAATTGGTCGAAGTCATATCCCCTACATGTCTATTCCTTTTGTTGTTCTTGAATCTTCCAAACATATATACAGACTTACTTTGTCAATTCATTGGTCCTCTTTCGTAATGATTTGAACGCTCACAAACAAGAATCTGAGCAATCATTCTTGCCAATTGAATTTATGCATTTAAGAAACTATTCACATCATTTTGGGCCTTTGTAACTGAAGGATTTACTAACTCAAACTTCCTTGACCCCTGCCTTAGTATCGATGTTGATAACTTTCGTCCCTTCTAGGTTAGGCTTCATTTTCGTATTTGTTCAGAATCCTTAACACAAAATCCTTATTCCTCTTCAATATCACTCCAATTCTCATTAACCACTTGCGCTATTTATCGAAGTTGGAATCATCAGATTCAAGTAAGATGACATCCAAAGATCATGGGCTTTTATTTTCACCATCAAAACATATAAAACAAATAGGAAGATGCTTCTTTCTTTTCATTCAATTCGAACTTGCATTAACTCATCAAAAGAGAGAAGTTTATAATTACACAAACCTAGCATTAGGTTTTGAAAAAAATGTGATTTATTTCGAGGCCTCATGAAATAATTATTTGCTCAATATAACAAAAGCTTTCGAGAAAACATTTTCAAAAGCTAAATGCAGGACATGAAGGGAAAATCAAATGTCACAAACAAGTTTGAGAAACCAGCTTGTTCAACACTTCATTGGAGAAAGAATTTTGAACACAAGGCAATCTTAAATTTACAGAAGGAGTGCATTTATTAGCACCTTAGGTCAAATTGAAACACCTAACTAGTGGTGGTGTTATCGTTCTCTCTCTCTCTCTCTTCTAGTTTCCCTCTCGGTTTCCTTTTGAAATTAGGGTTTCCATGGCTGCCCTTCAACCTTTGGTTGAAGGGCAACCGGCTTCCTCAATCAACCGTTCTTTCGCTGAAGTAGTTATGAACGAATCTCCTTTTCCCTTTGAAAATTAAGCCACCCACTCTTTTTAGGGGAGAACCTGCAGTTTCTTTTTCTCAAGAAGAGGTAGACAAACTATCGCTGCCTTTCAAATTTGCCTTGGTTGGGAAGTTCTACCATGGCAGACCAAGTATGGAGGTTATGCGCAAATCTTTCACTGCTATTGGTTTCTTCAGGCACGTTTGCTTTGGGTTTACTTGATCCTAGACATGTTCTCATCAGATTTCAAAAGGAGGAAGACTTCTTGCGTTGCTGGTTACGTGGGATTTGGTCTATACAAGAATTTCAGATGCGAGTATTTAAATGGAGCCCAAATTTTTGTCTGGATTCGGAACCCTCTCGGGCACCTAGTTTGGGTGCAGTTTGAAGGTCTACCTATCCATCTATTTGACAAAGCTGCTCTCTTTATGATTGCTAATACTATTGGTCAACCCCTCAAACTAGATGCTGCAACAGTCAATCTTTCCAGACCCTAATATTGCACGAGTGTGCATTGATGTTGATCTGATGAAAGACCTTCCACAACGTATCTAGGATTGCCTAGTGGCTCAGAGGGATTTTGGCAGCGCATCAGGTATGAAGATTTGCCTCTATACTGCAGTCATTGTCACAGACAAGGACACGCACAATCAGAGTGTCGACTGCTGGTTCCACCAGGGAGGGAGACTATTGTAGTAGGCACCCGTGTAAAAGAAAAGAAGCAATATGTTCCCAAAGATCAACAGAATGACAAGAATCCTGGTTCTTCTACGCTGAATATTAATACTGGTATGAATAACTTGAGGGAAGATCTGGTTAATCATCAGCAGAATTTAGATGAAAAGGATACCTTGGTGGAAGGAAAGTGTGACGGTGCGAACGATCCAGATGACAAGGAAACAACAACTAAAGACAGCTTGGAGGTCCTTACAACCCCGGTAACTCATATAGTTAGTCCTATAGAGGGCTTAACAAAAGATTGTATGGTAACAGACCTGCTGCAAATTGTTTCGAGTTCTCCTGCTGAACAAATGGATCCTGGAAATAGGGCTGTCCACTTTCAAGACAATATTGAAGAGTGAGGATCTCTCTGATGGGGAGCGAGGTGAAAGGGAAGGCCAGCTATGCATTGGATTTTTCTGAGCAAATCCTAGATGCAGAAGTAACGGTAGGGAATCTATCGCCGAGAGGATGCAAGGTGCAAGATAGTGAAGCAACCATGCAAGTAGGTGGATTCGCGACTGGAATTCTGCAACCTGGAAATTTCACACATGCCAATGGAAGCTCATCAACAGCAGGATTTCTTGCACAGGAGGAATAGAAAGCAAAAGCAGAAGGGAGGTATTATGATTTCTGATAGAGTTCTTCGCTCTAAGAAAAGATTCTAAAGCTTCTTTTACCGTTTCCAATGAATAATATGCTATTTTGGAATGTTAGAGGAGTTGCTAAAGCTGCCAACATCAGAAGATTAAAGAAACTTATTAAGATCTTTAACTTACAATTAGTGGCTATTTGTGAACCTAAAATTGGTTTAGACAGATTTAAAGAAATCAAAATGAAGTTAGGAATGGATGAGGGGATTATGTAATGGTATGGGATCTATATGGGTGTTCTTCAAATAGTCGGTGTCTTGTTCCATTAGTGCTGAGAGTGATCAGCATATTTCATTACATGCTCAATGCCCTTTGTTCTATTATGATTACAAGGTTTCTTTTGTGCATGCTAGTTGTGATATTGAGAAGAGGAAAGAATTATGGGAGTGTTTAAAACAAGAAAATGATGTAACTATTCCATGGTTAATTGGGGGGGGGGGATTTCAATGTAGTAGTTAACGCGGAAGAGAAGAAGGGAGGGCGTGCATTTCAAGTAAACAAAGCATTGGATTTCCTTACCTTCATGCAGGATGTTCAAGTATGTGATGCAGGGTTTACAGGCTCACCGTACACATGGTGCAATAACAGACAAGGTCGGGCAAGAATTTGAAAGAGGTTGGATAGAATTCTATTGAATCAATCTTGGTTTGATAATAATGTCGAAGTGCACATGCAACACCTCTCTAGAAGACCCTCTAATCATGCCCCTCTCTTGTTTTCTGGAAGTATAAGATCAGAATCTAAACAAAAGGCCTTCAGATTCCTGCACTTCTGGACTTCGCATCCGAGGTTTATGGAGGTAGTAAAGGAAAACTGGCTCACAGATTATAGGGGATCTCCGATGAAAACTCTGGCAGCAAAATTGAAATCTATGAAAAAAGCTTTGATCATTGTGGTCCAAGCAAACCTTTGGGAACATTTTTGACAAGGTACGAGCTCTAGAGAACAAGGTGGCAGAGGATGAAAAATGGTTTGATGAGGAGGGTTCGGATCGGAGCTAAGAGACAGCCTTGCATCAATCTCAAACAGCGTTAAATGAAGCATTGTGCAGTACAGGAAGCCTTTTGGAGACAGAAAGCAGTAGTTAAATGGTGGACCTGAAGGAGACAAGAATACTAAATTTTTTCATGCCATTGTTGCTGAACGAAGATCGACGATCTATGATTCATAGAATTAAAGGAGCCTCGGGTGACTGGATTGAAGACGAGAAAGGGATTGTTGATGAGGCATGCAGCTATTTTGGTAAGTCTTTTTGCTCAAGAAGATGCTTGAGAATAATTTCTCCTTGTCTCAAATTCCAAACTTGTTAACGCATGAGGATGCTGAAAATTTTGGAACGGTTTCCAACCATGGAGGAAGTACGGAATGTGGTGTTTGCTATGGATGGAGAGAGTGCTCCTGGTCGGATGGATTCACTGGTATCTTTTTCAAATGTGCGTGGGAGATAATTGCTAATGATGTCTACCGAAGCTATTACCAGTTTTTTCTGTGGTGATGAGATTCCACGATGTGTGTCGTCGACCTTACTGGTATTGATACCAAAAGTGAGTCATCCCTCAGGAGTTTGCTCAGTTTCGCCCAATCAGCTTGTGCAATTTTCTAAACAAAATTGTATCAAGAGTGTTGGCTGATAGAGTTGCTTGCTATCTATCTCGCTTAATCTCTCCACAACAGAGTGGCTTCGTGAAAGGAAGGTTGATGTCTGAAAATTTTTTGTTGGCCTAGGAACTTGCTGAGTGGCATGAAAAAGAAGAATAGGGGAGGTAATGTGGTGCTCAAATTGGATATGGCAAAAGCATATGATCGAGTATCATGGAGTTACCTGCTTCGGGTAATGAGAGCTTTTGGATTCGGGGAAAGGTGGATAGACATGATCTGGCGGTTAATATCCAATTGCTGGTTTTCCATTATCATAAATGGTGTTCCAAAAGGATTTTTTTAAATCCACAAGAGGGTTGCGTCAGGGTGATCCCTCTATCACCAGCTTTATTTATTCGTGGCAGCAGAGGGTTTTCTCTAGAGCTTTGAATCGTCTCCCAGAACATAAAAATTTTATAGCTTTCAGTATCCCACAGTCATGTGCCTAAGATAACACATCTATCCTTTGCAGATGACATTATCATTTTTTCTGGAGCTATCGAAAAGATACATTAAGGATGGTTATGGAAACCCTTGAGGACCTATGAACGTTGCTCAGGGCAACAAGTCAACATCCATAAGAGTGGCTTCCTATGTCCCCCAAACACTCATAGATCCAGAATTCGAAGTATAAAGGAGGTGACTGGATTTTCTTACAAGGAGTTTCCTATGCGATATCTGGGATTTCCACTATTTATTGGGAGGCCAAAAAGAAAATATTATGATAGCATCAGCCAGACGATTGTGGCAAAGATTCTAAGATGGCAGAACCGGTTCTTATCTATAGGAGGGAAGCTAGTCTTGGTCAAACATGTTCTATCTTCCATCCCATTGCATAGTTTATCTGCTTCATGCCTTCCTAGAGTTGTGCTAAAAATCTGGAATCACTCTTTGCCAGATTTTTTTGGGGATTCTCTGAGGAGGGTGACAAACATCACTGGTTTAGATGGAAACAATTATGCTATCCGACAGAGGAAGGAGGAGCTGGTCTTCGTTCCTTTAGCAATATCTACGATGCCTTTTCCATTAAATTGTGGTGGAGATTCAGGGAGCAAAATCATTGTGGTCTTCCTTCATGAAAGCAAAGTATTATAAGCAAGCTCATCCTATGCAAATAACAGTAGGCAAACAGACTCAAGTCTTTGGAAGAGAATGTTAGGAGCTAGAGATATAGCTGAGCATAATATTTGTTCGCAAGCAAAAACTAGAGACATGAGTTTCTGGCATGATGATTGGCTAGGGTCGGGGCACTCTATCTCAACACAAGAACACTCATGAAGATAGGATGGTACGGGACTTTGTGAAGGAAGAAAGATGGGATGTAGAAGCTCTATCTCATATAATTCCCCATATGGTGCTTCAAAGAATTATGGATAAGCCTCCACCTACCACCAAAGGACACGACAAGTTGATTTGGAAACTGAATGCTTATGGGAATTTCTCTACCAAATCGGCTTACAATTTTATAAGGGAGGGAAGGGTTGCTGGATTTTTTTATAAAAGAATCTGGGATTCTTTCATCCCTCTCAAAATTTCGATGTTCATACTTCGAATGCTACATGCGAGGATTCTGAGTGCAGATGTTGTCGCAAAGTTTGGAATCCATGGACCGTCACGATGCTGGTGTTGTCAATGTCAGTGCAGTTGAAACTATTGAGCACATTCTTGGCCAAGGGGAAATACCTCACAAGGTGTGGTGTTTTTTTGGTTCATTCGATGGGGATCCATACAGAACGGCAGGTGCTAAGATTGAGAATTATGGATTGGTGGTTGCTGCCTTCCAAAAATAAATTTACTGCTTTCTTACATAATATTACCCCTGTGCTTATTTTATGGAATTTGTGGAAGGCTCGAAATGCATGTGTCTTTGTAGGGAAGCAGAAAGCCCTGGGAACAAGTTGCACATAGTACGTTTGTGGACATCAAGATGGCGTGGGAACAAAAATCTTAAATTGTTCTTTGATTCCCGTAGTTGGAATGAACTATACATGCATGCAGACAAATTGAAGAGGAAGGTGGAAATTATAAGGGTTACTTGGTTGGCTCCATTGGAGTGTTTTAAACTTAATACTGATGGCTGCTCATTAGGAAATCCAGGTCCTTGTGGAGGGGGAGGCTTACTACGAGATAGATGTGGCAAGGTAGTTTTTGGCTTTAAATGTGCACTAGGGTGGGGTACTAGTTTGGAAGCTGAAGTTAAAGCGTTTATGCATGGTGTACGGTTGTGTTGTAACAAAGGAAGTGGATAGATTTTCTGTGGAATCTGATTCTCAGTGCATTAGTGAATATGATGAATGGGATTGTAGCTTGCCCATGGACTTTGAAGCAAATGCTTGATGAACTGGAGCGGTATAAAGTACACATTGTTAGTGTGACATATTGCTTTCGTGAAGCAAATATACCAGCTGATATATTATCTAAGGAGGGCTTGCCATTCCCCTTATAATCAGAATTTTCTTCAGTTTCAAGATCTTCCCAAGGAGGTTCGTGGTGCTGTTAGATTAGATCAATTATGCTTCCCATCTTTTCGTTTTAAGTATCCTTAGATGCAATGTACTTCATTTTATTTTCTGTAAAAGGAGGTAATGCTCCTAATTTATTGCTTTAAATTTTATTTTATTTAAATTCTGTATAACGAGATGTAAGGCTTATATCCCCCTCTCACTTGTATGCTCAATTTTTATAAATAAAATTTAGGGGTGGCGTCCCTCCCCGTGTACGGGGTTCTGCCAAAAAAAAAAAAAAAGCATCCAAATTATTTCTATTATTGTTACAATTATCTAGCTATGAAATACAATTTCATTTATTACATTGCTTGTCCTAACTAAACTCACCTATCTCGGTTCTAGACACTATCAATTCTAAAAAAATCAGTCGTCCATGATCCTTCGAATAATTTAAAAGAGCACTCATGTTTTTTGACGGCCTTATGGGTCTCGAGCATGTGACGGTTTATCTGGAATTGGACTATAATTTAAAAATACTCGAACGTAAGACCAAATATGTATCAGATGTCTTTCTTATTTTACTGCCTCCGTTAGAGGACCTGTAAAAATGACAAAAAAAATCAAAATTTGTATAAGTAAAAACAAAAACGGATGCATGTCTTAGGGAAAGCCCTTATTATACCAAAGGTAGGCCTAGCATGAAATGCAATCCTTTAGGGTGAGACCTTCCTTTTAACGAAGATACGCCAGATCCACCGGGAAGAGATGTCTCTATTCTGCTCTATTACTTTACCTAGGGTCTCATCTGCCAGGATTTACCAAAAATATAACCGTGCATGTCTTTTTGGGTTAAGTACCCAAGACAAAAGGATGGCTATCCTATTCGGAATTCCCGAAATGGCATTCCCTCTAGGGTTTATGCATGATGCCAGTTTGTTAAAGCAGATTAAAACATGTAATAATGCAACAATTACAAAATTTCTTTGAGAAATATGGACCATGAACTGTACAAAAGAAATTATTGACTTCAGATATATTTTTGATTGAAAAATCGAGATTCCATGACGTTATAGGATACAACATTGAAAGAAAACAAAAATCGTGACTTTATCTAGAAAGATACAAGTCAAAATGTCAATTTATTAAAGTAGAATGAAATATGTGTTAAAATCACTTTTGTGTAATGTGGGATGAGAGGGTGGGGGAATAAGGCAAAAATGACGCATAATTTCTTCGAAAAATATGAATATGAACTGTACAAAAGTTTGACCACTTGGGTACATTTATTGATTCCGAAAAAAAATTAGTTCGGATAAAACTGACAAATACAACAAGAGTACAACAAGGATGTGTAAATTTGAAAAAGGTTTAAAAATAAAATTATTATTCGAAAAGACACAAGTTAAAAAGTCAAATTTTTGAGATTTTACAAAAGTTACAATGATTGGACCCTTGGGGTGCTTTGTTTACAATCAAATGCAATTTTTGAAATTTTATGAAAATCTCATTTCCATCTTTCTCAAAGAAATTAATGGTAAGACAAAAATTTAAACGTGCCAATAATGGATTGGTTTCCTACGAGAGCACCATGCCAGGGCTCTTTATTCTATGGTTGTGGATGCAATCAAAAAAAGGAAAGAAATTGCGTTAGTTTACTCTGCAAATAACACATAACACATTGGCAAAAACGAATAATACACATAGATAACAGTAAATGGCATAATAAAAAAAATAAAGGAGGTTGGTTCCCTCCTCTCGTGCCTAGTGTGCCTGATAGGGTAAGGCTGACTCTACCCTAGGTTATTATACATGGATGCATGCGGTTGGGCTCACTAATGCAGCTAGACTCGACAAGACTTCGGTTCCCAAACCTTCAGGCTGAGGGATCCGAAAAGTAACAATTTCGTCAATTCCAAGGATCCCAAGTCGGTGGTTCGAGTGATTCCCTAGACACTGCTACGCACACGTCGGGCCATGGCCACATGTCCAAGTGAATCGATTTTTAAATCCCAAATCTCTAGACTTATGGACTCAAGCCAAGGGTTTGGGTGATCTCCTAAACAATGTTACGTGCACGTCATGCCATGATCACACGTCTAAGTAGATTGATCCTGATTCCTAAAGGGATGGGTGGGTGACAACCACCAAAAAAGAAAAAAGGGTCAAAAGTATCGAATGCATGTATGGAGTGCCCTTTATGAGAGGAGGGAATATAGTGCTAATACGTGTGGAATCTAAGGGTAATTGACCCCTTCTCCAAATGCAAGCGTGGTCGAATAACAAAGATAATAAAACCATACATCACATAGACGAGAGACGAAATGTGTGAATGCAAAAACAAACCCTAAAAACCTAAAAACAAAAATGCAATCCTAATATCCAAACGCGATGGAATAGAAGGGCTAAATAAGGAAAAAGTGATTAAGTCTTGTGCTCAAACTCACTAGTGATCCCTAGTGGAGTCGCCAAAATCTGTCGCGTCCAAAATCGACGAGCATGGTGGGGTTGTTGACTGTAGTGCCCGAAAACGACGATCTAGTCCAATGACCCTTTTCAAAAAGAAAAAGCTTTGAAAAAAACCATGCGTGTGTGATAAAATCGAGTTTTTAGTAAAAAAGTGTATTTTTAAACAAAATGATATTTTGGAAAACAAAAGAAGGCCAGGATTAAAAATACAATAGTTTGGCCAACTAATTTTGAAAAAGGGTTTTATTTAAAAATGGAGTCAGCACTTGGTATTGAGTTAAGGTGTACCAAGTCACACAAAAAATCGTTTAACAAAACAAAAATAAAAATTTAGAAAAATGTTTGAAAACCCTTTTTCAACTCTGATCTACGAAAAACGAGAGAAAAAGGTTCGGGAGTCACATTTGAAGAAAGGGAAGGCAAAGGCTCGCACCTAAGGCATCTTTTCAACCTAGCCGAGGCTAGTTGCGAGGTATAACCAAAATTTTCTAAATTAACCTCGAATTTTAACGCATTTGGATGTATCTATATGAATGCAAGTCCTAAATCTAAATATGAGTATTGAGAGAGTTGAAATGTCCTGTCGAGACTTGGTCGGGATTATCGCATTAATTGCAAAATTCGAGTCGAGATCTCGAGGGAGTCACGAGTGTCTTATGCAAAAATGAAATGCAAAATGAAAAGAAAAATAGTAAGTGATCAAAGAGAGTGGATATGCAATATAACGGGTACAGGAGACTAATATCTCATGATTGAATGTTCCTACTCACGGAGGGGGGAACGGCATATACGCCACCGCTTCCCACGTGAGTAGATGACTATTTCTAGTCAAAGCACACAAAATGACCTAAATTTTAAGTGAAATGCAACCTAGATGTCATGCACTTGAAGACGTGTCAAAATAAATAAATAATAATAGTAATAAAAATCATGCAAAATGGAAAGAAAACTAAAAGTGTATGAAGTAGGATGTAAAATGCACACGAGTGTACCGAACACTAAAATGCCCTAAGGGTCTAACGTTGGACTAGCCCTTTCTAGGGATTCCCACTAGCGTTGGACTAGCGGAAAAAACCATAAAGCCACAACTAGCGTTGGACTAGTGTGGTGACGGAATAACATAAAACATGAATTAAATAGTAAAACATGAATTAAAAGCAAATTAAACATACAAAGACATATAAGAGCACATATGAGCACATAATACGTAAGCATAATATCTAGATGCTAAATCCTAAGGAAAGCGGTAAAACATATAAGCACATAGCACACAAAAAGTATATAAGCCCTAACTATTACACCGGGAAAATTTAATTTACAATTTAAGGGGGAAAAATAAAAACGAACTATCTATTACATTTATCTATCTAAATACACAATTTTGCTAAAATATAAGAAATGTAGCCTAACTATTACATTGACTAGCTAAATACAAAAAATATCATATTTTTTGCCAAAATAGTAACATTCAAAATTTAAATAACATAAAGTAAGTAAATACGCAAAAAGCATGAAAAATAAGCAACATGCGAGAAAAATGCATAATAAATCACATAGAGACACATTGGAGCACATAAAGAAACGATTAAGGTAACGAAAATACCTTTTCTTGAAGACCCAGTACTAGAAACTATCAAAATGAACAAATGAGTTAACGGTTCCACTATTTTACAGGGTGAGTCATAAAATATCAAATTCTAACGACTTGGGGGGGTCAAATATGAATTCTATTAAACTGAGGGGCCGGAAACAAAATTAAAGATCTAAGGAACTAACAAATTAAATTGACAATTTCAACTAATCAAAGGGCCAAATTTGAAATTAAAGCAAGAATCAGGTTAAAATGGTAACTTCAAGCAAGCACAGTCAAATCAGCAATTCATATGACCTAATTGACAAGAAACAAAAATCTAGGGGGGGCAATTTGTAATTCTTAGGGACTTAATTGCAAAAATTAAGAAGTGATCAAGGACTTAGTAGTATGAATATGTCTATACACAAAAAGGAAAAGTAAAAATGGCAAAACCAAATTAAAAAATTAGTCAATTAATTTAACTAACTTAGTTAAACCAATCAAACTAATTAAACAAATTAAAGCCAGATTAAGACTAATCAAAAACAAATTAAAACATCACTTAAAGTAAAGCAAAAGAAAGAAACAAAATACTAATTCTTTCCCCCTAACCCCAATTTCTTAATCGGTTTCTCTTTTCTTCAATCTAGACATCTCCATCTCTCTCTCTCTCTATTTCCCCTTCATCTTTCCATACTCTCTTCTTCTCTCCCTACTCCAAATTTTCTTCTTTCTTCTCCCTTCTTCTTTCTCTCTTTCCTCTGTTTCTCTTATTCTCTCTTCTCCCTCTCACCGTTCTTCTCTTTCTCTCAGCATAGCTCTCTATCTCTCTTATTTCTCCCTCTGGCTCTATTCTTTCTCTCCTCATCTCTATTCTCTCTCTCTCTCTCTTTGTTTCCCAGGTCCTCTTCTCTCTCTTAGACTGAACTACTTTCTCTTCCCCATTCTGGCTCCCTCTCATTTCTTTCTTTTCTCCCTTAGCTCTTTTCCTTCTGATTTCCTTTCTGGTTCTCTCTCTCTACTCTTTCTTCTTCTCCGATCTCTAATCTGTCCACTTCCTGACATGGTGTAGATTAGGTATAACAATTATGAACAAATAAACACAAATCAAGTAATAAAAACCTAATCTCCCAACTTATTCCGCAAGTGCACGAGTCGGTTGTAGTATTTGGAGTATTAGGTGTCGAATCCCACGAGGAATCAAATGTGTAATTACTAAAGCTTTTTCACTAACTTTTATTATCTAAACAAAATGAAAATAAAATTGATATGGGGTCCCTTCAATAGAGTAGATTTATGATTAAGAACTTTTGTAGAATTCAAGCTAAGAAGTCTAGAACATAGAATCCACTAATGAACCAAGCATGAATGACTTACTAAGTGTTGTCTTGCTTTGTTTAGAATCCAATTCCATATATGTCAAGACTAGATCTCTCTATGAAATGACAAGATTCCAACTATTCTCATGATGAAATCTTATGCATTCATGAATTGTAATGATTCACTTAAGTATCCATTATTCTCATATGAACTACTTAAGCATTACTTGTTCATTTTCCATTGTTACATGCATTTCTCAATGTCAAGTAGCAACTAGATGACTTGTTTAAGTTGGCCATGCAAAAATAAGTGTTAAAGCTTGAACAAGCAAGTAAACAAATGCAAGCTTGGTAAGTACAATGAGTTAAATCATGTTTGTTGATTCATTAGCTTCATCCATGATCTAGATGAAGCCTTTAGTTTAACACTGGTGAATAAAACAACTAAAAGTTCAAATTCAAAGATAGAATTCATGGCAACTATTGAAAGTAAAAGAGATAGAGTTTGGGAATTGCTCAACCAATATGAGAATTAGTCCTCTTCTTTATTCACCTTCAAAAGATTGCACTACAAAAGTATCTTACAATGTTCCTGACTACTCTATTGAAGGATTGAGAGAATTCTACTAATTCTCTACCAAGCTAAGTACAAAATTAAAGATTATAACTACTATCTATTATTAAAACTACTCTCCTCCTCTTTTTGTGTTCTACAAATGACTTCTATTTATAGACAAATGTTCCTCAAGTCATTTTGCAACTTGCATGAATCATTAATGCATGGAAATGATGAAGATTTGCTTGGGGATTCCAAATGGACACAAAGTCTTCATTTATGCTTCCAATGAATTCTCCCACTTGCAAAACCCTGTCCTCATCTGAAATACCTATAAAAACCAGCTGGAAGAGGATGCAAGTGGATGCCCTAGAAAGTCCCGCAGTACTGTGATCTGCGTCTGTCGATACGCGGATGTTCATCTGCATATCTCCATACGCGGATCCCATCCTTGTGGCCCCCACTTGATTTCTAATTTTTGCTAAGTTGGACCTGCTGTGTACAAGTATTTTCCACGTATTTCCAAGCATTTTGGTGATGAATTTGATTTTTTCATTATTTTGCACATTTGTTCTTTTCAAGTTGTTCATCCACTTTAACTCCTTGAATCACCATTGAATTTGATTTTCCTTTGCTTCGATTGATCCAAAATAAGTTTAAGTATGATGAACCTTATATCATAATTGTGCATTAATTTGCTCAAATAAAATTTCTGCTTCAAAACCCTAATTCCGGTAAAAATCCTAATTCTCATGATTTGTTAGAAAATGAGTCATTTGTAAACAAAAATACTATACTTATACTAAAATAATATCTAAAACATATAATAATATATATATAATAATATTGATAAATTTACTACTTATCACTTCCATCTCTTTTCTTCTCACTTTTCTAGTCTCTGCTGTTTCTCTCCCTCTTTCTTCTTTGATCTAATTTCAATTTGCTAAGCACGCTTTAATTAATGAACGAATTCATCAAAATCAAAGAAAACTGAATGATGCTTCAAGCAATTAACAGGAAAAACCCCTCAAGAACCTCCCTCTTTGGTCGCAGTACTACAAGTTCCATGGTGGCACTGGTGAGAGGGTTGAGTGGTAAAGAAATGCGGCTGTGGAGCACGAGATTGACTTTTGTGACTGTAAGTGTGGCTCTAGAAAGGATGGGCTTTCTGGTTGTTTGGAAGTCTGTGGGTTCATCATAGACGATGGGGCGATGGCAGGGAGGTGCTGGTGTTTATGACTGTCATTGGGGCTCTTGTACTATGAGTGTGATAGTAGATGGGCAGTGAGTAGGTTGCACAGTGGATCTCTGTGTGTTTGTGTGTGCATAAACTATGTATGTGTTTATGCAACTAATTGTGCGTGTATGTGTGTGGCAGTGTGTGTGGTCCAATGGCAGGGGATTGAATCTGAGTTTGTTTGGGTTGCTGATATTGGTCACAGGGGAGATGTTATTGGTGGTTTTGAGGGGCTGTGCAGTGAGATTTGGGCGATGGAGGGTGGTTGTGAATGTGAAAACCCTAACTCGGGAATAGTGCCTTAGGGCTTTACTATTCAAATTTTATTATTACATGTCATTTCATGCATATTATTTTGAATTAATGCTAGTTGAGAAAGGTTTTCCATTTTGGAAAAAAAAAAGCAGAAGAAGAGAGAGAAAACACCGTGAGTGTGTGTTAGTGTATGTTTTGCGTAAAATGGAGTTTTAAACCACTTTCATGATTTTCAAATATTTGACATTCTCAACTTTCACAATTTCAAGTATTAACTTGGAAAATAATAATAATAATAGGTTTTATGCTAAAAACACTTTTGCGTAAAAACTGCCGGTTCGACGTTTAACCGTGTATTTCAATTAACAACTTCATTAGTAGACTTTAAACCACCCTTAAACACACCTAACCAAACCATGTGATGAAGGACACATAACCCTAATATTACTCCATGAATCAAGGGTTGATTGCCACCTAACCACACTTGTTGGATGATTTCAAGCCAAGTAAAAATCTTTCCATTTTCTTTCAATTTTGGCAGCAATTTTCTTCCATTTTTGCCCTCTTAAGCCTTTTGGCTGATGAAGTATATCTCATTTGCACCCTTCAAACAACTCTCAAAAACTCTCAAAACTTCAAGACTTCTTGCATCCAAAAACTTAACCAAAAATTCCAGCTTTGCTTCTTCAAATTCCAGCCCAGTTTCAGCAGCCTTTGGAGGGGTTTTTGCACCATCAATTGCACCTGCAACTACCTAGAATCTTGTGGTACATATCTCTCAAACTAACTTGCAAAAATGAGCACTTAAATTTCTGTTTTCATACCAAAACAGAACCTGGCAGACTTGAAGAAAATTTCCAGCTTTTAGTTTCAGTTTTGGCACCTGATTTTGTGTCTGTTTTTACTCCATCTTGCACTAGTTATTTCCTGAATATTTTAGCTGCTTTAAGGCCTTAATTGATGCCTTAATTGACCTAGAAATTTTGGTGGATTTAGTGGATGTTTTGACTAGCAAATTAGCAACTAAACTTGAGCTATAAAGCTGAAATTCTGGTTCTGTTTTACAAGCATGATGGCCGAACTTCTTGCTGCCATTATTCTTGACATTTTTCATCATTCTTATGTTATTTGATCTTCCAAGAACTTGAATATTAGTATAGTTAGTGTTTATTGCAAGTTAGTCCCTCAATTTAATTGTTTTACTTGATTAAATTTGGATAGTTTGCAAATGTCCATTAAGTCCTTAAAAAAAACCCTAAACCCTAATAGTAGTTGTAAACCCTAAACCCTAATAGTGATTTTCCAACTTTATACATAATTAAGTTTCCTTTCTTTTAGAAACTAGTTTTTTATCCGAAACCTTAAAATGTTCACTTTAATACTTTTAAACTAAAACTATGTTTATATAAGGTTTAGTTTTGAACTTTACTTATATTATTAAGACTTGGCGTGACTTAATTTGGGGTTTTAGAATCTAATTTCCCTAGAAAAAGTGCTAAACTCATTTTAGCCATAATTAAACATAAACTTTCGACGTATACACTAAGTTAACATATAACCTTCTAGTATGATTCCTTTTACTAACATTTTGGAAACCTTAGTTAAATTTTCACAAATTTATAAATTTAACCTTAGAATAGTAACTAAACCTAGTTCTTTTGAACTTCCAGGGTTCCAGTCAAATACTTCTCCTTATCCCGAATTCTCGTGAAAATCTCTTGAGGTGAGTGTTCCTTTACTTGCACCTGCGAGTGTTTATTTGCTTTTCCTATTAGATTCCATGTGGCTATTTGCCTTACTTGAAAGCATGAGAATGTGGTTACAAGGGCGAATATGTACTTTATCGTATTCGACCCTAGCTTTCGATTATGAACTATATTTGACTCATTGATCTTGAACTATACTTGACTTCATTGATATTGGACCTATATAAGTGGTTGGAGGCTTATAAGGTGTTGGGGTTAAGGGACTTTAAACACTCTCCTTACGAATGTAAGTCCTGGACAAGGCATTGCCTAGGGTTGAGCTACCCTATCTTTAGCCCTCCATCATTGAGGACGATCTCACATGAAGTGGTGGTCTTGAGGAAGGAAAGGTGAATTGGTGGGATGGAGAATTACCTTGATCATTGGCAAGGACAAAATGAAAACGTCCAAGCGCTATTGCCATTTGATCCAAAAACACAATGATGTGAATCTTACTTGACTTGAATCACTTGACTTGAATCTTAATTGAATATTTCTCCCTTTGGCGAAAGTTAGCATTGTTCACCAATGGTTGAGAAGATACTTATCCTTATACTTGAAATGATTGTCTTTCCTGTGGTCGAGTGACTCCCACGGTTGATCTGTATCCTACTTTATCTTTACTTGTCTTTTACATAGTTTATCGCTTTGACAAGTTGCTTGTATGTTTGCATGCCTTGGAACCTCATTGAGCTTCTAGCTCACCTCCCTTTATTCTTGTTTTCCTCAGCAGGCTCCAATTGACGCGAAGGTTAGTACGAGAGTGAGTACTAGTCATCTAAGTCATTTCTCTTGATGTATATTTTGATGTTGTACTAGGATTTTATCTTATCTAAATTGAAGTTGTAATAGTTTGGGATTCTATATATTTGTATGGCAACTAATTTGAGAATATTGCGAGTTTACTTATAATTTGAAGTTTAGTTTACGTGTTTATTACTTTAGTGACTTGACTCCTGGCGAGAGCTAGGCAGGCAGTCCGCTAAACCCTCTGGTTCGCCTTAGGGGGAGGTAGGGCTGTCTCGGTGAATTACTAAGAAATTAGCAATTTTTGGGCTTTGATTGTTTGTTTGCAGGTTGTGGGGCTGAGACAAGGGCAGTTGGTTCTAGGATTTGGTTTTGTTTTTGCAATGATGGAGGATGAGGGACGAAGCTTGGTGGTGAATGGTGGATGAGCTGTGGCTTAGTGGTCATGGTTGTTCTGAAATGGCTGTTGTATTGGACTGATTTGTGTTGAATTTGCAGGTTATGTTTTGTGACAGTGGGTTGCTTATGGTGGTGGTTATGGGAGAGGTCGTGGCCAACGATAGAGGAACTGGTGGTGGAGATAGGAGGAGCTGAGGTGGGTAGAGGAAAATCCAGTGGTCTTGGGCTGGAGGGATTTAGGCTGAGCAGGTAGCGGAGAAGGGGAACAATGGAAGAAATACAAAAGCATAAACCCAGAAAACAATAACATAAACCCCAAAATAAAATTGAAGAAAGAGAGAAAAATCCAACATGAAACTCAACTGAAATTCTAATCAATTAAACACAATTAGATTCACATAATAATAACAATAACAAAAGTGGATCAAGACAAAGAGACAAGAGTCAAGACATTACCTTTTTGAAGCTGGAAAATAATCTGATGAAGATGATGAACAGTAGTATAGTTGAACAGTAACTTCGATTGAAAATAAGGTTGAAGTGTGTGTATTTATGGTGAATGAGTGTGTGTTTTAATCCCAAATGAATAAAAAGGCATGTGTTTCTAGGGTTTTTTTTCTTGTCCCCTTTTTCTAATTTAAAGGGGTTATTTATAGAGCCAAGTTGTTTTGGTCTCCAAGAATATTACAAAATAACAAAAATGCCACCAGTAATAAAAATTTTAATTTTATTTTTAAAAAAAATATTTTTAACCCAAAAAATCAAAAATTAATACAAAGAAATGACAGTAAACTCCAAAATTTGCCAAAAAATTCAAAGTAGATTTCAAAATAAAGGTTAGAGCTTAAAACTGGTCAAAACGCTTTTAGGGTGTGAAATGACAATTTTGCCCTTGGATAATGAAAATACACAGAAAAATAGCTATTGACCTCAAAAATTACCAAAAATTAAAAATAAGCTTAAAACCCTATAAAATGAATTTAAAACCTTACGACTCAAAAATTGGCAAAAAATGAATTTAAACTATAAAATGATGATTTTGCTCCTGAATGCAGTATTTACAGAAAAAATAGCAATCGTCCCTAAAAAAATCAAGAAAATTTAGAAACATACTTAAAGAATTAGAAAAATAAATTTGGGACCTAAAATGAGTTAAAATGGTGTTCGTGAGGCAAAATTATCATTTTGCCCTTGTGCTGGTAAAATATAAAAAGAATACCAATTAAATTTGAAAAAATCATAGAAAATTAAAAAATACGTATTAAAGTAAAAATATGAATTCAAAACCCCCGAAGCTAATAAAAAAATATTTATAGATAAAAATTACTATTTTGCCTCAAGAGATTATTGAAAAATTAGAATTTGACCTAAAAAATATAAACATGCCCCCAATGTTTGAAAAAGAAATGGTGTGCCAAAATTTGGTGTCTACACTATTGATTTTATTTTCGATTAATGAAAATCTCAACTTTATTCTTAGATTTATTCATGAGTTTTATTGTTATTGAATTGGGAATTGCTAGCATCCTTTGATTGAATATTGATTTCATATGGGCAGATTGAGAAATCACTTTGTAGACACCAAATTTTGACACACCTTTTGTAAAAAATATGTGTGTTACTTTATTTTAGGGGGTATTTTTCATTTTTCGGGGGTCGAGTACAATTTTCGCGTATTATGTCTAATTCGTCACATCAAGGGGCAAAATGGTAATTTCACCATGTAAATATTAGTTTGTTTTATTTTATTTCTTAAATACATGATTTTACTATTTTCATCATTATTTATGATTTTAATGATTTTCAGGAGTCATTCGTTATTTATTTAAAATTTTAATATTTTTTAATTCAACGGCACGTTTTCCAATGTGCTATTTTTACGAGAATTTCCAAGTGAAAAATTTTATATATGCATTTTGTATATTCATAAATTTTTCATAAAAATTACATAATTTTTAGAGGTTGTTTAGTATTTATGTAATTTTTGTTTTTTTGTCTATTAAGGGCACATTTCCCAAGAGTGCGTTAATCTTAAAATATTTGGGTGAAAAAAAAAAACTTTAGTGTAGGTGTTTTGTGTGATAATATATTTTGTGTAAAATTTTTGTGATTTTTAAGAGTCATTTAGTATTTCTTGTGATTTTCATAATTTTTATCATATTATGTCACAGTTTCCAATGCACCTTTATTTAAGAATTTTTGTGTAAAATATTTTATATGTGCATTTAATGCTTATAGAGTTTATATTTGTTACTTATTTCAAATGGTATCTTTTTATCTATCACATGTTTTTCAATGATGAAATAATTTTAACATTTTAATTTTTATTATTATTGAATTTTCTTTTTCTAGTAATGCTGAATTTTAGTTTTATTATTTTATTTTATTTACTTTTTATTTTATTCTAAGAAGTCCATAGAATTTTTATTTTTATTTCAATTTTCTTCATCTTCTCACATTTTTTTTTCTTTTCTTTTTCTTTTTTCTTTTCTCCTTTATTTTTCCTTTTTCTCTTTTCTTCTTCTTTTCTTCTTCTTTACAAATTTTACAAAAAAAAAAGAAGAAGAAGAATAGAGCAGGCTGTGTGTAGCAGTATGGCTACCATCAGACCAACTTCACCATCATCACAACTCTCCCAACTCCCCTACAAATTAGCAGATTTGAGGGGATTTTGGGGAGATTGACTTCCTTCCCTGTCGCGCCCCATTTTTCGAAAGAGGAAAATAATTAAGTAATGATAGATATAGTGAGTCGGAAAAAGGAAAAGGAAGTGTTAAATGTGGTTGTGTTTATTGGAAAAAGAAGCGTGTAAATTTTGTAAAAAATAATTTTTAGAAAATACTTTGTAAAAGATGATTCGACAAAAACGCGACAAATAAACGCTTCATTTTAAAAAATAAAAGAAAAAGGGCCTAAAATGGGACTTTGAAAATGCGACGGTTTTTGGGCCCGAAAATAGAGTCTAAAAAGGGTTTTTATTAAAAAGGGAGTCGCCACTTGGTATTGAGTTTTGGTGTACCAAGTCACCCGAAAATATTTTATAAAAGATAAGAAAATTAAGAATGATTTATTTAAAGAAATGATTTTTGGAAAAATATAGAAAAAACAAGAAAAACCCTTTTAGACGACTCCAGGTCTTTGAGAACAAGAGAAAAAGGTTCGGGAGTCACAGTTGAAGAAAGGGAAGGCAAAGGCTCACGCCTAAGGCACCCTTTCAACCTAGCCGAAACTAGTTGCGAGGTTTAGTCTAAATTTTCCTAATATAACCCTAAGATTTTATCGCATTTGGATGCAACTATATGAATGCAAATCTAATCCTAAAAATGAATATCGTTAAGGGACAAAATGTTCCATTGAGGTTTAGTCGGAATTACCGCATTAATTGCGAAACCCGAATGTAGACCTCGACGGAGTCACGAGTTTAGGTGCAAAATGGAATGCAAAAGAAAAGGAAAATAGTAGTATAAATAGTAAGTGAACAAAGAAAGTAGGGATGCAACATAACGGGTACGGGAGACGAATGGACTCGTGACTAACTGTTCCTACTCACGGAGGGGGGAACGACATGTACGCCATCGCTTCCCACGTGAGTAGATGACTGTTTCTTTGTCAAAAATCACACAAATGACCTAAAATTCTATGTGTAGTGGAATCTAAAATGTTATGCACTAAATAGATGTTAAAATAGGTAATAAGTGATAAAGTATATATAAAAATCATAGAAAAATGAAAAAGGCCTAAGAAAGATAAAATGTGTGTGAAATGTCATGAAATATACACGAAAAATGATTCTAATACTAAAATGACCCAAAGGCCTAGCATTGGACTAGCCTATTTTCTAAAAATTTTCCGCTAGCGTTGGACTAGCGAAGAAACCGAAATTAATCACAACTAGCGTTGGACTAGTGTGACGACGATACACATATATAATAATAAAGCAAGTAAATGAATAAAACACATATTGAAGCAATAATCACATAAAAGCACATAATAGCACATAGGAGCACATAACACATAAGCATGATATTCTAGATGCAAGGTCCTAGGAAAAGCAAATAAAACACATAAGCATATAGCACACATAGCACACAAAAAGCCCTAACTATTACACCAGGAAAGCCTAATTACAATCTAAAAATAAAAATGAAGGGTAACCTATCTAACCTATCTATTACATTTTCTATCTAAAATACATAAGATTTTTGTTAAATAGATAACACATAAACTATCTAAATACAAAAATCTTGCTAAATAGAATATTACCTATCTATTACATTTTTTGAATAATCAAGATTAAATTCAAATAAACAACATGGCATAAATAAATAAATAAACACTCACACATGGATAAAATTATAAGCACAAAGATACATGAAAACACATAGAAAACACATTGGAGCACCTAGGAGCACATAAAAAGAAATTAAAAGGGTAATCGAGGTACCTCCCGTTCGAGGACTCGGTACAAATTGCTACTAAATGAGCAAACATGTTAAAAATACCACTATTTAATAAATAAACTACTAATTAAATAATTCCATACCAATCACCATGAACATGCTATGATAATTCAAACAATTATAGCAATAATAGACAAAATTAAAATAATAATAATTAAATATTTAGAAAAGAATGAAAATTGTTTAAGTAAAAATAAATAAGTGCATAAATAAATAAAGTAAAACAAGGAAAATGAATAAGTAAAAAAATAGTAGAAGATAAAACACAATAATACATACTTAAACTTTTAACACCCAAATGAAAATTATCAAAATAACTAAAAGGGAAATAGAGAAACTAATTTGAACATTAATTAGACTAACAAGACCCAATTTTAGAACATTAATTATAAGTTTGATAAAAATAAAAATAAAAATAAAAAAAATAAAATGTGAAAAGAAATAATTAAAAACCTTTGAGGACTTAATTAAGTCTCCTTTTTTTTTGGCAAAAATAAAATATTATAAGGTTTGGATTAAAAATGAAAATTCAGGTAACATTCTAAAGTGAAAATGTAATTTACAACAAAACAAAAAGGGTAAAATTATAATTTTTAAGCCTAATTAAGGTAATGACATAGTTTACAACAAATTTAAAGGATAAAAATATAATTTTCAGCAAGTATAATGCCCAAAAATAAAATTTACAGCAATATTTAAAGCCAAGAATATAATTTCAGCAAAGTCATTAAATAATACATAATTTACAGCAATGTATAGGGTCAAATTGCAATTTTCAGCTATATAAAAGAGCTAAAATAAAAATTCCAGCAACTATAAGTATTAAAATACAAATTCCAGCAACAAATAAAAGACTAAAAATACAATTTCTAACAATTAATGGAGGTATTAAAACAAATTCCAGCAACATAAAGGACCAAAATATAAATTCCAGCAACAATAGGGGGCCAAAAATAAAATTCCAGCAAGTATAATAACTCAAATAAAATTCCAGCAAGGTTGGGAGGGATAAAAATGAAATTCCAGCAAGTATTCTAAGGCAAAATAGAATTTCCAGCAATGTTGGGGGGTACAAAATAAAATTCCAGCAAGTTAAAATATGCAAAATACAATTTCCAACAAATTTTAAAACCAAATTGCAATTTTAAGCAACATTCAAGGTTCAATTTGTAAATTATAGCCACATTAAATACCAATTTGCAATATCCAACAATAAAAGGGGGCCAAACGAAATTTTCAGAAATATTTAGGGGTAAAAATGTAATTTCAGAAAAGTATAGGGGTCACAATATAATTTTATAAAAATATAGGGGTCAAAATGAAAAATTGAAAAATATAGGGGCCAAAATTATAATTATCTAAAAGTTGGGGGACCTAAATGCAATTAATTGGGACCTAATCGAAAAGAAAATAAAATTATGGAGGTAAATCTACAATAAACAGAAACTTAAATGCACAAATTATAAATGCCCAGGGCCATAGTGACATTAATGAAAGTATAAGGACTATAAAATAAATATTTATTATTAATTAAAATCAAATTAAAAAACTAAACTAATCAAAACGACGTAGTTTCACCAAAACTAATTTTTTTTTTTCGGTTTTAGTTTTCTCTTTTTTTTTTTTACCCGGTTTTTCTTTTCTCTTTTTTTCTTTCTTTTTCTTTCTTTTTCTCTCTTTTCTCTCTTTTCTTTTTTCTTCTTTCTTTCTTTCTTTTCTTTTTCTTTCTTCTTTCTTCCCTTTCTTCTTTCCCCCTCCCCTCGATTCTGTTCTTCCTTCCTCGATTCTCTCTTCCCTCTCGCCGTCCGGCTCTCTCTCTCCTCGCCGGTCTCTCTTTTCTCCGTTCGGTCTTTGACAAAATGAACCTATTCCTATCAAACTAACTCTCTCGAATTCCTACCCATTTCAGCACAAATCCAACAATTAAGGCCCAATTGAAAGAGAAAGGTAATGGGTTTACCTGATTTCTTGAACGAGAAAGGTGTCCAGCGGTGCAGTAGTGAAGGAGACGGAGGAGGTGGCTGGCCTTCAGTGGTGGAGACTGATGTTGATTTTTTTTTTTTGTGCAGGTGGTGTGCGTGTGTTTGCAGGTGTGTTGTGTGTGTGTGCAGGTGTGTTGTGTGTTGTGTGGACTGGTGTGTGTTTTTGTGCATGCGTGTGTGTTTTGCTGGTGTGTGAAGGATGTTGTGTCTGTCGTGTGTGTGTGCAGGTGTGTTGTGTGTTGTGTGGATTGGTGTGTGTTTTTGTGCGTGTGTGTGTGTTTTGCTGGTGTGTGCTTTTGTGCGTGTGTGTGTGTTTTGCTGGTGTGTGAAGGATGTTGTGTCTGTCGTGTGTGCTTGTGTATGCAGAGAATGAGATTGTGAGTGAATTGTGTCTGTGTGAGCTTGTGTTTTGCAGGTTTGTGTGAGAGTGTTGTGAATGTGTTTCTGGACGTATAGGTGCAGGGGAGGGGATGCAGAGAAGGGAGTGAGGGTGTGCGTTTGTGATGTCTGTGAGTCTGTGTAGGTGTGTGAGCTGTGTGTGTATTTGTGTGTTTTGGCCGAGAGAGTAGAATGGGAGGGAGAGGGAGAGTGAAGTCTGTGTGTGCAAATGAAATGTGAGTGAGGAGAGTTGTGAGATGTCTGTGAATTGGTAAAGAAAGGGAGAGAACAGAGAGGGCCAAGAGAGGAGGGAGAGATGAAGAAGTCTGTAAAACAAATGAACCAAATCCCTTCAAATCCCTCAAAATCTGGTAGGTTGAGTGCAAATTGGGAGGTGATGATGATAGGAAGTATGGCTTGGGGATGGAGTTTGCAGAAGCAACAGAAGCAGCAACGCTGCTGCTGCTGTTCTCTCTTTTTTTTTTTTTTTTTTTGGGAAAGAGAAAATTGTAGGAAAATGAAGAAAATTGGAATAAAAATAAAATCCTATGGACTCTCTAGAATTAAAAAAATAAAAATAAAAATAAAAATAAAAACTATAACTAAAATTCAGCATTATTAGAAAAAAGGAAGTTCAATAATAATAAAAATTAAAACTTTTAAAATTAATCATCATTGAAAAATATGTCATAGACAAAAAGATATAATTTGAAATAAATACAAAATAGTCTTTAAAAATTATAAAATCTATAGATATATTAAATGCACATATAAAATATTTCACAAAAAATTTTAAATAAAGGTGCGTTGGGAAACGTGACATAATATGACAAAAATTATGAAATTTCTGAAAATTAATAAATAACATCGCAAAAATCTTTCACAACATATATTATCACATAAAGCACATATAGTATAATTTTCACTAAAAAATTTTAAGATTAACGCATTTTTGGGAAACGTGCCCTTAATAAACAAAAAAGATAAAAAATAAATAAATACTAAATGGCCTCTAAAAATCATGTAACTTTTACAGAAAATTTATAAATATACAAAATACATATAAAATTTTTTTAATTTGAAAATTCTTGTAAAAATAATGCATTGGAAAACATGTCGTTGAATTAAAAATACTAAAATTTTAAATAAATAATAAATGATTCCCGAAAATCATTAAAATCATAAATAATGATAAAATAGTAAAATTATGTATAAAATAAAATAAACTAATATTTACATTGTGAAATTTCCATTTTGCCCCTGATGTGACAAATTAGACGTAATATACACAAAAATTATAATTGACCCTTGAAAATAAAAAATACTCCCTAAATAAAGTAATACACATATTTTATAAAAGGTGTGTCAAAATTTGGTGTCTACATTCCCCACCCACTTTCATCATCACAATCACAAAAACACTCAAGCTCACCATCCTCTCCCTCTCTGTTTTCACTATACCAGCAGCCCAAACACACATCTAGTTTCATTCACACAAACACATTCATCAGTCCACAGAACTGACTCACTCACGCACAACACACACACCTGCACTCTCACTTCTCCCTCTCGGTCATTTTCCCTACACCTTCATCACACACCACAGACACACACCAATTCACAGCCTTCCCCCCGCCCTCTCTGCCTCCTCTTCCCCTCACCAGTTCAAACTCACAAAACACATACCTGCAAAACACACACCGGTTCACTCAAATCACCAGCACTCCAGCACAATTCACACACACACACCCCAGTTCAAACTCACTAGAAATACACCCTGCACAAACACACCTACACGCTCCAACACATCAGGCACACACACATAGTTTAACACACACAACTCATAGCCCAGTATATACACACACGCTAGTTCACTTACATACCTGCAAAAACACACACACACGCACCCATAACATTCACATTCACCTGCATACACCACCGGACACAAACACACACAACACACTAGCACACAGCATACAAACATACACATACACACCCCTGCAGCATTACACACGCACCAGTTCAAACTCACAGAAACACACCTGCACAAAATCAACATAAAAAAAAAAACAACAACAACAACGACGAGATCCCCACTGCCGAATTCAATCAACCGGCTGAAGCTCCAACATCACCGACGAGCCACCGTCAAACCACCCCTTCCCTTGGCCCAGGTATGAATCTCAACCCTCCCTCAAATTCATTCACTAGTATAGAATTCCATTTTATTGGCAACAACATTTGCTTGGAAAGTTGAGGGATTCAAGTTTTGGGTATTGATTGAAAGATTGGATTAGAAATTAGGGGTGAAGAGAGAGAGAGATAGATAGCGGGAGAGAAGAGACAAAGAAATCGGAGAGACTACAGAGACTGACCGAGAGAGAACAGAATCGGGAGGGGGGGGAAAGAAAAAAGGGGGAAGAGAGAAAAGAAGAAGAAGGAAAAGAAAAAGAGGAAAAAAGAGAAGAGAAAGAAACGAGGGAAAAAGAGAAGAGAAAGAAAAAAAAAAGAGTTTTAGTAAAACTACGTCGTTTTGACGTAGTTTCACTCAAAACTACGTCGTTTAGAATTTAGTTTTTCTAATTTGTTTTTTAATTAATAATAGGTATTTATTTTATAGTCCTTGTGCTTTTATTAATGTCACTGTGGCCCCGATAATTTCTGATTTGTGCATTTAAGTTTCTGTTTTTTATAGATTGACTCCCATAATTTAATTTTCTTTGCAATTAGGTCCCCATTAATTGTATTTAGGTCCCCTGACTTTTATATAATTATAAATTTGGCCCCTACATTTTTCAATTTTCCATTTTGACCCCTATGTTTTTATAAAATTATATTGTGACCCCTATACTTTTCTGAAATTACATTTTTACCCTTAAATACTTCTAAAAATTTCATTTCACCCCCTTTTATTGCTGGATATTACAAATTGGCGTTTAATGTTGCTATAATTTACAAATTGAACCTTGAGTGTTGCTTAAAATTGCAATTTAATTTTGAAACTTGTTGGAAATTGTATTTTTTATATTTTTACTTGCTGGAATTTTATTTTGTCCCCCCAACATTGCTGGAAATTCTATTTTTGCCCTAGAATGCTTGCTGGAATTTTATTTTTGTCCCCTCAACCTTGCTGGAATTTTATTTAAGTTACTATACTTGCTGGAATTTTATTTTTGGCCCCCTATTGTCGCTGGAATTTATATTTTAGTCCTTTATGTTGCTGGAATTTGTTTTAAAACCTCCATTAACTGTTAGAAATTGTATTTTAGTCTTTTATTTGTTGCTGGAATTTATATTCTAATATTTATAGCTGCTGGAATTTTTTATTTTAGCCCTTTTATATAGCTGGAAATTGCAATTTGACCCTATACATTGCTGTAAATTATGTATTATTTAATGACTTTGCTGAAATTATATTCTTGGCCTTAAGTATTGCTGGAAATTTTTATTTTTTGGGCATTATACTTGCAGAAAATTATAGTTTAGCCTTTAAATTTGTTGTAAACTATGTCATTACCTTAATTAGGGTTTAAAATTATAATTTTACCCTTTTGTTTGTTGTAAATTACATTTTTACTTTAGAATGTTGCCTAAATTTCCATTTTTTAATCCAAATCTTATAATATTTTATTTTTGCCAAAAGAAAAAAAATTAAAATTAGTTAAGTCCTCAAAGTTTTAAATTATTTCTTTTCACATTTTCTTTATTTATTTTTTCAAATTTATAATTGATGTTCTAAAATTAGGTCTTGTTAGTCTAATTAATGTTCAAATTAGTTTTTGTATTTTCCTTTTAGTTATTTTAATAATTCTCATTTGGGGTGTTAAAAGTTTAAGTATGTATTATTGTATTTTATCTTCTATTATTATCATTTCTTTATTTTCGTTGTTTTGCTTTATTTATTTATTTACTTATTTATTTTTACTTAAACAATTTTCATTTTTCTTCCTAAATAATTAATTATTATTATCATTATTTTCTTTCTCTTATTTTGTTGTTTGAATTATCGTAGTATGTTCATAATGATTGGTATGAAATTATTTAGTTAGTGGTTTATTTATTAAATAGTGGTATTTTTAACATGTTTGTTCATTTAGTAGCAATTTGTACCGAGTTTACAAATGGGAGGTACCTCGATTACCCTTTTAATTTCTTTTTATGTGCTTTTACGTGCTCCTTTGTGTTTTTCTATGTGTTTTCGTGTATCTTTGTGCTTATAATTTTTATCCATGTGTGAGTGTTTATTTATTTATGTCATATTATTTACTCGAATTTAATTTTTGATTATTCAAAGAAATGTAATAGATAGGTAATATTCTATTTAGCAAAAAAATTTTGTATTTAGATAGTTAATGTAATAGATAGTTTATGTGTTGTCTATTTAACAAAAATCTTATGTATTTTAGATAGAAAATGTAATAGATAGGCTAGATAGGTTACCTTTTATTCTCATTTTTTAGATTGTAATTAGGCTTCTCCAGTGTAATAGTTAGGGCTTCTGTGTACTATGTGTGCTATGTGCTTATGTGTTTTATTTGCTTTCTTTAGGACTTTGCATCTAGAATATCATGCTTATGTGTTATCTGCTCCTATGTGCTATTATGTGCTTTTATGTGATTATTGCTTCAATCTATGCTTTATTTATTTACTTGCTTTATTATTATATATGTGTATCGTCACCACACTAGTCCAACGTTAGTTGTGGTTAATTTCGATTTCTTCGCTAGTCCAACGCTAGCGGAGAATTTTTAGAAAAATAGGTTAGTCCAATGCTAGACTTTTAGGTCATTTAGTATTAGAATCATTTCTCGCGTGCATTTCATAACATTTCACACACATTTTATCCTTTTTAGGTCTTTTTCCATTTTTCCATGATTTTATATATATACTTTATCACTTATTACCTATTTTAAACATATGTTTAGTGCATAACGTTTAGATTCCACCACACATAGAATCTTAGGTCATTTGTGTGATTTTTGACTAAGAAACAGTCATCTATTCACGTGGGAAGCGGTGGCGTACATGCCGTTCTCCCCTCCGTGAGTAGGAAAAGTTAGTCACGAGTCTATTAGTCTCCCGTACCCGTTATGTTGCATCCCCACTTTCTTTGTTCACCCACTATTTATATTACTATTTTCCTTTTCTTTTGCATTCCATTCTTGCATCTATACTCGTGACTCCGTCGAGGTCTATATTCGGGTTTCGCAATTAATGCGGTAATTCCGACTAAACCTCAATGAAACATTTTGTCCCTTAACGATATCCATTTTTAGGACTAGATTTGCATTCATATAGTTGCATCCAAATGTGATAAAGTCTTAGGGTTATATTAGGAAAATTTAGACTAAACCTCGCAACAAGTTTCGGCTAGGTTGAAAGGGTGCCTTAGACGCGAGCCTTTGCCTTCCCTTTCTTCAACTATGACTCCCGAACCTTTTTCTCTTATTTTCAAAGACCTGGAGTCGTCTAAAAGGGTTTTTCTTGTTTTTCCTATATTTTTCCAAAAATCATTTCTTTAAATAAATCATTCTTAATTTTCTTACCTTTTATAAAATATTTTAGGGTGACTTGGTACACCAAAACTCAATACCAAGTGGCGACTCCTTTTTCACTAAAAAAACCCTTTTTAGACTCTATTTACGGGCCCAAAAACCGTCGCATTTTCAAAGTCCCATTTTAGGCCCTTTTCTTTTATTTTTAAAATAAAGCATTTGTTTGTCACATTTTTATCGAATCATCTTTTACAAAGCATTTTCTAAAAATTATTTTTACAAAAATTTACACGCTTCTTTTTCCAATAAATACAACCACATTTAATTCCTTTTCCTTTTTCCCGACCTCACTCACAATTTATTTACCTTCGAAAATGGGGTACGACACACTTATATGATTAGATCATTTCATGAATAATAAGGCTTGCATGAGTTGCTAGAGATAGAACTACATGAGTCTTCCCGGTTAGATTTATACCTAACCAAAACCATAAAATCCATAGAACATGAATGCATCTTTTTGGGGTTTTAATTGAGAAGAGATTCTAATTAATCAACCAAAGGGATAGAGGTTGTAATACTTGAGAAAGATTATAACCTAATTAAGAAATTTTAGGGTCTAAGCAATTGGCTTAATCATTAATCAAGTTAGAGTCATAGCATGTTTAGTTTAGAGGTATTTACATCTAGATTTCACCTCTACTATTGTTCATTCTCTCTACTGACTTCTAGATCGCTATTTAGTTAGGTAGTTAGTGTTAGTTCGTATTTCTTTTGATTTCGCCACTCGCTTTGTGAGATTAGATAATAAAAGGAAGGTTAGTACTAGTACTCGCATAGTCCCTGTGGGATCGACACTCGATGCTTCGATGCACTGTACTACTGGAAACGATAGGTGCACTTGCCTAAGTATCTGTAGTGTAGTTAAAGGATTATCACTAATCTAGTTAAACTTTATTTAATTAAGTAGTTTAGTTATTTGATTTAGTTTAATCTACTCCAAGATTTTATTTTAGTTATTCTTGTTATGGTGTGGGTATTTATGTATGGGTCCTCATATATTTTGAATGTTGTCAATGTGCCCTTGATAATTTTTTTTCTCCTTTTTGTGCGATTGAGTCCTTATCATTTGTAGATCGACCCCTAAATTTTAATATCTTATCAATTATGTCCCGTAAATTATGCTTTGGCCCCCCATATTTTCCATACTTTTATAATTCACATCTTTGCCCCTAAACTTGTGTAAATTTTTAATTTTGCCCCTCGATTAGTTAGAATTTTCAATTTCACCCTTTGGCCCCTAAGTTTTCTCGAATTTACATTTTATCCCTTGATTTGCTAAAAATTTGCATCTACCCCAATTTGTTGAAATTTACTTTGCCATATTTCATATTTCATACTTTTATTGCTTTAAATAATGATGCATTGACTTGTTTGTTCATTTTGATTATTATTTATACTAGGTTTCCATGAAAGGTTTTACTATTACTCGTTATTCCTCTTTATGTGCTCCAATGTGCTCCTATGTGATTTTTTATACATTTTCATCATGTGTTTCTTATTTTACATACTTTTATGTATTTATTCATTTTATGCTATTTTGTTTCGAATTTCATTATTTGGTGAAAATGTAATAAATGGCAAGATTTTACTAATTTTGCAAAATTTTGTATTTAGATAGCCAATGTAATCGTTAGATTATTTTCCTTTTGTATTTTTTACAAATATTTGTATATTTAGATAGCAAGTGTAATAGATAAGCCGTTTTTACTTTTTTGCCACCCTAAATTGTAAGTTAAATCCCCCGGGTGTAATAGTTATAGTTTGCGTGCTTTTGTATGTTTATGTGCTTATTTGTTTTACCCTTTTTCTTAGGATTTTGCATCTATATCATGCATACGTATTATATGCTTCTATATAATTTATATGCTCTTTTATGTTTATTTATGTATATTATGCTTTTACTCATGCTAAATTTGTGACGTCACCACACTAATCCAATGCTAGTCGTGATTTTATCACTTTCCCGCTAGTCTAACGCTAGTGAAAATTTTCTAGAAAGGACTAGTCCAACGTTAGACCCTTAGGTCATGTGGTACTACTTTCACTCATCGTGTGCCTTTCATCTCACTTCACACGCTATTTTCACTTTTTAGGTTTTTTTCATTTTTTGCATGATGTTTTTATATATTATTATTATTATTATTATTATTATTATTATTACCACCTAGTTTTGATACATATTCCGTGTATGACACTTAGGCTACATTTCACTTAAGTTTAGGTCATTTTTGTGATCCGACTAGAAATAGTTGCCTATTTACGCAGAAAATGGTGACTTAATAGGTTGTTCCCCCTTCCGTGAACAAAGCAGTTAGTCATGAGTTTCTTAGTCCCCCACACCTATTATGTTGCATTCCCACTCTTTTCGATCACTTATTATCTATACAACTATTTTCTATTTGCTTTTGCATCGCATTATGCATTCGCACTCGTGACTTTCTCGAGGCTTCATTTCAAGTTTCGTAATTAATGTGATAATCCGATCCAGCCTTGACGGGACATTTTCATCCCTCCCAACACCCTATTAGACTTAGGATTTGCATTCAGTTAGACACATCCACACGCAATAGAATTTAGGGTTATTTTAGAAAATTTTGATTAAATCCCGCAACTAGTCTCAGCCAGGTAGAAAAGGTGCCTTAGACGCGAGCCTTTGCCTTCCCTTTCTTCAAATGTGACTCCCAAACATTTTTCTCTTATTTTTGCAGACAGAGTCGAAAAAAGGGTCTTCAAATATTTTTTTCAAAATTTTTTTATTTTTTCTTTGTTTTGTTAAATGAATTTTCGAGTGACTTGGTACATCCTAACTTAATACTAAGTGGCGACTTCTTTTTTTATAAATCATTTTTTCAAATTATGTGGCCGAAACTGCATTAAACTATCGCATTTTAGTCCTAAAAATACTTTTTCACCGAAAAACTTGATTTTCTCACACATGCGTAGTTTTTAAAAAATCACAAAAAACACCTTTTTTGAAAAGGGTCACTCAACTGTGTTTTTGGGGCACAACACTTGTTAGCACTTATTCTAGTACAAAGGATATATCTCTATTTTCTAAATCAATTAAGCACAAAAGGTGCATTACATCCTTTGTGGAGCACTCCAATTACATGAGAAAGTTGGAGGAAAGTCTAACTGTAGACAATAAATGAAGCGCTTTTTGGGAGACAACCCAATATTTTTGTTTTTTCAAGTTTCTTTGGTTTGTTTTATGTTTCAGATGTGTTTTGTAGTTAGTTTATTTAATTTGTTTAGTTTAACTTGAAGCATTATATGTAATCTTTGAGATTTCATGTTTAAACTTGGATGTTTAATACCAAATATTCATATCTTTTGAGGTTCATGTGACTAGAAGGTTTAAACATCTTTGTTTAATCATTTGAAATATATTTGACGTGGTTTTGTAGTGAAAATGAACCAGAAAACCAATTTGAAGCATGAAGTTTCAAAGTCACTATTCCATTGGTTTACTATTCATGAGCTAAGTTTCATTGAGTAATTGAGTCTCATTCGGTAATCCATGGACTTTTGATGCATAAATTAGTTTTGAGCAACTTTGTTTTATTATTTGAAACTTGTTCAAAGTGGTCTTGTGTTTCAAAACATTCAAAGAATCAAATTGAGATATTGAATGAAAAAGGTAATTATTCATTTGGTTACTAGTCATCAAAGGAAATTCTTTATGATTTTGGTTCTAATCTTTAAATTTGATGTTTTGAATGTTTAAATATCATGTTAACAACTTTGTTTTAACATAGGAAACATGTTTGAAGTGTTGGATTGGTCAAAAACTAGCAAAGGAAAATTTTGAATTTCAAGTTCCATTGTATCCATCAAAACTAAGTAGATCAATTAAATTCGAAAAATTGGCTAAATGAGAATAAGCATATTCATTTGAATTTCCTCCAAATTGGTCATGTCTAACTACACAAATGACTTCCAGATTAAATTCATAATCACGTACACTTGTTTCTTGTTCTTGCCTTAGATTTGTAACATATGACATTGAAACTTCCGACAAGACCTCATCCATATACATATTATTGAACATGTCTACCAAGTGTTCGATGAAAGGCTTGAATCAACTTCAACCTTTAAATGCTCCCCTACACTCCAGATTCAATTAATACCTATAAAAACACAACACAAGAGATATTACAACATTAACAACAAAAATGCCTAGACGAATAAAGTTTGTATTTGCCTTGATATTGCTAAAGTTTCTTTGTTTCCCCAGCAACAGTGCCAAAAACTTGGTTGTGAGGTTTAGGTATTATTAAAATTAGACAAAATTCACACAAACAAGTAATAAAATTTGTAACCTAATACCCCATTTCGCAAGTGCACAGGTCAAATGTAGTAGGGGAAGTATCAGGGTCGATCTCACAAGGAAACAAGAATTTGCAAGTACCAAAGCTACTAACATGCTCTATTATCTAGACAAAATATCAAATAGGTGGTGTGCAAGGTAAGAAAATTCAACTACTTGAATTGAAACAATTGGAAGAAATTAACAAACAGAGGTAATAGGGCTTAGAATCCACTAATTGTTACTAATATGATTGAATGAATTAACACCTTGCTATGTTAATCTTATCTTGCTTAGGATTGCAACTCCATATGAAATCAAGACTCGTTTTTACAATGAATTGACTAGAGTTCAATAATGTTCATGATGAACTCTTGCGAAATGCATGAATTGTGGTATCAAACAACCTCAATCCACCTACTTGTACAACCATTTGCATGTGTGTACAACATAAGTTTCATCTACCATTTTCCAATGTTATAAGCATTTCTTATTGTCAAATAATATCTAAATGAATTGCAATAGTTGATCAAGCTACTACAAATGTTGAACATTGATTGATGAACAAGAAAATACAAGCCATTGCAATTATAATAACATTCAAATCATATAATTAGCTTCATCTAATCCTAAGACACGTATTTAGTTAAACATAGCTTGTGTGAATAACATATAATAGAAACAACTCATAAACAAGTAAGAAATTAAAGAGCTAAGGTAAGAAATGCTCATTTGTTGGTAGAACATGGCTCCAAAGCTTCATTTCTCAGTGATATGAATTGATACACTTAAATCCTCCAAGAGTTTTCATACAAATAATGAAAATTCTTCTAAACTACAAAGAAAACTACTACTATAAGCTACTTGGGAGTGCTTCTCCCTTCAAGACATGTTCTAAAAGTTTTGCATGAGCTCCCTATGATGTGATCCTAAGAGTGCTTACAATCTTGATGCTTAGATATTCTCATGGAGCAACTCGTTTGGACCAAGATGAGATCAAATCATGGTTGATCATGAGAAGAACGTTCGAGCTTTGTGACTACCATGGTGTAATTAGTGACTTTGGGCCTCTCAATGGACTTGGTGATCAAGCTATTCAACTGTGTTCATTGGGCCAAGAGTTCATGCATTGGTTATGGATTAAATACACATTCAAAGAAGGTCCAATTAAAGCTTCTAAGTGGTCCATAACATATTTCTAAGGTGCTGGTTTGGTTGGACTTGTTAGAAGGCCTTTTAAAGATGCAAGATGGAGGCCCAATGGTGCTTAAAAGGAGGTGTCCTAGCCCATTAACAATTTTGGACGAATTTTTAAGTTTAATTCTTTTATGTTAAGTTTTCTATTTTGTTTACAAGTTGTAACCTCTTAGAAAGTTACCATATTGTGTTAGGTTACAACTAGTGCTCTTTGTTAAGTTTCTAGAACTTTCTACAAGTTGTTATGCAAGCCTATTTATAGGTCAAAACACTGTTACGAATTTTATAAGTTTTGATGATTAATAAATTTGTGAGTTCTCAAATTGAGTGCTTCTTTCGTTCTTTGCTGATTAAGAACAACCCCCGAACTTGTAGAGTGATTCCAAGTTCAAAAACCCTAGCTTAGAGTTACCTTATTGGTTTGATCAAGCATTCTAGGTGCTGATTCCTCGAGATCTTGTTCGTTCCATAAGGAGGTTCAAAGCTTTCTTGAATTTTCGAGTTGTTCATCTTGCGTGTTCAAGGCTTTGGTGCTGAATTCTAGAGTCTAGTCATCCAAGGGGAAAGGTTCAAAATTCATACTTGGTCTTTCAAGCAATTCCACGTACGTCCGCGCGTATCAATTGGTATCAGAGCTAGTCTTGAAATTCCAGGTTTTTCTAATCCAATTTTTCCTTTGGAGAAATTTGGATATATCCTTTTTATTTTTCTTTAATTCCTTTCTTGAGTTGTTTTTCAAAGTGCTTCATGCCTAGCTAAACAACTTGTGTCTTTCCTTGTGTTTCTTCTTTGTGTCACGTTTGTTTAAAAAAAAATATTCGTTCCTTATAATTTTTGTTCTTGTGCTATCTTGAATTTCTTTAGGGTCTTAGAGTCGTTCTTGATTGTCTTCAATCAAGAATTCTAGGTTTTGTGTGGTTTCTTGATAATCTTGATTGTTTTTGGTGTTTTTTTGAATTTCTTGTGTTAAAAACTTTTTCAAGAAAAATTAATTTTTGGACAAACAAGCCTTGGATTGAAGTTTCTTGAAGGTTTTGGGTCGTTTGCGTGGTTCTTGGTGGAAAAAAAAAACAAAAAAAAAAATGAAGAAAGAGGCGTGCACTACAAACCCTAAGGGAAAAGCCGTGCAAAAAAAAAAAAAAAGGCATGCAAGAAGGGAGTAGAAAAAGCCTTGCACAATCTGTTCTTAATTGTTACTTGGTGTGTTTTAGTGTTTTGAGAAGTTTTCTTGAAGTTCTTGAACTTACCTTGTGAGTTCTTGAATTAAAGAAAACAAGTTTGTAAGTTTCTTGAACTTGTCCAGCAATCTTGGTTGATTTCTTGAATCTTTTGTTCGATTTCTTGAACTTCTTGAAAGTATTGGATGGTTCCTTGAAAGAATCTTGGGTGTTTTTGAGTTTCTTAATTGAAAGAATCAACTTTCTTGGAATCTTGGTGGCTGGAGATTTTGTTCTTGAAAGTTTGTTGAAGTTCTTGGGTTTTTCTGGAAATTTTTACTTGCTGGAATTTGATTTCTTGAAGAGAAACTTGCTGGAATTTTGTTTCTTGAAGAACTTCTTGCTGGAAATTGAGTTCTTGAATTTCTTGATCAATAGTCTCACTTTTTCTTGAAGTATAGAGTTGCTGGAATTTTTTTTGTCTTGAATTCTTGAGCTTCTTGATTGATTTCTTGAACTTTCTTGATCAATTCTTGAAGTTCTTGAAGCCCTTTTGAGTCACCTTTAACCTATCTCCAATTGGTTAGGGTTTTGGGGTTAAATTGTTTGAGTATTGGTTGCTGGAATTTTGCATTGTGTGCTGTACGAATTTTTCTGTTTATTTTCCAGAAAGTTTTAGCGTTAAAAAGGAGGAGTTGTGCGTAAGTTTTTGAGAGAAAACTTAGGAGGAAGGTGCATTCTTGTTGGAGAAAAGATAGGAGGAGCCGCATCCTTCTTGAGAAAATATAGGAAGGAGGCGTAACTTGAAGGAAAGAAAAAGGGGGCTGCTCGTGTCTTGGAGAAAAAAAAAAAGGGGGAAGCCGTGTGTTTTAAGAGAAAAAAAGGAGCATCCTAAATTGTAGGGGATATGGAGTGTGCAAGAGAAAAAAGGAAAGTGTAGTAATTTTTGGTAAAAGGAAAGTGTTTTCTTGTGTGTGCTTGATATTTTTGGAAAGTAGTTATTATTTTTACACAAGAATATTATTTTCTTTCAAGAATACATTAAAAACCAAGATTTTTCACACAAGAATACCACACATTAGGGTTTCTAATTTGTATTCTTCTTGAGTCAAGTCTTGTTTATTCCATCTTTTCTTAAATTCTCTTGATCAAACAATTACTCTAAGCTTATTTTCTTGACCTCTACACTTACTCTTGTGGTTTTGACTTCTTGGAGCTTTACAAGGAAGGTTGAGCTAGTTCTTTTCATCAAAGGACATACAAAGGAGCTACTCAAGAGTGGTAAAAGGCTTAGGGGTGAGCACATTTGAGGGAAAAAGCCATAAATACTTGGAGTGATACACGAGGGTTGAGTGTATACACTAAGGGAGTGGTAAGGCTATTTTTCTTCTATTATTATTTTGTGCTACTAACTTTATTTTGCAGGTTTATTCATCATGTCTCACGAAAGTGTGGAACAAAACTTTGATATGAAGTCCATGTGGCAAGCCATGCAAGAGCAATTGGCTCAAATAAATGCTAGAGTAGAAGGCATGGAGTCCGCATTTAAAGGCCAAACTAGGGTTTCCAAGAGACCTACTTATGAAGAGGATGTTTGTGAGCATGAAGAGTATGATTCTGACTATGAGGAAATAATCTCACGCAAAGGGAGGAGGGTGAGAAACCAACCACCTCAGTGATGGCAATTTAGGGAGCATAAAGATGAAGATTCCATCTTTCCAAGGGAGACTAGATCCTGATGCTTACTTGGAATGGGAAAGAAAGGTGGAGCATATTTTTGCATGCCATAGTTACACTAAGGAGAAAAAGGTACGTCTTGCTGTTGTTGAGTTTACTGATTATGCAAGCATTTGGTGGGATCAACTCAACAAAAATCACATCAAATATGGAGAGGAACCCGTGGCTACTTGGTCTGAGATGAAGAAGATTATGAGGAAGAGGTATGTGCCAAGTTACTACACTCATGATCTCCATTGGAAGTTGCAAACATTGAGGCAAGGTACCATGTCGGTGGATGAGTATCATAAAGAATTGGAGAAATTGATGATTCAAGCCAACATGGATGAAGAGGGAGAAGCTTTGATGGCTAGGTTTATGGGAGGTCTAAACCCTGAAATTAGATCTCGTGTGGAGTTGCATCACTATGTGGAGATGAATGACTTGGTGGACATGGCCATCAAGATTGAAAGGCAACTTAAAGCCATGAAGCCACGCAACTTTGGCTCATCATCATCACGACCTCAATGGGAGAATCGTTCCTTTGACAAGAGAGAAAACCATGGACCTTCTCAACAAGCTATTCAATCTGTGAGGGTCAAGCAAGAACCATCTTCCACAAAGCCTCAAGCAAAGAGTAAGAATGAGCCTAACTTAAAGCTTAGTGAGGTACGTTGTTTTAGATGCCAAGGTTATGGACACTATGCTGCAAATTGTCCAAACAAAAGGGCTATGATGATCTTAGATAATGGGGATGTCAAGAGTGTTACTTCTAGTGATGGTGAAGAGGAGATGCCACCTCTTGAAGGAGGTTCTGATACTGAAGAAGCAAACTTCTTTGGTGGTGACTGTGGTGAACTCTTGGTTACTAGAAGAGCTTTAAATGTGCAACATAAAGAAGATGAGGAGACACTACAAAGAGAGCACATCTTTCATACGCGTTGTACTGTGCTCAATAAGGTATGTAGCTTGATCATTGATAGTGGTTCATGTACTAATGTTGCTAGTACCTTATTTGTAGATAAGTTGCACTTGGAGACTTATGGAGCATCCCAAGCCCTACAAACTTCATTGGCTTGATAATCAAGATGAAATCAAAGTGACTAGACGTGTGCTTGTTACTTTCTCAATAGGCAAGTACAAAGATGAAGTTTGGTGTGATGTTGCCCCAATGCAAGCATGCCATATTCTCTTAGGGCGTCCTTGGCAATATGATAGAAGAGTTTCATATGATGGATACAAGAACAACTACTCTTTTAAGTGGAATGAACGAAAGATTGTTCTTAATCCAATCTTGCCATCCGAAGCTCATTCTGATCAAGTGAAGATTGCAAGGGATTTTCAATTGCAAGCTAAGGAGAAGAATGAGGAAAAGAATAAGAGGGAAGTCGTGCAAAGTAGAAAGAGTGAGGAGAGTGTTTCTTCTACAAGAGCAAAGAAAAGAGAAAACAAGAGTGTTTTGCTAGCTAGATCAATAACTCTTGTATCCATGTACTCTAAAGAAGAAGTATACTTTACTAACTCACTTTATAACTCTTTTCCTAGTATTTTTGTGGTGATTTTGCAGGTTGATACTCATGGAGAGATGCCACATTATTGCTGTTTTGTAGTTAGTTGCCATTCAAGAAGCTTGGAAGTTGACAAAACCGTGGTGAAGGAGTTGAAGCCAAGTTCAAACGCCACATTGAGCTTGACAACTATGATGGATTCAACTGATTTGTGGCCTAAGTTTTCTTGTTTTAGTTATTTTAAATTGCAAATTAGTTCATTCTTGAATATCTGTTTTGTTAGTTTAGATGATTGTGTTTTGCATCTAGCATGTTTAAATTCGCCTAGTGCAATCTGTCCAAAAGACTTTCTTATGTTTTCTCATTTATTTTTGGACAATTTTCAGTTTATTTTATGTGATATATCATGCAATATTTGTGTGTTTTTGTTACATCATTTGAATTATTCTAGTGAGTTGATTGATGATGTTTTTCACATTCTAGGGCTTATTAGGCATAATTCACATGATGCTCATTTTCTTAGTTCACGTGATGTTTACTTAGATTCTTTTCATAAGTCTTTGTTCAACCATAAATTTTATCTTGTTAGTAATTGTTATTCTGAGTCCAATTGTGGTTGCATAGACTTTGGAAATCGTGTTATTCTTTTCCATGTTTTTAGGGATAGTCTGCATCTAGATATGTTTATTCTTCTTAAGTTAGAATTTGTTCTTGCATCTTATGTTTCAATTTGCATTGAGTTTCGCATTCTAATTCATACGTCATGTATATCTATCATTGGTGTTTATTTTTCTATCAGTCCTTTAGTTACTTATGTTAGCTTATATGATCTCGCAGATTCGAGGACGAATCTTTTCGAGGGAGGAGGGATTGATGTGATCCTAGGAGTGCTTACAATCTTGATGCTTAGATATTCTCATGGAGCAACTCAGTTTGGACCAAGATGAGATCAAATCATGGCTGATCATGAGGGGAACGTTCAAGCTTTGTGACTACCATGGTGTAATTCGTGACTTTGGGCCTCTCAATGGACTTGGTGATCAAGCTATTCAAGTGTGTTCATTGGGCCAAGAGTTTATGCATTGGTTATGGATTAAATACACATTCAAAGAAGGTCCAATTAAAGCTTCTAAGTGGTCCATAACATAGTTTCTAAGGTGCTGGTTTGGTTGGACTTGTTGGAAGGCCTTTTAAAGATGCAAGATGGAGGCCCAATGGTGCTTAAAAGGAGGTGTCCAGCCCATGAACAATTTTTGGACGAATTTTTAAGTTTAATTCTTTTATGTTAAGTTTTCTATTTTGTTTACAAGTTGTAACCTCTTAGAAAGTTACCATATTGTGTTAGGTTACAACTAGTGCTCTTTGTTAAGTTTCTAGAACTTTCTACAAGTTGTTATGCAAGCCTATTTATAGGTCAAAACACTGTTACGAATTTTATAAGTTTTGATGATTAATAAATTTGTGAGTTCTCAAATTGAGTGCTTCTTTCGTTCTTTGCTGATTAAGAACAACCCCCGAACTTGTAGAGTGATTCCAAGTTCAAAAACCCTAGCTTAGAGTTAGCCTTATTGGTTTGATCAAGCATTCTAGGTGCTGATTCCTCGAGTTCTTGTTCGTTCCATAAGGAGGTTCAAAGCTTTCTTGAATTTTTGAGTTGTTCATCTTGCGTGTTCAAGGCTTTGGTGCTGATTCTAGAGTCTAGTACATCCAAGGGGAAAGGTTCGAAATTCATACTTGGTCTTTCAAGCAATTCCACGTACGTCCGCGCGTATCACCCTATTTATAGAAAAATTCACCTCAATCATCTAGACAACTTGCATGACAATTTGTAAGAAAAGTTGTCTTGAAATCACAAAATGATTTCTATTGAATTTTGCAATGTTTCCTTGGGTAGTGCATGTGCAAAGAATCTTCAAAAAGTCATCAAAAGGGTTTAGAAGATAAGTTGCAAGTTGAAGACATCGTTTTCTAGCTGACATGCAAGATCCGCAAGTTAGATCCACTGGTTGTTGGTCTACGAATCGTGATCTACAGATTTCTCCCTTAAGAAGGCAGAATCAGCTTTTTCTCAAAACATGAAAGTTGTAGCCCTTTGAATTAGATTTCCAACACCATACAAATAACGTCATTTCTAGTTCCAAATGCAAAGATATGACCAAAATACTAAGACATGGTTGGGAGAGCCTTGTTCTTCAGTAATTTGGATTTTTGGCTATAAAGATGTCAAACTAGATTTTGATGTCATCATAAGATTTGTAGAGTATCCTCTTAGCTTTAAAATGCCATAAGAATCATCTCAATACAATATTAGTAGCACAAGTTATTGTCAAAATACAGAAATGTGCCTCTGTCGTCGACCCATAGTTTTCTCCATTTCTTCAATTCCATTACTTCTTTGCACTTTCTCTTTTGCTTGTTATGCCTCTTATTCCCTTGAGACCTTTTTGTGATATTTATCCTTTTATTCCATAGTGTATTTGTTGATGAAAATTTTCCAAAAGTTGAGCGAAACAATCCTCCAAGTTTGAATGTAAAAGTTTTTCTATTGAAATTCCCAATCCAATCATCCTTGAATCCACTAAGAATGGGATGACCTTTACTCCAATTGATCCAAATTATGATTGAATGTATAAAACCTGAAAGATTGTACAAAGATTGTACATTAATTTGCTCAAAATATAAATTTTGTTTCAAAACCCTAAAAATCGGTTAAAAACCCTAATTTTTGAGAAATTGTTCAAATGGAAGAACAATTATGGATTTGAGCCATTTTTAGATTAAAAACACTTAAAACATACTAAAAACACACTAAAAATGTATATAAAACACTATGCTAAAATAGATAAAATCATCACTTATCAAACTCCCCACACTTGAATTATTGCTTGTCCTCAAGTAATTGGAAAATCAGGAGATCAAATGGTGATTCAAAGCTTGAAATAACACATGCCTCATTTTTTAATGCAATTCCACAAGATAAAATAAATAGGCATTATGCAATTCCTTATAATGTTTCTAATATTCATTATATCAAGTAAAAGAGAAGTAATTATCTCAAGATTAAAACTAGTTCAATAAAATTTCATTGCCTTACAAAATTTTACAAGAAAATGATCCATATGGTCAATCAAAGTACTTCACAGGTCTATGATTATTTTCATTATTTCACTTGAGGGAGTATTATTTAGCAAACTAATTGCTCAAGATGAGAATGTCTTTTGATGTGAAAACTGACATTGGGCGATGAAGGTTCCTGGTTACTCAACACCTCAATGTCGAGCAAGTAGCAAAAACTATATTTGAGAAGTAAAATTGCCTTTTTACGTAAAGATCAACATTGGCCAATGAAGATCCCTGGTTGCTGAACAATTTACTCACTCAAATTGGTATGCATTACTCATAATTCATGTGACTTTTTTACGCAAAAGTCAACATTTTTAGATGAAGACCCTCGGTTACTAAGCACAAGAACCATTGGAGTAGAAAAAACTACTTTATTCTTTTTCATTTTTTGCAGTATAAGCATTCCTCATTACTAAAATCAAGTAAAGAAAAGAAATTTAAAATCAAACATGCCAAATCAAGACATAATTACAATCATTTTACAAGATACACTTTCTTAAAAACAAAACTCCTAATCACATAATAACTATTTCTTCATTATTTGTAGAAAATATTCAATCAAAGTTGCATAAATCATTTCAAAGTAAAGGAATTTTCAAGTTCATGGCATAAAAGTATGATATAAAGGCAAGTTTTGAAAAATTTTGGCCATATTTTACATAAACTACATTTTATGATTATCATCATAATTAACTAATCATGATCCTTATACCTTCCCCCCACACTTAAAATGATGCATTGTCCTCAATGTGCAAAGGAAAAGATAAGAATGAAGAAATCGAACAAGAATACTCCCCTTGATTGGTTAAAGATCTGAAAAGTATGTTGTTGTTGTGCTTTAATGTCCATTGGCCTTTGTGAAGTTTCTTTTTGCAATGGTTCACCATGTCTTCACTTTGATATTTTCTTGCTCACCAACTTTGTTTCAAAGCTTAGACAACTTCAAATACTATGTTAGAGCATGTTTGAATAACAATTAAGCTCAAAAAGTAACATAACATGCTTTGAAAACCTTGATTTCTCCCATACTTAGTTATGGCAATGTAGTGTCAAGGGAGTGCAATTTTGATGCACGTGTTATGTGAGAAAATGTAATGTGTTATGATGAAGTGAAAAGCTAAATAAACTTGTGCTAAAGTGCCTCAATACAAAATTTCATACTTTAATGCAAAAAGTTAAAGTTTGAATCGATGACGTGAAACATAAAATACAATCCATTTGAATGTGTTAAAATCGTGTTTTCATACCCATAAAGTTGCCAAATAATCACACAAATCATGCCATAACATTTGCCAAACAAAACCACTCAAAAGCATCACCTTACCCAGAGGCGCACCAAAGGGCTTAGCGAACTGCCTACCTAACTCTCACCAGGACTCGAATCACGCACTCGCTCAAACATCCAAGCGTATATAACTCATAATAAAATGCATTCATAAAGAAATACATTCATAAAATTTACTTGAAAGTATAAATATCACAAGAGTTTTTACATCCCAAAATATAAATAATATTTACAATAAAAGCCTACACATTTAGGCTGTCAAAATACGATACACAAAACATGTACTAGGTCCAAAATTAACTTTTCCAGCTTTAATAGTTTTGGGAACCTGGTTAGAGAAAACAAATAAATGGGATGAGCTAAAATAGCCCAATGAGTGCTCAAGTCATGCAACCATACCAGTAAAATATGATTTTTGTTCGATAAAATATTTAACGAGTAAATAAACAATTTGTGAACAATTTAATTGACAAGTAGTCACTGGCGAATACGGGGCTCAACTACGGGAGCAAGCTCAACCGCAGAAGTAGCAAGCACTAAACATGTAACCAAGACGTTCGGACCGAGATAATAGCTCAGGTCCTCGCCAAGGAGCATACCAGTATAAACAAGCAAGTACCCTAACCACCATTCACCTTGTAACCTCCAAACAAGCTACCACATCCAGGGAGTAATCTCAACCTTGGAAGGGCCAACAAGTAAGAAAGTTCAATCCGGAGTTGGCCTCTTAGAGGAATTCAACTCATTTAGGGAAAGAACAACACGCCCTAAAACACCCAGCACCTTATGTCCTCCCAAGTCACGTCAGAGTTGACTAACCGGGAAGTAACGGTGAAGTTAGTCACGGTAGTCTCAATCACAAATAACATATTGAATAGTGAAAGCATGTAACACATTGCGGAATAGATGCGATAAAGTACACATCTTTTCTCAAGTAACACATTGCATTAAATAATAATATCAAGTATAACATGGCATTTCATGCATCATGCACACATAAGAACACTCACCTGAAGCCTAAGAAAATATCTCGCGATAGGGTTGGGTCTCACTTTCGGATCCTGAAAATTCAAGAGAATAGCCGAATAAAAACCTGACTAAAATCTAATAAATTTCATAAGAAAATTCGAGAAATACCCCAAGTCTTTCTAGGGTTTAATTTCTAGGGTTTTGTAGTCTAGGGTTTTACCCTAGGGTTTAGGGTTTTGAAAATTAGGGTTTTCTAACTTTTTAGGGTTTTGCTCGGAAAGGTTTAATTCACTAATAGCTAATTTACGAAAATTTCTGCACGTTCTAATCACTAAATTACAGCTTATAAAGCTTTAAATCATAGCCTAATCACTTTTATTTCTTAGGTTTTACCGAAATTTCTGCAGCACTTCCCCTATAATCGAACTAACCCAAAATTTTTAACCTGCAAGAAAAACATCCAAACAACCCAATCTCAAGTAGTTCTACCAATTTCACATCAAACTCATTTCAATTTCACCCAAATTCATCACAAAAACACAAAAACTACTCCAAGTTCTTCAACCAAATCAAACCTAAATCATGCCATTTCAAGTTTAATTCACTATCTACAAGTCATACAAGTCCATAAACCTCATATTCATAGAATAAAACTTCATATTTCATGGCTAAAATAAATCACACTTAACCATAAAGACATGACTTAAAAGCTAGAAAACTATGATCTTTATACTTGAAATAAGATGAAAGTTCTTGAGAAATACCTTTAGTAAGACAAGATAGTTGCTTAGGAGGAAGATCAACTTAATTTCTATGGATAAAAAGTGATTAAATGGAAGTAAAAGCTCCAAGAAAATGAAAGAAAATGGAGAGAAAAGAGAGAAGAGAGGGGCCAGATTTTTGAGAAGAAGAAAAGAGAGAAAATGCCTAAGTAAAGAAGAAAAGAAATGAAAAGAATTGGGGAAAAGTTTGACCAAACAAAGCAAGACAAGAAAAAAGTAGATCTTGACTTTCTTAACCATAGTAGACCACACTTGGCCATGTTTAATTAGGAGAGATTTTGTCATTTATCCTATAATTAAATCTTGCAATTTGCTTCTTCCATATAGTTCAATTCGACCACTTCTTGCAACTTGGTGGTTTCGAAAATCTAGCAATCCTTATCTATCCTTTGTTTTTCGAGCATTACCTATGGTGATTTGTTGGCACTTGTGGAAATGGAGGAATATGTCTCGATTCCAAGGGAAAAAGTTGCCTATGGAAACCCTGATTTCTAATATATCCATTGAGGTGCAGATGTTATTCAACTTTCGCTTTCCTAAAGAAAGGATTGAAGGAAAACAATGGTCTTCATTTTTTCAGGTAATTACACGGCTTCAAAGACCATTTTCTATTAAGGTGGTCAAATGGATTTCTCCCCCTTTGCTTCAGTTGAAATTGAATTCTGATGGATGTTGTAAGGGTAATCCTGGTTTGTGTGGTGGAGGAGGGGTTTTGAGAGATTCAGGAGGGCAATTAAAGTTTGCGTATACTTGTTTTTTTGGGCAGGGAACTAGTATGATGGCTGAGGTAAAAGCTCTTTTGTTTGGTATGCAGCTTTGTGTAAAACTAGGATATGTAAATATCCAGGTGGAGTGTGATTCTCAAATCGTTATATCGGTCCTAGAAGGGAAACTATCCCCTCCTTGGTATACTGAAAATGATTTTGAAGAGGTGTTACAATTGGTGCCTCAATTTCTTTCATTTCGGCATATTTATCGTGAGTCAAACAAAGTTGCAGATGCGCTAGCCAATGAGGGATGGGAAAAACAGCAAGAGATCGTCATCATGAGTGAGGAAGATTTATCAAGCATTGCAAGAGAAGAGCTAAAAGTAGATAGAGTAGGAATGCCTTCTATTCGTAAGCGGTTCCTTTAAATGTTTTTAACTTATGTAAGGGAGTAGTACTCCTCTTTTAATTTAATTTTTATTTGTTAGTTTTATAAGGTTCACTTTTATTTTGGAGGTCAGGTCTGGCCCCTCTAATTCTTGTACACATCCTATTTTAATTATTAATAAAATTTAAGGAGTGGCGCCCTTCCCCGTGTACGGGGTTAGCCATAAAAAAAAAAATCTTGCAAGACATTCTAGGTACAATTCTTAAAGGTAATGGTACAACATGCTAGTAAAATAGAAAATCAATCCTTATTATTTTTTCACTAATTTCGGCCCTTCTTTTTTTTTTTTTTCTAATGGACATGATACAAAATAAATGGTTTTGGCATGAATTTCTAGGGTGTTACATAACCCAACGGACATGCAAAGCCAAAAATTACTTTACCTTTTGTATCCCTTACCAAACCACCAGCTCTACATATTCCAAGATTTCCTTTTGAGCAACCGTCTGTGTTTAGTTTGGCAAAGTCTGTGGAAGAGATCCATCTAACCATACTCACTTTCAACCTGCATTTTTGTTTGACAATTTGCATGTAAAAGTCCGGCCACCCCAATTCACCAAATTAAAAAGAAAATTTCAGTTCACATGCAAGTTTGATATCACTAAAGGTGCTATGGGCAATAGCTTCCCAAGAGCGAGTCCGACTTGCAAAAATAGATTCATTCCTAGCCTTCCACAAATTCCATAAAGTAAGGATCGAATAAATAATGTGCAAGAAGATAAGAAAGGAAGACTTAGTGGGCAGCAACCACCAATCCATCAATCTTTGTCTAAAGGTAAAGCAAGTATTATGCATACCAATCGGGTTCGCAAAAAAATCCCATACTTTTTGTGGTATCTCACCAGTCGCAAAAATATGTTCCACAGTTTCTAAGGATGGAGAAGAGCAACAATAGCATCTTGAAGGACCATGAATTCCAATCCTTTCAACAATATTTATAATCGGTAATCTCTTAAGAAGTAATCACAGCACAAAGAAAGATATTTTAATAGGAATTGCACTATCCCAGATTCTTTTAAAGAAAAAACCAGCAACTTTTCCTTCTCTTATACACTCAAATGCAGACTTTGTAGTGAAGGTACCCGATGGTGTAAGCCTCCAAATCATCCTATCACGTTCATTAGTAGAAAAAGGAGGGGAAATAGACAAAATATCTTGTGCCATATAACGAGGCAACATACCTTGCAATGCTTCTTCATTCCATCCATTCTCGGTGGTGAAATGCTTAACCCGATAATCACCTTGACAATTAGTTTTCTTATATATTGCTTCATCACCCAACCAAATATCATATATGAAACTGATTTGGCCATCTCTAAGCTACCAAGAAATGTGTTCTTCTGCCATATCTCTACACGAAACCATTCTCTTCCACATTTTCAAGTCCATCCTGGAAGTTCCCACAATACTTGGATGCAAGATGCTACAATTTTTTGCATATAAAAATTCTGCCCATAGGGATTTACATTCCCTAAATCTCCACCAAAGCTTCAAAGAAAATGCATTATAAACATCATTTAAGGACCTCAAACCCACTTCTCCTTCATCAAAAGGACAACATAGAGACTTCCAGCTAATCCAATGCCGTTTTAAACCCTCTCCTTCCACCCCCAACGAAAACGAGAAAAAATTTTTTCCAGGTTATTCAATATGCCACTAGGGGGACATGTAACAGTCAGGACATGTAAAGGCATTGAGGATAAAACATGTTTAATTAAGATAAGCCTACCTCCCATAGAAAGAAATCTGTTCTGCCATCTTAAAACTTTCAAGGTCACCATTTGGCACAAGCTTACAAAATAGTCTTTTTTGCTACGCCCTAAGAATAAAGGGCATCCCAAGTAACGGACAAGAAATGTCTTTTCAACGAATCCCGTAGTCTCTTTGATAATCCTTTTTCGAGCTCTGGATATACCATCATGACACAAAAATCCACTATTTTGAGGATTAACCCTTTGACCCAAAGCATTTTCATATGTGGCCAATATATCCATCACCATCTTTAATGATCTCCTTGAGGCTCCTTAAAAAATAATAATGTCATCAGCAAAAGATAAGTGAGTAATAGTAGGGCATCATTTTGGAGTGCTGAAAGGAGAGAAACTCCGTTGCTCTAGGTAGGAGATTTAGACCTCTAGTCAGACCTTCTACAGCAATCACAAATAGAGCAGGAGAAATAGGATCTCCTTGACGAAGACCCCTGGAAGATCGAAAGAAACCTTTGGGAGTGCCATTGATAATTACAGAAAACCAACAATTAGAAATTAAACGCCAAATCATGTCAATCCATCGTGCACCAAAATCAAAGGCCTGTAGAACTCGAAGCAAGTATTGCCAAAAAACTCGATCGTATGCCTTTGTCATATCAAGTTTTATAACTACATTCCCTCCCCGTTGCTTCCTTTTCATACCACCAATTAACTCCTATGCTAGCAAAAAAATTTCAGCCATTAATCTATCTTGTACAAAATCACTCTGTTGAGGAGAAATAATCTTCGGTAAAATCGAAGCCAATCTCGTAGATAAAATTCTTGATATAATTTTGTTCAAGAAGTTGCACAAACTGATCAGCCCGAACTGTGAGAAATCCTGAGGGTGTGTTGTTTTAGGAATAAGCACAAGCAATGTTGAAGAAATCGACTTAGGAAGCTCTGCTCCACAAAAGAAACCAATAACTGCATTATACACATCCTGAGCCACAATCTCCCATGCCTTTGAGAAAAACCTCCCCGTAAATCCATCTGGTCCCGGTGCACTTTCACCATCCATATCATTAACCGTATGTCGAATCTCCTCCATTGTAGGATATTTCTCCAAATACTCTACATCCTCCAAGGTCAATATTTTCAGAATGTGAGATAAATCATATGGGAATTTCGAATTTTCATGCGAAAGAAGACTAGAAAAGTACTTGCAAGCCTCATGCATGATATCCTCTTCTTCATTCAACCAGATACCCGAATCATTTTTCACTCTATGAATGATTGATTTGGCTCGTCGTTCTATTACAATAGCATGAAAATATTTTGAATTTCTATCCCCTTCCTTCCACCATTTGAGCCTTGCTTTTTGCTTCCAAAATTGTTCTTCCAATATCAACGCCTCATTCAAAGAATTTATAGATTTCTGCATGTCTTCTAATGCTTGATCCGAGCCATCCTCATCAAATTTTCTTTCCTTTGCAGCTGCTTTCTCCTCTCAATATTTCACATTTGCAAAGATATCACCAAAGGTTTGCTTGGACCAGCTATGTAAAACCTTCTTGAGGGACCTCAAATTTTCTGCCAATGCTTTTAAAGGAGAACCACCTAAATCAGACCTCCAAGTAGCTCGAACGACATTAAGAAAAATGGGATGTGCTACCCAGAAGTTAAGAAATTTAAACGTCCTTGGTTTATCTTCATTCTTCAACATCCCTTTAAGCAATATTGGAGCATGATCAAATGGCTTCCTCGAAAGATGCTAGACAGATAGATTGACATTCATGCCCATGAAAGATTGATTAAAAAGAAATCTATCAAGCCTCTTCCAAATTCTTGATCGACCAAATCTATTGTTGCACCATGTGAAAGGTGTCCCTGTATAACCTGCATCAACAAGCTAATTATCATGGATAAAGTGAAGAAAATCAAGTGCTTCATGCACCTGGAATGCTCAACCCCCTTTCTTTTCCTCAGCCTGGGTAACAACGTTGAAATCACGCCCTACAATCCATGATCCGTTGGCTATATTTTCTGCTTTTAAGTCATCCCATAAACGTCTTCTACCTTCCATGTCACAGCTAGCATGTACAAATGAGAACATGCATGTTGAAGCAAAAAAAGGATGTTGAATATCGACAGAAATATGCTGCTCACTCTCCCCAAGAACACTACAAGATATAGACTGTGAAAAAAATAACCAAAGAGACCCCGAAACATTATGAATCCCCTTATCCATTCCAAGCTTCAACTTTATTTCACTAAACCTAACTACTTCAACTTTCGGTTCACATATGGCCACAAACAAGACCTTGTGAACTTTTATAAGTTTATTCAATCTACGATGATTCAAGGCATTTGCAACACCTCGAATATTTCAAAAAAGGATATTAAACATTTAAACAGAGGGGAATGAATCTATTGATTTGGTTCTAGAATGAAGAACCCTATTTGAAACAATGACATTCCTTTTCTGTTTACCTGGCTACTGAGGACCTGGAATACTTGGAATCTGGTGGAGAACTTCATCCTGATGAGGCAGCGTTTCTAAATTGCAGAAGTCCAGCCTCTTCCCAATAGACATATCCACACCACTATCAAGCTGTGTGCTTCCTCCTCTGGGCGACAAGTTCCCAGTAGCACACTCATCTGCAACAATAAGCTGTCCAATATCTCCCTCCAAGAGGCCTGAGTCATCAATTGTAGAGTGCTGGACAACTCCTATCTCTCGATCATCACCAAGGCAAGCTTCTTCCTGTATACCTACATCCGAAACAGGCACAGCAAAACTATCTTCCATATATGGACCACAAGAAAATTAGGTTTTTGTGACCACAAGAAGTTGTCACAGAAAATCAAAAAGTTGTCACTATAAGATACAGTGACAACATTTTCTATCGTCACAAGGTCAGTCACTAATTCTATGTCACTAATGCTTCAATGTGACAACAATCGAAAGTCGTCACAAAAGCATTGTATTCAGTGACTACAAAAAGTCGTCACTAAATGTTAATAATTTATGACAACTATTCTTGTCACTAATTCGCCTATAATTTTGTCACAGATATAAAAAAAGTTGTCACAAATATTATTCAACAGTGATGACTTGTGCTTGTCACTAAAGTCTTGTTCATCTATGATGACTGTACCTATTGTCACAAAAGCACAGTATTCAGTGACAGTAAAAAAGTCATCACTAATAGTTCTATTCGTTTGTGACAACTATTAATGTCATCACATAAGCATTATATTCAGTGACAAAAGAAAAGTCGTCACTAAATATTAACAATTTGTGACTGCTTTTCTTGTCACTCATTTACCGTAGTTTTGTTATAGATATTGCAAAAATCATCACAAATAGCAACTCAATAGTGACAACTTGCTTTCTTGTCGTTGGGTAAAAGTGATAACCTTCCAAACGTTGCTACTGAACTTCGTTTAAAAAATCTAAATTCTAACATTGCCATAGAAGACTTGCTTCAATGCATTTGCAACCAACACGCCAAAAAATAATATCTCGACTAATGCGACAACGAATAATGATAAACGCGCAATTAACTTTCAACTATATATATACACGCATACACTCATGAATATCTGTAAATCAATCAAAACATACATCAATTCAAGTATCAGTAGCTATTATCCATCCTAAATCCAAAAGAAAGTACTACATTTCAAGTAAAAAGCAAAATGTAAAACAGGAATATCTTCAAACTGAAGGCACCTTCATGTTCCCATCCAAAAGTCAGCCTTTTTTTATCTCCTCATTACCATTTAATAGCATTATACTGCATTTTAAGAAAAGTATCGTATGCATCAATTAATAATAAAGAAGACACATCCAAAAACACAACAATTTATGCACAAAGTAATCACTTAATGAAAGTTTCAGGAGCCATTCAAATGATACAATTATAAGAATACAACAAGAAGCAAGCATTCAAGAGGAGTTACAAAATAATTATATGTATACGATTACATACTTGATGCAAAACAAGTCAAAATGCAAATTGTGTTGTACAATTGACTTTGAAGAAATCATGTTGAAAAGTTAAAAAGACGTACAAAAAAATTGACACTTGTATTTCTTTATTCGTCGTTGCCTGTTGACTTTGTGACAAAGCTTATTTGCATTACAAGTCTATGAGTGCAATATCACATGCATTACTTAGGAAATACACATGCTTTTTCCTTAATAATTCCTCGTTCAAATTCTACGTATATCCTAGTCTAGAATCCTCAGCCTATTTGCTACATGTATCCCGATCTTTAAGCATTCAGAATTTACAACATAGCCAGCATATTCAAAAAAAAATTAAAACAACCATAAAATAGAAATCTCATCAATAATAGACAATTTCTGCTCCAAACAATAAGACACTACCGTAAGTATGAAAAACAACAACTAAATCAATCCACAGATTCTAGAAACAACTCTAAATAGATCTTGGCATGCAACATACAGGATATTCCCTGATATAATCACCAGTCCAACAAAAGCAACACGTACATGCTTTGCCAAGAAGTCATGCCTCAATACTTTCCTTATTCTAGACCACCACATTCAACAACGTTTACAACCTTCACCATATATCCACTTTAGATCACAAAAAGCAATCATAAAACCTGATAATAATCGCCAGCCAATGCTTAAAAAAATTCAGAATTTCGTACAGTAATTAGTGATTTAAGTAACCAAACTAAATGCATCACCAAACAACTAAAGCCTTGAGAAATCTAATTGTCTGGATTCCACTAAGCAATTAGTAATTAATTAAGACAGCAAGCATGCAACCACAAGAGAATAGTCAATCCACACTCAACAGCTTAAATTACATTGAACAAATTAATAAAAAAGAACTAGCTTTGGTTAGCTACTTTATGAATATCTTAAGAATACGAATGACAAGAAAGAAATGGATATTTGTTATAAGAATAAAAATGGATATTGCATATTACCCCACTGAGATTTTTTTTGGGGCCTGAAATTGATTTACAAGGCCAATCAAGTTCGGGTTCTTCACTGAAAGCTTCAAATCCATGGTTAGGCCAATGGTAAACTGACATCTACAAGAATTGAGAAACACCACCAACTATTTTTATATTCTCTTGATCCAATGTAGAAACAAAGCCAAAGGCTTACACAAAAAACTAAATCAAATATAACAGAATTTAGAAGAAGACTTAACTTGAAACAAAACCGAGTTTTTTTACTTCTCACAAACAATGACATTTTCACAATTATTTCTATTCGAGGCATAGCAACTACAATTACATTAAATAGACCTATGAGGCAATATAAACCAAAAAAGAATATGTCAAAACAATCTTAGACTTGCAAAAGGATTTGTCGTCACCAAATTCCTATCAATTCTAATTGTTACTGCTGGATATGAAAAGAGTGTTTATTCCCAAAAATACAATTGGTTAAATATCACAAGATGACCTATTATTCATGGTGCCCCATAAGAATTAGCCTTGAGTGCATCTACTGATTTGCACCATCACTATGTGACCTACAAATTATCTAACTGGAAAAAAAATTATCTCAATAAATTCTTAACAGCCATATATATCAACAAAGAAAAAGAAACCCTATCTGCAAAGCCAATAATATAGTCTAAAAAAATTGACCATGACAAATAATCTCTAAGTACGACCTTCATACTTCAAATCCAAGATTGTAATACTTTAAAGGGACACCCAATGAAGAAAACCTATACAACTTTAGTACTTTTTCTTCGAAAATAAACAGGAGATTTAATTTTTACTTCAAAGAAGATATCTAGAGTATAAAATCACATAAACACATAACCCTTTTTTCTACCTTTACACCATTCAAAAAAATGCATTTTAGAACACTTTAACTTCTTAATGAAAAACTTTTAACTTCTCATGTAATATGCTCTGTTTAAGTTCAATTACAGCATTTACGTTGTGTTGAAGTTGGTTCAAAGTGCCACATTAATGTCTCAACTGTAGTATAAAAATCTTTTTATAACAATTTCACTACACATTCTAGAATTATTTATAATAATTTTCACTATACATTCCTGAATTCTTTAAAATGACCTTTTGTCATAGTACCAAAGAAGGCTTCAATGACATACAAAAAGAATTGTAAGAAAATAGAAAAGAACTTAAAGACAAAAATATCATGGAAAGAAAAATGGTCAAAGCTTGGAGAATATGGATCGTTTCTCTAAAATCGTAACAAATTGAAGAATTAATGTAGCAAATTAGTGTATACCAGTGCAGCAAATTATTCCGATAGGTGAAGTACTGAAATCATGTTTCCGAATAAACAAAAAATCTTATACTGGGTGATTGGTTCTTTAATAATAAAAAAAAAAAGAGAATGATGAAATGAAAAAGGAACACAGAGATGTTCATGACTAAGGGAAGTACAACATGGATGGAACAATGTACTATCAGCATTCATTCCCACTTCTGGCACCACTAGAAGCAATAAATATGAATCATATTATCTGCATACTTACTTACCCAATTTTCTTCTTCATTTTGAATCAAACACTCAAGTAGTAATAATCAATGGAAAAGGATAGCTACATGTGTCATGAAATCCTAATCCTTTGAATAAAAGTGATATGTAACTGGAGATCTCCAATTACCTTTAGTTGTTCCACAAAGAAACTGAATGGAGTTATGAATATGCCAGCAATGTAAAGTCTTTTAAACATGGAAGTGTCGAAGGCTTGAGAAGCAAACTTGGATGAAGGCTGTTCTTGACAACTTAAAGGACTTGTTTATAAATATTCTAAGTCTTGCAGGAAATTGGTTTCCTACAAGAAATAAAATAACTAATTGGTTTCCTTATGGAATAGATTTCCTAAAGGAGAAGGATTAGCTTAAAGTAAGTTACCTAAACCTTCTTGGTATCCAATTAGCTTTATTTCCTAAAAGACTAGAATACTACCTCTATAAATAGGTTCATGCTTTGACTCTTGAATTATTATTGCAACACAAAAACAAAACTAGTCAGAGAAAAATTGAAAGAAGAAGACACGCCTCATTCTCTCTCTAGGCGTCTCTCTCTCTTTCTCCTAACTGTTAGGTTTTTCTTCTTCTTGTGTTCTTAAATAATTCAAGGGAGCTAGCACTCAAAAGTCAAAGCAAGCAAGCCTACAAGGTTCCCAAAGAAGTTGTTCGTGTGGATATCGTTAGAGGCTCTACGCTTGGAGGGTTTTTTCGTGGTAGATCTAACATCTTCTTCGAAGGATCTTTGCCTAGTAGCATAGAAATCTTCTGTGCTTAAGGTAATCTTCATGCAAACCCCCTTGTTAATCATATAGATAGGTCAAAGAAATTCATGGTTAAGGTAATAAATTTTTATTTTTTCGCTGCGTTACCTATGCTATTACCTTACAGTGGTATTAGAGCCATCTTTGATTATATCTATATGATTTGTGTTTATTTAATTGTCATAAATATAGATGGTTTGTTCTTGATGATATTTGTCTCAAAATTGTTTTAGAAAAATCAGAGTTTGATTTTTAAGAAAAGTTCTTGATTGTTTAAAAGTGTTTTAAATAATTAAGATGAGTTCTTAAGATTGTTTTTATGGTTTCTAAATTGTTTTGATGTGCTAAAAGAGTTTTAACATGTTTTGATTCAAAAGAGTTTTGAAAAACACCAAAGAATTTCAAAGATCGTATTTTCTGGAAACAAACAGCGCGAAAAATCGCGCGCGTTTTGACCCGCAGTCAAAATCCCATAACTTCTGTCCGCAAACCGCGAATGAAACCGCGCGCGGTTTGTCCCACGGCTTACAAACCGCGAATGAACCCGCGCACATTTTGTCGCACGGTTTGTAGGCAAAATCCTAGCGGGATTTTTCCTAAATTTTTGGAAAAATGCAAATTTTTATAAATTCTCTTTTAAAACACTTTCCAATTTTAATTGTTAATATTTGGAAAGTTAAAATTTGGAAACCTATACCTTCTATAACTATATTTTTTAGAAAAATTAATTTCAAGAGCATTAATCTATACTATTTAGATCATATGATTTATGACTAGAATTAAATAAATTTATTTATTTAATTGTTAAATAGTATGATGGCATGGTGGATGATTATGGACTAGACCAATGTGATTGAATGGTTATTACTTCTTTTATGGTTGGCTTGTATTGGTTTTATAAATAGGGCGCCTGCGTGTCCTTCCCTCTCTATTTTCTGATGTAATTCTCTTCTCACCTAAACTCCCCTCGAATGTAACTCGAGGTTTCTTGATCAATACTTGTAATGTACAAAGTATAGGTTAGGAATAGGTTTATTTTAAATTGTTTAGACTAGAATTACATATGTAATGTACAAGAAGATGGAGGTGGCACCAAGGAGCAACCAAGGAGGCGCATCAAGGAGTTGAAACGTCCCCTAGGAATTTTAACCAAATATTTTCTTCAAGGCTCGAAGGAAATATTACTAGTTAAAGTTCACAATCATCCACGTTTATTATGCTTTTATTTTATATGATTGATATATTTTAATTGCATAATATGATGAGACATTAATAATTAAACTAAAATCCCTCAATATCAAATATTAAGTCATCTATTTAAGTTGCCTTCCATTATTATAACAAAAACGATGGGTTCTTATTAAGGTTGACACGTTGGCCTCCGTAAAGGTCACCTTACTCGGAATATATTTTTGTTCTGAGATATGATCTCTGAATAATGGGTTTGACTTAACAAAAATTACATAACGAGTTTGGCCTCCGTCAATGTTATGATATTTTTTTGAGGCAATGTTGGGTAATACATAAGATGTAAATTTCAAAGAGTTGATACCCAACTAACTAGGAGTCACAAGAGTTGTGATTGATAAATAGTTATCTACCTAATCGAATTTATCTTTGGGGCATTGGCCTCCGTCAAACCCAAAACTAATTAGATGGGATCCTAGCCCACTGGAAATCTCCAACGGATTTCCGAATCAACAGTGAGGGTTATTGATTTGAAGTAAAATAGTGGGAGCAAACCAAATAAATTTACAAATCCACATTTTTGGTTTGCATATAACATAAAACAAATACTTATTTTCTGTCTTTACTTTTTGTAGAATGTCTAACTTGAATTTGCGACCGATTCTTGACAACAAACTCAATGAAACCAACTTTGAGGACTGGAATATCAATTTGAGAATTGTTCTCAAACATGAAAAAATTGAGTATGTTCTCGATAGACCATTGCCCCCTCCTCCTCCTGCTACTGCATCACCTGAGGACATAGATGCATATGAGATGCACAAAGTCGACAATGATGCTACAACATGTATCATGTTAGCTGCTATGACCTCGGCATTGCAAAAGCAACATCTTAAGATGGATGCTCCGTCCATGATTGTGCATTTAAAAGAAATGTTCGATGCACAAGCTAGGACTGAGAGGTATGAGACCTCAAGGGAGCTTTATCAATGCAAGATGGCAGAGGGATCTTCAGTGACTACCCATGTACTGAAGATGATTGGACTAATTGAAAAATTAGCTGATCTGGGACACGTTTCTGACAATGAGTTAAGTATTGACTTGGTGGATAAGGCCATCAAGGTGGAGAGGCAATTGAGAGGGAGGCGTGCTAGGGAGAATCGTACTAGTTGTAGAGTTGAACAACCAAGGAAGAGCTTTAGAGATTTTGAACAATCGCATGGTCCTCCAACTCGTGCATCATTACCTAGGGCCGAACCAACTACAAAGCAAGATCCTAAGGGTAAGCAAATTGTGAAGCCTAGGCAAAGGGAGATTAAATGTTTTAAGTGTCAAGGGTTCTGGCACATAGCTGCTTCTTGTCCAAACAAGTGCACTATGGTTATTTTTGAGGATGGTGAAGTAGCTAGTGAAGCTTCAAGTGAAGATGATGAGGAAATGCCTCCATTGGTGGGAGGATCTGAAGATGAAGATAATCTGTATGGTGGGGATCAATGTGAAGTTCTTGTCATTAGGCGAGTTTTTAGCATTGCACCTAAGGAGGATGAAGTGGATCTACAAAGAGACCATATTTTTCACACTAGGTGTACCGTGCAAAACAAGGTATGTAGCATGATTATTGACAGTGGGTCTTGTACTAATGTTGCTTCTACTTTGTTTATAGATAAGTTGGGCCTTGAGACTAAATGCCATCCCAAGCCATACAAATTACATTAGCTAGCTGAGGTTGGGGATATGAGGATTACCAAGCAAATTAGGGTACCGTTCTCCATCAACAAGTACAAGGATGAGGTGTGGTGTGGTGTGATTCCCATGCAAGCGTGCTATATACTTCTTGGATGTCCTTGGCAATTTGATAGGAGGGTCACCTATGATGGCTACAAGAATAGGTATCCTTCATGTAGGACAACCGAAGAATCACCTTGGATTCAATCAAACCGTCTGAAGTACATACGGACCAAGTAAGAATTGCAAAGGAATTCAAGGTAAGAGAGGAACAAAAGTTGCAAGCCCGCGGAGAAGATGAGAAGGGGCTTTGGTTTGGTCGTGAGGGTGACCAAAGTGGCACAATAAATAGTGACCAAAATAGGGTTCTAACTGAGAAGAAAGAGAGAAAGAAGCAAGTGAATGCTTTTGCTTCCAAGAGTGAGATTGTTTCAACTTTGGAGGCTAAGCAATAATTTCTACTTGTTTTATATGAAGATGTATTTCTTTCTTCTAGTGAGCTTAATGTTCTTAACCCTAACTTACTTAGTATTATGGTGTTTTTTTGCAAGGTTTTGAAGACGTATTTCCTGAAGATATACCTCATGGATTGCCACCATTGAGGGGGATTGAGCACCAAATCGATTTTATACCTGGTGCTAGCATACCCAATCGCCCCGCTTATAGAGCAAATAGTGAGGAGATAAGAGATTCAAAGGCAAGTGGATGAACTTGTGGAGAAAGGATTTGTTCGTGAGAGTATGTCACCTTGTGCTGTTCCAGTCATTTTGGTGTCAAAGAAGGATGGGACATGGCGCCTGTGTGTTGATTGTAGAGCCATCAACAAGATAACGGTAAAGTATCGTCATCCTATTCCTAGGTTAAATGATATGCTTGATGAATTGCATGGTTTTACTATTTTCTCAAAAATTGATCTTAAAAGTGGATATTATCATATTCGAATGAAAGTAGGTGATAAATGGAAAACCACATTTAAGACCAAGTATGGACTGTATGAGTGGTTAGTTATGCCTTTTGGTTTAACTAATGCACCTAGTACATTCATGAGGCTTATGAACTATGTGTTTAGGACTTTCATTGATAAATTTGTTGTGGTTTATTTTGATGACATTCTAGTCTATAGTAGGTCACTTGAGGATCATGTTGAGCACTTGCACCAAGTTTTGTGTGTATTACGAGAGCATAACTTTATGCTAACTAGGCAAAGTGTTCATTTTGCATGGAAAGTATTGTGTTTCTTGGATTCATTGTTAACTCTAAGGGTATACATGTTGATGAGTCTAAGGTACAAGCTATACGTGATTGGCCTACACCATAGAGTGCTAATGATGTTAGGTCTTTCCATGGTTTAGCAAGTTTTTATAGGAGGTTTTTGCGTAATTTTTCTACTATTGCAGCATCTCTTAATGAACTTGTTAAGAAAAATTCTATTTTTAAGTGGGAAAGTAAACACCAAGAGGCATTTGATTTATTATAGGACATGTTAACTAACGCACCTTTGTTGTGTTTATCTAATTTTGACAAGCTTTTCGAGGTTGAATGTGATGCCTCTGGAGTAGGTATTGGGGTTGTTCTTATGTAGGATTCCAAGCCCATTGCGTACTTTAGTGAGAAGTTAAGTGGTGCAACCTTGAATTATCCCACAATATGACAAGGAGCTCTATGCCCTTGTGTGAACTCTTCAAACCTGGCTGTAGACACCAAATTTTGATACACCTTTTGTAAAAATATATGTGTTACTTTATTTAGGGAGTATTTGTTATTTTTGGGGGTCGATTACAATTTTCGTGCATATTATGACTAATTCGTCACATCAGGGGCAAAATGGTAATTTCACCATGTAAATATTATTCTATTTTTGTTTTATTTCTTACATACATAATTTTATTGTTTGATCATTATTTCTAATTTTAATGATTTTTGGGAGTCATATATTATTTATTTAAAATTTTAGTATTTTTCTTAATTCAATGGCACATTTTCCAATGCACTATTTTACGAGAATTTTCAAGTAAAAGATTTTATATATGCATTTTGTATATTTATAAATTTTCTGTAAAAATTTCATGATTTTTAGAGGTCGTTTAGTATTTATTTAATTTTTATTTTATTTTTATTTATTTATTAAGGGCACATTTCCCAAGAATGCGTTAATCTTAAAATCTATGGGTGAAAAAACTTTATTATATGTGTTTTATGTGATAATCTATTTTGTGTAAAATTTTTTGTGATTTTTAAGAGTCATTTAGTATTTTTGTGATCTTCATAATTTTTGTCATATTATGTCACGTTTTCCAATGCACAGAATTTTTGTGTGTGAAATATTTTATATGTGCATTTAATATTTATAGAATTTTATGTAAAAAATTTTTGATAATTTTTAAAGACTATTTGGTATTTATTTCAAATTGTATCTTTTTGTCTATGACGTGTTTTTCAATGGTGAATTAATTTTAAAATTTTAATTTTTTGTTATTATTGAATTTTCTTTTTCTAGTAATGCTGAATTTTAGTTTTAATTTTAGTTTTATTTTATTATTTTATTTATTTTTTATTTATTTATTTTTTATTCTAAGAAGTCCATAGGATTTTTATTTTATTCCAATTTTCTTTATTTTCTTACATTTTTTTTTCTTCTTCTTTTCTTCTTCTTTACAAATTTCACAAAAAAAAAAAAAAGATGGAGCAGGCTACGTTTTGCAGCCTGCTACAGTAGCAGCATGGCTGCTTAAGCTATCAGACAGCTCCATGCCATACTTTCAGCTACCCTAGCAATCAGCCATATCACCAACTTCATCATCAGTCACAATCACTCTATGCCTAATCACATCACTCCTCTCACCACTTGCATTTGCTACCAGATTTTAGGGATTTTGATTCAATTTTGTTTTGACCATTTACACACTCAACACCTACTTGCAGACACCTCCTCTTCTTCTCTCTCAGTCCCTCTCCCCTGCAGACAGTCACACACTACACAAGCCTCACTCCCTCTCAATTCTCACGTCCCACAAACCTACACACAATTCCCTCACTCGACTCTCACACAACACATTACACAACACTCCTAGCTCACTCATTCAAACGCAATACACCTGCACACACGGACACACTCTCACAGACTTCACTTGCACACAGACACACAACTCTGCCTCTCCATCACCCTTTGCCCTCCCTCACGATTCTCACAATTTCATTCACATCACCATCATCTTCATCTAACAGCAGCACAGACACCCTTTCGGCTCTCAACCTGCACTCACAAATACTTGCACACTTCACTCTGCCAGTAGCCACATCACCACCACATCCATCCACAACCAGTACAAACACCACCAAAATCACCACAGTCAATCACAGAGCTAGCAACGGCCACACACGCACACGCAATCAAACTACAAATTACCCCATATAATCCCTCAAATCAACCACAAAAACACAACTAAAGCAGCCTCAATCGTCTACGTTACCACCGTTGCCCTGTTCCACGACCCACCATCCACCAAAACATCACTAAGACAATCATCAAATAGTCACATACATGCACACAATCATCCGCACACAATCAACCAAATTTTGCCCACAACCTGTGGAAACACACATAGACCACCCCCACAAACCAAAAACATCAGCCACATCAACCCAATCACTCACAAACAACCCCCTGCCCTCTGTCACCACCAACCCAACCGAACCACAGCTCCACCACAAACAACCACCATCATCAACCTATAAACCACCTGCAAGAACTACCAAAAATCCACTCACAATCACCAAAAGCGCCACCACCAGCAGTCATGAATTGTAGCTCCTCCTCCACCACTAGAACCCCAATCAGCTTGTCAGCGTCCGTCTCCCTCTCCTCTCAAATCATCACCATCGCCACCAACCCTCTCCATCCAAATCAGGTAACTCTCAGGCCTCTCCAATTTGTTTTGCATAATTCTTAGTCACGCTAAAATCATGTTTGATGGGTGATTTTGTGATAGATGTGTTCATAAGATTTAACTTTTGAATTTGGAAATTGGACTTCAGGGGGGCTTCGGTTTGAATAAGAGAGAAAGGAAGAGAGGTTAGAGGAAGGGAAAGAAAGGAGAAAGAAACCAAGAGAGGAGGAAAGAGAGAGAGAGAGGAGAGAACGAGACCGAGAGAGAAATCAAAAAGAGAGGGACAAGAGGGAGGAACCAGGAAATCAGGGGAAGAAAGAAGAAAAGGAAAGAAGAAGGAAAAAGAGAGAAAAGAGAGAAATAAAAAGAAATCTGGAAAAAAAAAGAAGAAAAGGAAAAATCGTAAAAAAAAAAAAAAGGTCTTAGCCAAAACTACGTCGTTTTGGCATGAAACGACGTAGTTTTGGTTTTTTTTTTAGTTATTTATTTTTATTATTTTCATCAGATTATATATATTTATATTTTGCCCCCTTAGGTTCTTAATTATTTGATTATGCCTTTCAATACTTTTAATTTACTTCATTTAAGTTTTTATTTATTTTAGTTGGCCCCTAGAATTTGTAATTCCCTTCAATTATATCCAAATTAATTGCAATATGGTTCTAATATGTCTGGAAATTGCAATTTTGTACTCCTAAGTTTGTTGAAATTGTGAATTTGTCCTTAAATCTTGCTGAAATTATGTTTTCACCCCTCTAGGTTTGCTCTAGTTTTCATTTTACCCCCATGTATTGCTGGAATTGTATTTTGGCCCTAGAATATTACTGGAATTATTTTAACCCTTGAAAGTTGCTGAAAATTTGTAATTTGGTCCCTAGTGTTGCTGAAAATTGCACTCTTGTCTCCCAAACCTTGCTGAAATTTTATTTTTTGTTATTATGATTTGCTAGAATTACATTATTGCCCTCCAATATTGCTGGAATTTATATTTTTGCCCCTCCAAATAGCTAGAACTTGAATTTTAGCCTAGAATGTTGCTGAAAATTGTATTTTTACTCTTGAATGTTGCTGAAAATTATAATTGGGTGTTTAATACTTGTTGGAATTTACAAATTGAGACTTATTATTGCTACAAAGTTCATTTTTATCCTTGAATAATTGCTGAAAATTTTTATTTTTAGCATTGTGCTTGCTGGAAATTATATTTTAGCCTTTTAAATTTGTTGTAAACTATATTATTACCTTAATTAGGGTTTAAAATTGTAATTTCACCATTTTGTTTGTTGTAAATTGTATTTTCACTCTAAAAATGTTGCTTAAATTTTCACTCTCAACCTAAAACCTTGGAATATTTTTATTTCTTGTCAAAAAAAAATAATTTAATTAATTCCTCAAGTTTTTTTATTTTCTTTTCATATCTTATTTTTATTTTAATGTTCCAAAATTTAGTCTTTTATCTAATTAATGTTCAAATTAGTTTCTTTATTTCTCTTTTTAGATATTTTGATGATTCTTATTTGGGTGCTAAAAGTTTAAGTATGTATTATTGTGTTTTATCTTTTATTATTTTTATTTTCCTTATTTTACTTTATTTATTTATTTACTTATTTATTTTTACTTAAACAATTTTCATTTTCTTCCTAAATATTTAATTATTATTTTTTTTTAATTTTGTTTATTATTGCTATAATTGTTTGAATTATTGTAGATGTTCATAGTGATTGGTATGAAATTATTTAATTAGTGGTTTATTTATTAAACAGTGGTATTTTTGACATGTTTGTTCATTTTAGTAGTAATTTGTACTGAGTTTACGAATGGGAGGTACCTCGATTACCCTTTTAATTTCTCTTTATGTGCTCCTACGTGCTCCTATGTGTTTTTCTATATGTTTTTTTTATATATATCTCTTTGTGCTTATAATTTTTATACATGTGTGAATATTTATTTATTTCATGTTATTTACTTAAATTTAAATTTTAATTATTCAAAGAAATATAATATATAGGTAATATTCTATTTGACAAAATTTTTGTATTTAGATAGAAAATATAATAGATAGTTTATATTTTCATCTAGTTAACAAGAGCTTTTTTGTATTTTAGATAGAAAATGTAATAGATAGGTTAGATAGGCTATTTTGATTATCTTTTTCCATTTTAGGTTGTAATTAGGTTTTTTTCCGGTATAATAGTTAGGACTCTTGTGTGCTATGTACTATGTGCTTATGTGTTTTATTCGCTTTCCCTAGAACTTTGCATCTAGAATATTATGCTTGTGTGTTATGTGCTCCTATGTGCTATTATCTGCTTTTATGTGATTATTGCTTTAATCGATGTTTTATTTATTTAATTACTTACTTGTTATAATATATTTGTATCGTCGCCACACTAGTCCAACGCTAGTTGTGGTTAATTCCGGTTTCTTCGCTAGTCCAACGCTGGCGGAGAATTTATAGAAAATAGGCTAATCCAATGCTAGACCTTTAAATCATTTTAGTATTAGAATCACTTTTGTGTGTATCTCATCTCATTTCACACACATTTTCTCTTTTTAGGCCTTTTTTTTCATTTTTGTATAGCTTTTTATGTATTATTATCACTTATTATCTATTTTAAACATATGTTTAGTGCATAACATTTAGGTTACATTTCACATAGAATCTTAAGTCATTTGTGTGATTTTTTCTGACTAGAAATAGTCATCTACTTACTTGGGAAGCGGTGGCGTACATACCGTTCCCCCCTCCATAAGTAGGAATAGCTAGTCATGAGTCTATTAATCCCCCGTACTCATTATGTTGCATCCCTATTTTCTTTGTTCACTTACTATCTATATAACTATTTTCCTTTTCTTTCCATTTTGCATCTATACTCGTGACTCCATCGAGGTCTAGATTCAGGTTTCACAATTAATGCAATAATCCCGGCCAAACCTTAATGGAATATTTTGTCTCTTAACGATACCTATTTTTAGAACTAGATTTGCATTCATATAGTTGCATCCAAATGTGATAAAATCTTAGGGTTATATTAGGAAAATTTAGACTAAACCTCGCAACTAGTTTCGGTTAGATTGAAAGGGTGCCTTTGTGACAGCCCCACCTTGCCCAGAGGCGCACCAAAGGGCTTAGCGGACTGCCTGCCTAGCTCTCGCCAGGGCTCGATGCACGCACTCACGTGAAAATCCAAACGTACTTAACTTAAAATAAAATAACATGAAGTGACATGGAATAAAATAAAACAAACTCTTATTATTTAACTTGAAGATACAAGTCATATCAAAAAGTTACAAGTCATAATGTACATAATTTTTTTCACAATAATAGCCTAACATAGTGCGACTATTACAACACTAAAACACTTATAATAACCCAAAAACCAGTTGATCCAGCTTTAATTTTTCAGTTGACCTGAGTAAAGGAAAACAAATAAAATGGAATGAGCTATAATAGCCCAGTGAATGTCCAATTCATGCAATCATACCAAGCACTCATGATTTCAGGTCATTAAAATAATCAATAAATTAAATAAACAATATATGAGCAATTTAATTCACATGTAGTCACTGGCGGATACAGGGCTCAACTACGGAAGCAAGCTTAACCGTAGAGGAGCAGGTACTGATCATGTCGCCACGATATTTAGACCGAGATAATAGCTCAGGTCTTTATCAAGGAACATATCAGTTTTATCAATCACAAGCCCTAACCGCCAAACACCTTATAACCTCCGTACAAGCTACCACATCCGGGGGAGAAAAATCTCAACCCTGGAGGGCCAACACACAATCAAGAAAGTTCATTCCGGAGTTGGCCTCTTTGAGGATTCACAACTCAAAAGGAAAGAACATCACACCCTAAAACACCCAGCACCTTATGTCCTCCCACTTGCAGCCCGGTTGACTAACCGTGAAATAACAATGACGTTAGTCACGGTAGTCTCACACACAAATAACATTTTAAATAATAAAAGCGTGTAACACATTGTGGAATAGATGTGATAAAGTACACATCTTTCCTCAAATAACACATGTACTCACATAATATTTGCAAGTTAAGCATAATGGTCACAAAATAAAATTATCACATTCCATGCATCATGCACACATAAAGACACTCACCTGGTGCCTAAGAAAATATCTCGTAGAAAGGTCGGGTCTCACTATTGGATCCTGCAAATTAAAAGAAATAATCTAATGAAAACCCAATTTATACCCTAATTAACCTAGTAAGAAAATGCAAGAAATACCTCATTAAATTCTAGGTTTTTTTTTTTCTAGGGTTTAGGGTTTAGGGTTTAGGGTTTTCATTCTAGGGTTTTTATTTTAGGGTTTTCTAGGGTTTTTCTAACAAAAATTGGGCATTATTTCCCCTAAATTTCGGCCCTTCCAATCTTGTTTTTCATCAAGATTTCAATCATCCAACCCATAATTCATCAAGTTCTACCACTTCTTAGTTCAATCCAAACTCAAATTCAATCAAAATCTCACTAAATTTCAAGGATTAAGCTCCAAGAACTTTCACCCAAATAACATGTTCTTCATGAAATTTCAAGGTTCCAATACCACATACTAGTCTATTTAACCACAAGAACACTTTATCTAACAAGTACATATCAAGTTCTAACTAATTTCTTCAAGTAATCTTAACAAGAACTTGGTATTAAACTTGAATAAAAACTAATTAAAACATGAAATTAATAAGGTAGGTTCATGGTAAATACCTTAGATATGCTTAGAATTTTGCTTAGAAAAGATAGAAGTCCACTTCCTATGGTGGATTTGTTCCAATTTGAGAGATGAAAGTCCAAGAAGTTGAGAGCAAAATGAGGGAAGAAGAAGGAAGAGCTTGGCCGGCCAAGGGAAGAGAAAAGGAGAGAGAATTAGGCTAGGAGAAAATGAAAAAGAAATGAAGAAAAGATGGGAAAAATGGTGGTCCAATTAAATCCTTACAAGAGTAAAGTAAATAGTTAGTCTTTTAATGCAAGAATAACCACTTGGATCAATTTAATTGGTGAAGATTAATAACTCTTACCACTTAATATAATCAATAATTAGACATAAATTATTAAAGCAAAATAGAATAAAATTAGAAAGAGAGAAGCCGGCCACAATAAGAAAGAAAGAAAAGAAGAATTTCGGCCTAAAGAAAAGAAAAGAAAAGAAAAGAAAAGAAAGAAAATTTCGGCCAAGAAAGAAAGAAAAGAGAGAGAAAAATTTCGGCCAAGGGGAAAAGAAAATAAGGTAAGAAAATAAGTGAAACTTTTGAATAAAATTGAGCAAAATTTCAAGTAGTCAAAAGACTAGAAAATAATGAAATGAACTAGTAAAAATTTAAACACTACTATAAGTTAAATGGTCAAGAGAAATTATTCTAACTTTAGTACCTAAGTGTTCTTGCTTAGAATGAAAATCTTAACTAATTAACTTAATTAACTCAAGAAATCTCCCAACTAATAATTCTAAGATTAGCACTTAACCCTAAATAATAAAAAAAATGCTTCTTATATGTGCATTTTCTAGGGTGTTACAGCCTTAGGTGTAAACCTTTGCCTTTCCTTTCTTCAACTGTGACTCCCGAACCTTTTTCTCTCGTTTTCAAAGACTTGGAGTTGTCTAAAAGGGTTTTTATTGTTTTTCTTACATTTTTCTCAAAAATCATTTTTTCTAAATAAATCATTCTCGATTTTCTTACTTTTTATAAAATATTTCCCGGTGACTTGGTACACCAAAACTCAATACCAAGTGGCGACTCCCTTTTCACTAAAAACCCTTTTTAGACTATATTTTCGAGCTAAAAAATTGTCGCATTTTCAAAGTCCCATTTTAGGCCATTTTCTTTTGTTTTCAAAATAAAGCATTTTTAAAATCACATTTTTTGTCGAACTATCTTTTATAAAGCATTTTCTAAAAATTATTTTCACAAAAACCTACACTCTTTTTCCAATAAACATAACACCTCAATATTTCCTTTTTTCCCGTCTTTCGAAAAATGGGGCGTGACACTGGCAGCACTATCTCCTTCCTAAAGAGTTCGTGATTCACTCTGACCATGAGAGTTTGAAGTTTTTGAAGACTCACGGCAAACTCAACAAAAGACGTGCGAAGTGGTTGGAGTTTATCGAGTCCTTTCCATATACAATCAAGTACAAGCAAGGTAAAGAAAACGTGGTAGCTGATGCATTGTCAAGAAGGTATACTCTCATTACCACTCTTCAAACTAAATTACTTAGTTTCGATTGTATTAAGGAGTTATATGAGCATGATTTAGATTTTTCGAAAATCTGGTCTTTATATTCTAAACGTGCTCATCTTGATTACTTTAGGCATGATGAATTTTTATTCAAAGGTCATAGATTATGCATACCTAGGTGTTCGATGCATTAGTTGTTGGTTAGGGAAACTCATGGGGTGGTCTTATGGGACATTTTAGTGTCAAGAAAACTTTACATGTGTTGCGTGAGCATTTCTTTTGGCTTAGCATGTGAGTTGATATTGAATCTATTTGTGCTAAATGTATTACTTGCAAGCAAGCAAAGTCTCGAGTTCAACCCCATGGTTTGTATACACCTTTACCCGTTCCTTCACAACCTTGGGTGGACATTTCTATGGATTTTGTTTTGAGGTTACCAAAGTCTTCTAGTGGTAAAGATAGTGTGTTTGTTGTAGTAGACAGATTTAATAAGATGGCACACTTCATTGCATGTTCAAAAACTAATAATGCCACTTACATATCTGATTTGTTCTTTAAGGAGATTGTGAGATTGCATGGTTTGCCACGTAGCATTGTTAGTGATAGAGATGTTAAATTTTTTAGTCATTTTTGGCGCACTTTGTGGATTAAACTTGGTACTAAACTATTGTTTTCTACTGTTGCACATCCACAAACTGATGGTCAAACTGAAGTAGTTAATAGAACACTCTCTACACTTTTGCGTGCAATCATTCAAAAGAACTTAAAGAATTAAGAAAAATGTTTGCCATACATTGAGTTGCTTATAATAGAACTGCTCATTCTACTACTTCTTACTCACTTTTTAAGGTTGTTTATGGTTTTAATCCACTAATTCCTTTAGATATTTTACCTTTGCCTACTAATGAGATTGCTGACCTTGAAGATAAAAAGAAATCTCAATTTGTTAGGGAACTTCATGCTAAGGTGCGTGAGAATGTGCAGAAAAAGAATGAGCATTTCGCAAAGGTAGCAAACAAGGGTCGCGTGAAAGTAGTATTTGAACCCGGAAACTGAGTTTGGGTGCAAATGAGGAAGGAAAGATTTCCACAACAATGGAAGTCTAAGTTGCACTCAAGGGGGGACGGACCCTTCCAAATCCTTGAAAGAATCGAGGACAATGCCTACAAAGTGGATTTGCTTAGTGAGTATGGAAACGTTAGTGCCACTTTTAATGTTTCTGACTTGTCTTTATTTGATGTAGGTGATTTAAGGACAAATCCTTTTGAGGAAGGAAGGAATGATAGGTCCCAAGGTCAGTAAGCTTCCATGGTGACTGAGGATGTATTTCAAGAATTGGATGGTCCTATGACAAGATCAAGAGTTAGGAAAATGAAGAATACTTTGCATGGTCTTGTTGTAAACACGCTGGATAAAGTGTGCAAGGTGACCAACATGGATCCTTTGTCACGTATTGTGCAATGCTTATGGGCTGACCAAGGAGTGAAGGATGTTTCAAGCGTGGGAATGAAGTGTGAAACCTTCTGACAGAACCCGCGCCTACATTGTTAGTGTATGCCCTAAAACCAAGATGGTTTAAGGTGTTTTGTATTTACACTTATTTATGTTATATTTATCCATGTGGTATTTTTCTTTATTATCTATACTTGTATTTCCATATTACTTGTTTGATTGATAAAGTCTTTAGAATATTAACTGTGTATTAGAGATTGTAAGAGTTACAATTATGAGACTCTAATACATAAAGTCATATTCTTAAATATCCTTAGTTATAGTATTAATGAGATTAGACATTATTAATGCGGATAGACTAGCACATACTTTGCCTCTACTTATGGTAAGTAGTAGTTGATCTCATTGAATATGGTGTGCGTGACATTTAAACTAGTATGTGGATGTTTGTTTTAGAACAAGTTCATTGGATTGATCCGCCAAGAGTTTCAACTATAGTGCCAATGGTTGAACTTTTAATGGCAATGGTGTAAGTGATCCTTTGACTTGAGATTACCATAGTATCTTGAGTGTGGATTGCTATACTTTGATTCTATTCCTCGGTACCCGTAAAAGGGTAGCTCATAGGTTAGAGATTGGGTATAGTTTGAAGCATGAAAAGATAGTGAGTAATCAATATAGGATTCACCACTCCTTAATAAGAGAGTATATCCCTTTATGGCCACTTGTTGGAAATATTAACTCATAAATCTTTTGCAGAAGTGATAGTATAACTTGGAAGTAATTTCAAGATTATACATCATGGAGAGTTATATTTCTAGAACAAGAAAATATAAATTAGTCATTTAATAGTATGCACTATACTTTTAGACTAATTGGGATATAGTGTGGTGAAAGGATATTAATTACACGATAGCATTGTCATTGAAGGGTATGATTTACCATATGACTTTCCTATTCACTTGGGTGGTCATGATGCATTGCTAGACGCCACTCATAATCTATAAATATGAATTGATTAATTAGTGAATTAATGATAAATTAAAGTGTTTAATTTATCTAGCTCAATTAATAAGTTATAATTTATACTTATTGCCAACATGAATGGAACCTAATAGGTCACACACATAAAGAACAAAATCTTTGGGTTAAAATGTAATTAAGATAAGTATGAGATACTTATGGGGTTAATTTATGAGATAAATTAACTTAAAGGACTTATTTATAAATATTCTAAATTTTGTAGGAAATTGGTTTCCTAAAAGAAATAAAGTAACTAATTGGTTTCCTTATGGAATAGATTTCCTAAAGGAGAAAGTTTACCTTAAAATAAGTTACCTAAAATTTCTTGATTTCCAATTAGCTTTATTCCTAAAAGACTAGAATACTTCTTCTATAAATAGGTTCATGTTTTGACTCTTGAATTATTATTGCAACACAAAAAGAAAACTAGTGAGAGAAAAGATTGAAGAAAGAGGCATGCCACTTTTTGTCTCTAGGCACGCCACTTATGGTACTGGTACATTGATTAATGGTCTATATATTCTAAATGAAGATAAGTCCATTTTCAACATAAACACCAAAAAATAAAAATTAGATATTGTTAACCAAACATACCTTTGGCATTGTAGATTTGGTCATGTAAATGAAAAATGCATATCCAAATTACAGAAAAATGGATACTTGGACTCATTTGATTATAAATCATTTAGGACATGCGAATCTTGTTTACTTGGCAAGATGATCAAGATACCTTTTACTGGAAAGGGTGAACGTGCTAGTGATCTTCTTGGGCTTATATATTCTAATGTTTGTGGCCCAATGTCGATCCATACTAGAGGTGATTTTTCCTACTTCATCACTTTCACGGATGATCATTTTAAATATGGTTATGTGTTTCTAATAAAGCACAAATCTGAAACTTTTGAAAAGTTCAAAGTCTTTAAACCTGAAATTGAGAAACAACTTAGCAAGAGTATCAAAACACTTAGATTTGAGTGAGGAGGAGAATACTTGAGTCAAGAGTTCCAACTATATCTAGAGTAAAATGGGATTATTTCTCAATAGACTTCTCCATATACTTCACAATTAAATGGTGTATTTGAAAGGAAAAATCGTACCTTATTAGATATAGTGCGTTCCATGATGGGCCATGCATCACTTCCAAGTTCGTTTTGGAGATATGCCTTAGATTTCGCTTCCTATATACTCAATCATGTTTTATCAAAATCTGTTGATACTACACCTTATGAGATTTAGTATGGTAAGAAACCAAATCTTAATCATTTGAAGATTTGGGGTTGTTCTGCTTATGTGAAGCGGAACATGTCAGATAAGTTAGAGGCTAAGTCTGACAAATACTTGTTTGTGGGGTATTCTAGAAAGAGTCGTGGATACTACTTTTACAATCCCCTTAAGCAAAAGGTGTTTGTTTCAAAACATGTTACTTTTCTAGAAAAATTGTTTATTCTTGAAAGAAATAGTGGGAGTAAAGTAGAACTTGAAGAAATTCAAGAATCACAAAGTAATCAACAGATGGAACAAGAGTTTACGCCACATATTAATGAGGCGCAGTCAGAAACTCAAATTATACAAGAATTTCGTAAATCTAGTAGAACACATTATACTCCTGAGAGATATGAATTTCTCATTAGTGAGAGCAATGATGTGTTAATCATAGATGATGACAATCCTACTAGTTATAAAGAAGTTATGTCTGATGTAAATTCTTTGAAGTGGCGCGAAACCATGAAATCCGAAATGAATTCTATGTACAAGAACGAGATATGGATCTTACTCGAGCCACTTGAAGGGATAAAACCCATAGGGTGTAAGTGGGTCTTTAAAAGAAATATTGACATAGATGGTAACAATGTTACCTATAAAGCAAGGTTAGTGGTAAAATGTTATAAACAAAGGCAAGGAATTGACTTTGAAGAAACATTTTCGCCAGTAGCTATGCTTCAATCCATTAGAATTTTGCTTACCATAACTACTTATTATGACTATGAGATTTGGCAAATGGATGTCAAGACTGCATTCCTTAACGGAAATTTGCAAGAGAATGTGTATGTGACACAACTTGAGGGTTTTGACTCCATTGATAGTCATAAGGTATGCAAGTTACAAAAGTCCATTTATGGACTCAAGCAAACTTCAAAGCGTTAGAACATTTGTTTTGATGAGACAATCAAAGAGTTTGGTTTCTTAAAAACGAAGACGAGACTTGTGTATACAAAAATGTAAGTGAGAGCGTTGTCGTTTTCTTAATACTGTATGTGGATGACATATTGTTGATGGGAAATGACATACCTTTACTACAAACCGTAAAGGTATGACTATCCAAAAGTTTCTCCATAAAAGATTTAGGAGAGACAACTTATATTTTGGGAATTAGGATCTATAGAGATAGATCCAAGAGATTGCTTGGTCTCAGTCAATCAACATATATAGACGAGATGCTAAAAAGGTTTAGTATTGAGCAATCGAAGAAGGGGTACTTACCTATGTGACATGGGATTACTCTTTCGAGAGACATGTGTCCTAAGACACCTGTCGAAATTGATAGCATGCAAAAGGTTTCTTATGCCTCGACAATAGGATTCATTATGTATGCTATGCTATATATGAGACCCGACATCTCTTATACTCTAAGTGTTAGGAGTAGAATCCAAGCTAACCCTGGTGAGGGTCATTGGGTAGTTGTCAAGAGTATTCTTAAATATTTGAGAAGAATTAAAGAATTATTTTTTGTTTATAGAGGACACACTTTAGAAGTGTATAGTTTTACTGATGCGAGTTTTCAGTCTGACAAGGATGATAGCAAGTCGCAGTTTGGATTTATATTCACGTTAAATGGTGGTACTGTGAGGTGGAAGAGTTCGAAACAAGAAACTACCACTGATTTTACAACTGAAGCTGAGTACATTGCTACTTCTGAAGTTGCAAAAAAGGCTATTTGGATCAAGAAGTTCGTTATCGAATTAGGAGTGGTTCCTTCCATTGTTGATCCTATACCTTTGTATTGTGACAATAATAGTGTCATCGCCCAAGTAAAGGAATCTTAGGTTTCATCAACGATCCAAACATGTACTTAGGCGCTACCATCTTATTAGGGAAATAGTTGGTAGGAATGATATAAAGATAGAAAAGATTCTCACTGATGACAATATAGCTAATCATCTCACTAAGGCCTTGTCCCAGAAAAAGCATGATACTCATGTAAATGCTTTTGGCTTAAAACAAATGAGTGATTGGTTTTATTACAAGTAGGAGTTTGTTAGTGTATGCTCTAAAACCAAGATGGTTTAAGTTGTTTTGTATTTACACTTATTTATATTATATTTATCCATGTGATATTTTTCTTTATCATCTATACTTGTATTTCTATGTTACTTGTTTGATTGACTGTGTATTAGAGATTGTAAATGTTACAATTATGAGACTCTAATACATAAAGTCATATTTTTAAATATCCCTAGTTATAGTATTAATGAGATTGGACATCAATAATGCGAATAGACTAGCACATACTTTGCCTCTACTTATGATAAGTAGTAGTTGATCTCATTAACTATGGTGTATGTGACACTTAAGCTAGTATGTGGATATTTATTTCAGAACAAGTTCATTGGATTGATTCGCCAAGAGTTTCAACTATAGTGTCAATGGTTAAACTTTTAATGGCAATTGTGTAAGTGATCCTTTGACTTGAGATTACCACAATATTTTGAGTGTGGATTGCTATACTTTGACTCTATTCCTCGGTGCCCGTAAAAAGGTAGCTCATAGGTTAGAGATTAGGTATAGTTTGAAACATGAAAAGATAGTGAGTAATCAATATAGGATTCACCACTCCTTAATAGGAGAGTATATCCCTTTATGGCCACTTGTCGGAAATATTAACTCATAAATCTTCTGCAGAAGTGATAGTATAACTTGGAAGTAGTTTCCAGGTTATACATCATGAAGAGCTATATTTCTGGAATAAGAAAATATAAATTAATCATTTAATCGTATGCACTATACTTTTAGACTAATTGGGATATAGTGTGGTGAAAGAATATTAATTATACGGTAACTATTGTCATTGAAGGGTATGATCTACTATATGACTTTCCTATTCACTTGGGTGGTTATGATGCATTGCTCGACGCCACTCATGATCTATAAGTATGAATTGATTAATTAGTAAATTAATAATAAATTAAAGTATTTAATTTATCTAGCTCGATTAATGAGTTATAATTTATATTTATTGCCAACGTGAATGAAACCTAATGGATCGCACACATAAAGAACAAAATTTTTGGGTTAAAATGTAATTAAGATAAGTATGAGATACTTATGGGGTTAATTTATGAGATAAATTAATTTAAAGGACTTATTTATAAATATTCTAAATCTTGTAGAAAATTGGTTTCCTAAAAGAAATAAAGTAACTAATTGATTTTTTTATGGAATAGATTTCCTAAAGGAGAAGGTTTAGCTTAAAGTAAGTTACCTAAATTTTCTTGATTTCCAATTAGCTTTATTCCTAAAAGACTCGAATACTTCTTCTATAAATTGGTTCATGCTTTGACTCTTGAATTATTATTGCAACACAAAAAGAAAACTAGTGAGAGAAAAGATTGAAGAAAGAGGCACGCTACTTTCTCTCTCTAGGTGTCTCTCTGTCTCCTAATTGTTAGGTTTTTCTTCTTCTTGTGTTCTTAAATAATTTAAGGGAGCTAGCACTCAAAAGTCAGAGCAAGTAAACCTACAAGGTTCTCAAAGAAGTTATTCGTGTGGATATCATTAGAGGCTCTACGCTTAGAGGGCTTTTTCGTGGTAGATCTAATATCTTCTTCGAAGGATCTTTGCCTAGTAACATAGAAATCTTCTGTGCTTAAGATAATCTTCATGCAAACTCCCTTATTAATCATATAGATATGTCAAATAGATTCATGGTTAAGATAATAAATTTTATTTTTCTAGTTGCGTTACCTATGCTATTACCTTACACGGATAGGTACCACGGGTACCATTAGAAGACTCGGCCGTGAAGTGTTTGAAGTGCTAAATCTTCTGACCGAACCCGCACCACGAACCCACGCCGCGGGTAGGTGCCGCGAGTACAATCAGAAGGTCCAGCCTTGAAGAGCGAAGAAGTGCCTCGAATTCACGCCCGTACCCGTGCAGTGGGTTTCGCCGCGGGTACGATTAGAAAGCCGTTTTTAGTTGTTTTACACAATTTTTTGAGTTGTAATATTTAGTAGTCGAGTGTTAGGTTACAATTAGGGTAAAATACTTTCTTAGTTTATGTCTATGTTACGCCCTATATAAGGGTTTCTTGTGAACAACATTAAAGGAGAACGTTTATGATATTTTGAGTGAATTCTCTTCACAATTTTCTTGGTTCTTTGGTGATTAAGAATTACCATAGGTCTTATCAAGCTTTGCTTGTGGTGACCTTCCAATCTCGCTTAGAGTTTCCTTTCAGTTTTGTTTAAATTCTTGAGAGAATTAAGTTGAACGATTGAACGCGCTCAATTCAGTTCATCTTGGTTTTCCTAGGTTCGAAGGTATCTTCAAGGGGAAAAATTCGAGTAACTTACTCCACGTCAAGGGTTCTTGAAAGATCAATCCAAGGGGTCTTGAGTTCAACGAGTAGTAAGTTTAAAATCTAAGGGTCTTGATAGTCTTCTGTACGTGTGCGAACATCATATGGTGTCTAGTAACTCTACAAAATTTGTGCCTTTTGTTTCTCTGTCTTTTGGGTTGTTAATTTTTGATGCTTGTTGATTATTTGTTAACAAAATTCACCAAAAGTTTCATATTTATTTATTTATAAAACAAATCACATCCATTTGGTTGCGTTGGGTCATGTAGGGTGTTTATCTCTTCGTAGTAATCTTTCCTCATTTAAACACAAATCTTTCAAATTCCTTATCCATTTATCCTTGAGTAAAAAATGTCTAACGAGGGAGAATCTAAGGCGTTTGACCTTAGAGATTTTGCTGAAACAATAAATCCTAACATCCAGGGTATGAGATAGACAATGGAAACTAATCCAAGGTGTTTGACCTTAGAGATTTTACTGAAACAATAAATGCTAGCATCCAAGGTATGAGATAGACAATGGAAACTATATGTGAGCGAATGGTGAGGCGTGCCCATTCCCATTCTAGATCGAGGAGCAGCCATAGAAGTCATCGGAGGAGATCACCATTGGCTGAGTCCAGGAATTCTAATGATAAAATAGGGGCTAATAAGAGGCATAGGAGAGGAGAGCAAGTTCGTGATGGCAATGTGGAGAGCATTAAAATGAAGACGCAGAGCTCTACCTAGAATGGGAGCGAAAAGTGGAGCACGTATTTGACTGCCACCACTGCACCGAGCAAAAGATCGTGAAGTTGGCTACTGTGGAGTTCTTTGACTACGCAAGTGTGGTGGGACCAGTTAGCCACTATCAAAGAAGATGTGGAGAGCGACCTGTCCGCACATGGGAGGAGATGAAGACAATCATGCGAAGGAGGTTCGTACCTAACCATTATTACAGGGAGCTACATTAGATGCTACAACCCATGTCACAGGGTGGTAAGACCGTAGATGATTATTACAAGCATATAGAGTTGGCCATGATTCGTGCTAACGTGGTGAAAAATCATGAGGCCACGATGGATAGATTTTTAGCTAGTTTGAATTAAGAGATTCAAAGTAAGATTGAGTTGCAGTATATTGATATTGAAGATCTAGTTCAAAAAGCTGAAACAGTGGAAAAGCAAATCAAAATTAGGAGGAAGAATGGATTGGGACCTTATGGAAAGATTGGTTGGCATGGTAGTAGGGAATGTGATGATAACTCAGACCGAGATTTCCATGGGAAAGACGATAGAGCAAACAATGAGCCTAAAGAGGGCGTCTCAACCAAAGAAGAGTATTGTTGATGTCAAGGAGCAATCAAACGGCACCTATGAGGGCAGGTAACATCAAATGTTTCAAGTGTTAATGACATGGTCATGTGGCTACCTAGTGTCCAAACACTAGAACTATAATTATTCTAGATGGTGGAGGAATAAAAAGTGCTTCCTCACGTGATGCTGAAAGAATAGCACTGCTGGAGAGAGGTAGCGATTATGAAGGTCCTATTATTTGTGATGCTGACAAAGAAGAGCTTTTATCCACAAGGAAGGCTTAAAATGAACCGCCCAAGGAAGCTAGATGTGATATACAAAGAGAATTAATCTTTCGTACAAGATATCTCATCCAGGACAAGATATGTATCATTGCTGTTGATTCTGGTAGTTGTACTAATCTCTTGAATTCCTTTGTTGTAGAAGAACTTGGTTTGAAAATAATAAAACATCTTAAGCCCTATCGTCTATAGTGGGTAAAAGGATAGTGGGGAACTGAAAGTGACGAAGCAGGTTATAGTTGAGTTCTCAATTGGTCAATACATGGATAAGATTTTATGTGATGTGACACCGATAGGAGCATGTCACTTATTGCTGCTGCGATGTCCAGTGGCAATTTGATCGTAAGGTAGTGTATGATGGGTTCCCAAATCAGTACTCGTTTGCTTGGTATGGAAAGGACATCACTCTTGTGCCATTGACACCGTTGGAAACTTCATAAGGGACTATGTGAAGCTGTCCAAGGAGCTTGAGGTTTCGAAGGGAGAAGAAGAAGATGGTGAAGGCAACTTCAATTAATTCTCATTCTTCTCTTCCACATATTTCTCTTGTGCAGGTACATGATGTTCCCTCAGTTAGGAGTCATGAAGAAGCAAAATTAGATGAACGAATCTTCTTGAAGAGGAGGGAAATGATACGCACCAAAGGATCAAGGCTCAAGTTGATCAAAGTGTTCGTGTGATCTCAAAAGCACCGCCAAAGCAAATAGCCATCACTAACCCTTAATGGAAGGTTTAAGGGCACCTAAGAAGGGCAAGAAGGGTCGGGGGAGAGATCATTCATGACTAGGAGGAGTATACCCGCGAGTAGGAAAGCAGAAAAAGCCAAAGATGATGACTAGTGGTGAGTTGTGGGTAGTAAAAGGCGAGACGTGGCCGCGACTCACTTCAGAATGCCCATGGCTCAACATTGCAAAAGATTCTAATCAAGGCCATAAGGAAGGCTGTGCCACGGCCTTTCATCTTAAATTTTACGATTTCTTTTGTATTATGCGTTTTTACTTAGTTTTTCACTTGTAATAGACTAGTTACTTTCCATATTAGTTGTTTAGGATATTTTTGCATATATAAGGCTAATTATTATCATTGTTTAGATATAATGTTGATGTTTAATAAAATTTTGTGAGGTTTTTCCCCTCTTTGAGTTCTCTTTGAGAGATCTTGATTTTTTGAGTGATTCGTTGAGTTATTGTGATATCTTAAGTTCTAACCAACACTGGGGTTAGGGTTTGAGATTCTCTTAAAACTAATTTCAATTTTTAGGTAGAATTGGGATTAGGTTGTTCATGATACACAAGAACGATCCTTAGGAGGGTTGTCTATGTGATTGGTGATCATTGTGAAGGTTTCCGTTAGGTGATTAGTGAGGGGTCTTGTGGTGGATTGCATCAAAAACTTTCTTATAAACTACCATAAACTCAAAGCTTAACATAAGATGTAACTGACTAAATACTTAATAAAACACAATTTTGGAATTAACTAAAACACTAATTATACTCTAATTAGCTAAAAAAAGCATGCCATACTTAATGGACTTTAGGCCATCTCTCCTCAATCAACAAGAATGCATTGTTTAGGCTTCATTAGCTTACGTACCTAGCTTCCCCAACTCCATGCATTGTTTGATCCACTTCGAAGTCCATTGATTAGCTTGTGATCTATCCTTAAAGTCCACGATTTAGTTTGATCCATGCCTTCCGTTCTTGTAGAATTCTTTCACAAATTCTAGACTTGTATTTTTAACACCAATATGTAGTTGCTTAATATATAATCTACACTATGATCAAATGCTTTGAAACTTTATAAGCATGTTGTTTAATCACCTTTGGTCGCTCTCTTTTACTCTAATTTTGAAGAGACAGCTTACAACAAGAGGTTGTTGTTGTAATCATGATAAGTTCATCTTCATGGAAATCTTGTCGAAAGTGATAGTTGTCAAGACTCACCATGCACATGTCAAGACAGCACAACAAATACTAAAAATATGGAAGAGCAGCTCGATAAGTTGATCAAACTTTATGCTCAACTTACATGAGCGAATTACAAATTAATATTTTAAACTCTTAAGAAGAATTATATATCTATATACTAACACTAATCTTTTCCTAACAATTTTTATGAGATGTTTTTATCACTTTTTATGGTTTGTTTTTGTAAACACCAAATTTTGACACACTGTTTATTTTTCCAATATTGGGGGGCATTTTTTATATTTTTAGGGTCAAATTCTAATTTTTCATTACAAAAGAGAACAAAATTAGCAACCTCAGGGGGCAAAATAATAATTTCTATTACGTAAATATTTTTCATTAATTTTAGGAATTTTAAATGTACTTTTTGTATTTCTATATGTGTTTTCAAAATTTTGTAATTTTTCAGGTTCAACTGGTTTTTTTTTAATATTTCATCAACATAGGGGCAAAATGCTCATTTCACCTTCCAAACACCATTTTTGTCTATTTTTTGTTCTAAATTTATTTTTTAGATTTTTAAGTATGTTTCTAAATTTTTTTGATAATTTTTGGGGACCGATCACCATTTTTTCTACAAATATTGTGTTTAAGGGCAAAAGAGTTATTTCACACTCTGAACGCATTTTTCATCAATTTTGGAGTTTTAAATTTATTTTCTAAGGTTTTAAAATTATTTTTAATTTTTGGTACTTTTTCGGGGACAATTGTCATTTTTTTGTAAATACTGCATTTTGGAGGCAAAATAGTCATTTCACATTTCAAACATATTTTTCTATCAATTTTTGAGTTATAAATTCATTTTCTAGGATTTTAAGCTTATTTTTAATTTTTGACATTTTTTCGAGGCTAATAATTATTTTTTCTGTTTATTTCGTCATTATAGGGGCAAAATAGTCATTTCACACCCTAAACGCATTTTTAGCCAATTTTAGGCTCTAATTTATTTTTAGATTTTTATAAATCTATTTTACTTTTTTAAATTTTGGAGTTCATTGTCATTTTTGTAGTAATTTTTTATGTTAAAATAATTTTTAGGGTAAAATTGGAATTTTATTGCTAGTGACATTTGGTTATTTTTAGGCATTCTTTGAAGCCAAGACTATTAAACTCTAAAAATACCTCCATTGAAAAAATAAAAATGGGGAATTAATTAGAAAAATACTATACACATTTTTCTACTCTTTCACACATAAACACACACACACACTAATTCCTACACACACACTAACACACAAAAAACTCATACATTAGGATCCAACACACACACTAACACACTAAAAATTCACACATTAGGATCTAATACATGCATTAGCACACCAAAAAACACACAGTAGAATCAAAAGCACACACTGTCACTCACAAAAACACACAAAAAAGAAGATTCCATTTTTATTTTCATCAAGATTTTCCATCAATCATCTCCATCATAAGGTAACATCTCCAATTTTGTTTTATTTAACAGCCTTTTCATGATTAAATAACACTTTGAATTTTATTTTTTCTAATTTATTTTTGGTTAATGTGTATTTTGGAGTTTTCTTTGATGGTTTAGCTTTCTCTTTTCTGGGTTTCATTTCTTTCACCAATGTCTATAATTTCTTCCTCTAAGCAAACTTCCATTCCTCCCACCGCCCAACCAAATTCCCAACACCAGTTTTGGCCAAACACAACCAGAATCAACAGTCCTCCCCCACCGTTCACATTCATAATTCGACCTCTACCACCACTGGATCCCATGTACAGAACTGCCTCAATATTGATTCACCCTACTGCAGTAGGCAGTTGCTGTAATTTCACTCCATCAATAGCAACTCTCACAACCCATCTCCACCATCCCCCCAGTCATCATCCTTCTTTTTTCTCCTTACTAGCAGCTCTACCAGACAATCAGACATGACTCAAGAAGACTACCACCAAACCAATCATCAGTTACAAGGCTCAACCAAGACATTGACAAATCATCCAAAATTGCATGCAAAAAATACAATTTGAAAATGTCATCAAGCCAAACAAACCACCACATTCTTTGCCAAAAACCAGTCATTGCATCTATTCACAACCCGCAAACTCGCACCAGATACATCACCAGTTGTAGCCCCCTCCCTTGAAAATCACCAGTTGAAAATCATTACCCAATTCACCTTCCTTTCCCCTCCGCCACTGTTACCTCATCCAATGTCCACTACAATCACACAAATACTAGCTTACTAGTAGCCAGTAATTTAAACTTCTTCTAAGAGCCCTCTTGTAACCACAAATCCACCACCAATTCACACCATACAGCCACAAAAAGTCACCCAACCTCCATCTTCCCATCACCACTCAACTATTACCCAAATTCAGTCCAATTGCCACCAGGAAAATCACTAACACCACTGCTATAGCCACTGAAAATTGCCAAATTCAGCCACCATACACTCTTCTCTCTTCTTCATCTACACTCATAGCAGCCCATAAAATCACCGCACCTGTAGAACAGGACCACAAAACCATCAAGAAAGCCACCATTTCTCCACCATAAACTCTAACCAAAACCAAGACAATCAACACTCCACTAGTTACACAGACACTACTACCTACAATCCCCTAGAACCGCCTTTAATCACCACCAGCAACCTCCAATATGGCAGCTCCCACAACCACCAGTATGGTAGCTCCCGCAACCACCATCATACATGAATTGCCACCATGCCTATGAACCACCACAAACTGCCTATCTCCAACCCAATTCACCGCCCCATGACCTGCAAATAAACAATCAAAATTCCTTCCGTTTTAGCCAAACCCATTACCATTGTAACCCAAAATCCGTCTTATTGTAGCCAAAGTAAGCCATCACAGTCGTCCCTAAACAACCAAAATCAATTGAACCACCCCCTCATCACTTTACCACCCCATAATCACACCAAATAACCTGCAAAGAAAACAACAAAAACCCCAACTGCAACAGCAATGAGTTGCACCCCTCCTTTTTGATTCAATAGAAAAATCAATTTGGGAAAATTAATTTTGATGTTAGGATTAAAAGAAGAGAAAGAGGAGAGAAATAGACGGGGAAATAGAAGAGATAACGAGAAAGAAAAGAGGAGATGCGAGAGAGAGAGAGAGAGGCGGAGAGCAGAGAGAAAATGAAAATAGAGAGAGTGATAGAGAGAATAAAACATGAGAAGAAAGTAATGAGAGGGAGAAGGAGTAATAGAGAGAACAGAGAATAGGAAGGGAGACCAAAGAGAGAAGGCAAGATCGGAGAAGAGAAAGAGAAACGGAAAAGGGGGAAAAGAAAAGAAAAGAAATCGGAGAGAACTAGTGAAATAAAGAGAAGGGAGAAGAAGTCGGAGAAGAGAGATCAATGAGAAGACAAGAGAAAGAAGAAGAAAAGAAGAAAAATTGAATTGGGTATAGTTGAATTAGCAGGGGAATTTTAATATTTTAGATTTTCTTTTATTTTATTTTGATTCTTTTAAGTTAGACTATTATTTCGTGTGATTTTGTTCCATGATTTGGTTTAATTTTAGTCTAGTTAATTAAGATGATTAATTACATTAATTTATCTTTTAATTTAATTTATGCATTTTTTATTGTGTGTTTTCTGATTTTTGTTGCTGCAGATGAATTATTCACTTATTATGTCCATTGTTTTTATGATGTTATATTTCCCCTAAGAATTTGTCATTTCTGCATTTTAGTCCCCCCATAATTATAGTTTGACCTCCCAGATTTTACATTTTTTTTAATTAGGTCCCATAATTTGCAAATGTGCCCCAAGCTTGTTGAAATTTTATTTTTGCCCTCTTTAATTAATTTTAATTTACAATTGTGCTACTGTACTTACTTAAATTTACTATTTGGCCCCTAGGTTTGTTTGAATTTTTATCTTTACCTCTTTAGCTTAGTAGAATTTACATTTTACCCCCCAATTTTTAGTATTTCATGTGTTATGCATTATTTCTTTAAATAGTGATACCTTGACTTGTTTGTTTATTTTGATTAGTATTTGTATCGGGTTTCTCACGAAAGGTACTCCTATTACCCGTCATTTCCTCTTTATGTGCTCCGATGTGGTTTTTTTCTTTGTGCATTTTCTTTAATCTTTTTCTTAGTTAATATACTTTTTGCGTATTTATTTACATTATGCTATTTTGTTTCAAATTTCATTATTTGGCAAAAATATAATAGATGACTAGATTTTACTATATTTGTAAGATTTTGTATTTAAATAGCCGATGTAATAGTTAGATTACCTTTCTTTTGTATTTTTCACAAATATTTGTATATTTAAATAGCAAGTGTAATAGATATGCCATTTTTACTTTTTCCCCCCTTAAATTGTAAGTGAAAATCTCCTGATCTAATAGTTAGGGCTTATGTGTTTTTGTGTGCTCGTGTGCTTATATATTTTACCGCTTTCTTTAGGATTTTTGTATCTAAATATCATGTGTACATGTTATGTGCGCCAACGTGCCCTTGTATGTTTATATGCTTATTTGCTTTCGATTATGTTTTTTTATCTTGATTCATGTTTTATTTGTTTATCATTATTCCTTCACCACACTAGTCTAATGCTAGTTGTGGCTTTCTATCGTAGCCCTGCTTGTCCAACGCTAGTGGAAATCCTTAGGAAGGGCTAATCTAACGCTAGACTCCTAGGTCATTTTAGTAATAGTTTTCACTCATCGTGTGCTTTCATTTCATTTCACACACTGTTTTCCCTTTTTAGGCTTTTTTCATTTTTTTCACGATTTTTATATATATCTTATCAGTTTTTATATATACTCAGTGCATGGCATTTAGATTGGATTTGACATAGAATCTTAGGTCATCTATGTGATTCGACTATAAATAGTCACCTCCTCATGTGGGAAGCAGTGGTGTAACATGCTGTTCCTCCTTCCGTGAGTAAGAATACTCAGTCACGAGTTTTAGTCTCCCATACCCATTATGTTGCATTTCCACTTTCTTCGAACACTTATTATCTATATTACTATTTTTTTTATTTTCATATTCCATTTTGCATCTACACTTGTGACTCTCTCGAGGTCTTAACTCAAGTTTCGCAACTAATGTGATAATCCTGATCAAGCCTCGATGGACTATTTTGACTATCCTAATATTCACATTAGCCTTAGGATTTGCAGTTATTTAATCACATTCAAAGGCGATAGAATTTAGGGTTATTTTTAGAAAATTTTGATTAAATCTCGCAATTAGCCTCGGCTAGATGGAAAGGATGCTTTAAGTGCGAGCCTTTGCCTTCCCTTTCTTCAAATGTGACTTCCAGACCTTTTCTCGTTTTTTCATATAATGGAGTTGAAAAAGGGTTTTCTAAAAATTTTTTCTAAAAATTTCAATTTGTTTTTGACAAATGATTTTTGGGTGAACCCTAATTCAATACCAAGTGGCAACTCTATTTTTTTAAATAAAATGCTTTTTCAAAAATTAGTTGGCAAAACTTTTAATCCCAACTTTATTTTATTTCACCTTAATTTAATACCAAGTGGCAACTCTATTTTTTTAAATAAGACACTTTTTCAAAAATTAGATGGCAAAACTTTTAGTCCCAGCTTTATTTTATTTTAAAATACCATTTTTTCCTAATAATACTTGTTTACTAAAAACTCGATTTTTTCTCACACACGCACATGTTTTTCAAAAACTTTTTTTTTTTTTTGAAAAAAGGTCACCGGACCAAACCGCTTTTTCAAGGCCCGACAACCATGGTCCAACCTGTGCGCAATTTTCGGGGCACGACAATTTTCCTTTTAATATTTTTATAAATTTTTTCATTATTTATGAACTTCAATTATGTTTGTTAATAGTAAAATGTATCAAACAAGAAAATTATTAATGGATAAATTGACATTGTGATAAATTGCAAAATTTATGAAATTCAGTATTTAGTGTATATTGTTAACAAGTTAACTTACTAAATTCAATAGGATAAATTTATAATTTCATAAAATTTAGTATTCAATCACATGTTATTATCAAACTCATATGTTATGTTTAGTAACAAATTTTAAATTTGATTCAAATTTTAGTGTTTAGATTTTAAAATTTAAATTTCAGTTTTATCAAAATGCTCCTATAACATTGTCTACATATGGTTTGAACAATAAAATTGCACAAGTATTTTGTGAAATCTTGTAAAGACACCCACCTACTAAAAAATTATGCATAATGTGGGCATGCTTTAAATTTGATGATTATCTCAAAAACATAAAAACATTCAAAATCAAAGAAAAATATTGTATAAGACATACAGTACTTAAAAACATATGTCCTCTCCCCCCCCCCAAAAAAAGGAAAAAACTATGGCCTTTTTTTTTTTTAGTAAAAAAAGAATATTGTCTTTTAAGAACCAATTGAAGAAAAGAAAGATTTAACCAATGTAAGAATTCCTTCAATGATGTGGCAATTTTCTATTGGTTAATGCTAGAGAACACACGTCACAGTCTCATACCCTCAATAGCAGGAAAGAAAATGGGAAATGATTTATAGTTATACATTCTAATTTTAACATGTATATATCTCCAGATTCATGTTTTACATTTTTTATATCTGGCGAAAAGACTAAAATGATCCTAAAACATGACCACTTTAGAGGGTGAGAGCGAGAGAGGTTGGAGAAAGGTTTCTTAGTCATTTAAGATAAAAAATAAATATATACATCAAAATTCACATTGAGTGGATAACTATTAATAAGAAAATTTAATAAAGGTCGTAACACATTTTAATTAGCGCAATTCAGCCTGTAACTCTCGGAAAACCAACAAAATAAACCAGACAAGAAAATAAGATGGAGAGAGGGCTGGCTCCCATGGCTGAAGAACCCCAGACCCAGGCCTCCTCAAGTGCAGAGCAGCAGCATCAGCACTCTTCTTCTTTTTCTTATTCTTCAGTAGAAACCCCTAGGAAGCAAGCCCAGGTAGAATCTCCATCCCTCCACGAAAACCCAAAAAAAAAAAAAGAAAAAGAAATAAAAAATTTCAATCTTGAAATTTATCGTACGAGTTTATATGCAGTTGCATGTTTAAATTATGAGTCTATTGAAACTTTTTTGCCTGTTCGTTCAGATTATTTTTTTTCGCTTAATGGGTTTTTCTGTAAGTTTCGTTCGGATTAATGATTCTTTTTGGCCTAATGGTTTTTATGTAATTTTGATCAATTTGATCTCTTTGATTTCCTTGTGCTATCTTTGGCTTCAGATGATACGCATGTGTGCGTGAGGCAGAACCCATATGGAATTCAGTATCTTGAATTGGTTTATTTTGCGTTTGTGGCCGTGTTTATTTATAGGGATTTGATCATATCTTGCATATTGATTCTGCCCTTATCTTTTTTGTTTATTAATTATGGATATTTGTGACCAAATTCAATTTAAATAGCCAAATAATAGGGATCGAGACTTAACTGATTTTCGTTAATTCAATAACTCAGAGGAATTACAGAGGGGATGGATTGGGGAATAAGAAAAGGACAAAAATGAAGGAATAAGAGATAGGATGCGATCTCTGACATTAATGAAATTAGAAAAAAAATACTTAACACAATACCCATCAAAGTACAGAGAAAGAGTATAAAAGGACTACTAACAAACTCCTCCTAATAAAATCAGTGAGCCAAGTCCACGTAGCCGCTACCCGCTTATTTTGGCTATACTTAAACTTGCTGACTTAGAAGTTAAACGACCCCATTCCTTAGTTGCTAATTTTCCTATTAACGAATTAACTACTTATGAACAACTTTAATGGCTTCCTGACAATTGGTTCCCCTTAGCAACAACAACCTTGTCCTCAAGGTTGGAATGATGGGAATCGCTCTTGATGAAGTCAGCAAGTTCCCATGTTGCTTTATCTGGTATATCCATAGGCTCCACTTTCAACTTTCCTTCAACACCCAGCAATGGCAATTGAGACACTGGTACTATGCCTTTTCCTAGTTTCTTCTTAAGGAAAGACACATAGAACACTGGGTGTATCCTGGATGTAGCTGGTAAGTTCAGTTTATAGGCTGCTTTACCCATCCGTTCCGACACCTGATACTGTCCAAAGTACTTGGTTGGCAACTTCATATTCCTCTTGAACCTCACAGAAGACTGCTATAAATCTGTAACCTGAGATATACTTAGTCTCCAGCATCAAACTTATTCTCACTTCTCTTCTTATCTGCATAGTGCTTCATTCTGACCTTAGCTTGAGCCCAGCTTTCCTTCAGTAATTGATCCATCATGTACCTTTCCTACAAATAAGTCTCAACATCATCAACTTTAGTTTGCAGATAAGGTCCTAGTGCGGGTTGATACTGTAAAGAGCTTGAAAAGGGCTTGTTTGAATAGCTAAATTGTAAGTAATGTTGTATCACCATTCAACAATAGTCAACCAGTGATGCCACTGCTTTGGTTCTGATGAATCTTACATCTTAGATACACCTCCACTGCTTGATTTGGTCTCGCACTCTTACCATATTTTTGTGGACGGTAGGTATTGCTGAACTGAATTTTGGTCCCCAAGCCCGAATAGCTCCTGCCAGAAATGGCTTATGAAAATTTTGTCCTTGTTTGAGAGTGTGACCTGAGGCAGGCCAATCAACTTGTGGATATTATCTAGGAAGACTTTGGCTATGGCAAATAGTAGGTGAGAGAGCCTGAAGAAATGCCCATATTTTTATTTTTCTGAATTTGGGAGACCAAGTACAAGTACCTCAGTTTACCTCCTGCAAACATCACAGCTTCTTATACATTTTTTGATGACCATGTGTATTCCTGACCAATATACAAATTGCTCTGCTCTTTAAGTAACTGGCTTGTGCCCTATAGTGTGTAGTTAGTTTAGAAGCTTGCAACGCTTCAACAGTTGATTCATGCAATGCTTCAGGACACTGTTCTGATACTGGTAATCAGAATTTTCCTTAGGAGCTATGTGCACTTCACTGATTAGCTCCCGCGATTCCCCATTTTCTTCATAACTATGAATAACCTCTTGAGTCCATCCTGGAACCACCGGGGATATGGCTAAGCTCTAGCTGCTATCCTCTTCCCTGTTGACAAAGCATTAGCAACAGTGTTGTTGGTTCCCTTCTTGTATTAGATTTCATAGCTGAGCCCAAGTGGCTTGTTCAATCACTTTTGTTGCAATGGAATAGTGATCCTTAACTCCAATGGATTTTTAAGACTCTGATGTTCAATCCTCACAATGAAGTGGTGGCCTTCCGCATGGTGTCTCCACCAGTTTACAGCGATGACTAAGGCTAAGAATTCTTTCTTATAGGTAAACAATCCCAAGCTCCAAGCTTCCATGTCCTTACTCAAGTAAGCAAGGGCTTTCCTCCTGCATCAAGACAGATCCCAAACCTCCATAAAAAGCATCAATTTCAATTATAAATGGCTTATTAAGGTCAGGATCAGCTAACTCAGGTGTAGTACTCATGGCAATCTTGAGTTGCTGAAAGACATCTTCTGCTTCACATGTCCATAAAAATTGTCTTTTTTAATCTTAATGGCTTGGCTATAACCCTATACCCCCTTACAAACTTATTGTAATATCCAGTTAGTCCCAAGATTTCCCTGCTTTTATATGGAATCAAGTTTTGGCCGGGTAACTATGCACTCAAATCTTTTAAGGTTCAGCCGACACCCCTTGAGCAGAGATAATATAGCATAAATATTCCATCTAAGGCTTACCAAAATAGCATTTACTCCTCTTAGGAAACAACTTAAGATCCCTCAACGTAGTTAACATCTCCCTGACATGCTTTCGTTGAGACTCTATATCAGGACTATACACTAGGATCTCGTCAAAAAAAAAAAAAAAAAAAGGGGGGAAAAAGCTTCTGTACTAGCTTTTTAACCGGTTCACTCATAAGAATTTGGAAGATGGCAGGAGCATTGGTGAGCCCAAAGGGCATTAGTGTATATTCATGGAACCTGTAGTGTGTTTTAAAAGCAGTCTTTTATATGTCTTCCTTCTTGACTCTAAAGGTGATATCAAGCCCTAAGATCTATCTTATGAAAGTACTTGGTCCCATATAATTCATCAATTAACTCATCAACTAGTTGCATGGGTAACTAAAGTGCTTCTTTTGACTAGCAACACTGGGACACAAAGGGTCTTTTGTTGGGCTGAATAACCACATGGTCCAACACCTCGCTTACCAGTATCTTGATTTCAGCCTTTTCAATAAAAGGACACTTGTTCGGCCTACTCTCGAATCGTACAATTCCCTTGTTTAAGGGAATGTGATGATCGTGGGATCTGGAAGGTGGCAGTCCCCCTGTGGCTTTCCAATGACATGGTGGAACTGTCCCAGCACCTGAACTATTTTCTCTTGTCTCTGTTCATTCCTTTGGTCATTTGTCACAACACATGGCTGAGCAGCCATGCCATGTTTTTGTCTTTTCGGGAACTTGTAAACTCTACTTTGGTTAGTTTTAGTTGCATTCCATTGTCATCTCCACTCAACATCACTTCCTTCCTATCCTTTCTAAATTTCATCTCAGTTTCTTGAAATCCATTTACAGTGGATTGTATTTCTCTAATCAGTCCACCCCCAAGACCATGCCCCTATCTCCTAGTTTCAGAGTTCTCAATCCATGGTTGAATATATAGCCTTGCATTTCCCATATTAGTGATTTGCACAGCCCTAATGGATTAACTTTTAATCATTGGCCACTGAAACAGTCATTTGTTTGTCAGATTGTAGTTGGCACCCAAAGTCCTTAGCTACTGCTTCATCGATAAAACTATGAGTGCTCCTGCAGTCTATGGCTTCTGCTTGATGGTTTTGTGTTTAGCCATTCCTGCCAAAGCATTGATAGATATGTCCATTACTTCTTCTTTCTTCTCCTCCTCACCACTGTCACAGAACTTCATGTCTCTTCCTCTGCATTGTTTCTCTTCTTCTTAAGCTTCTCCTCATATGTCAACATGAAAATTGCCTGACTATTCATGTACATATGGCCTGAAGTATGAGGCTTATCACACCTATATCATAATCTTAACTCCCTCTTCCTTTGCAACTCCTCAGGAGCGATCCTTCTAAAGGCATTAAGAGCTTGGTGTCACTTCTGTCGGTGTTTCTGGTTTGGTTCTGGGAGTAGCTAGGTTTCTTTAAGTTACTGTCTGGGTTTTTCTGAGTATTGGCAGGCCATTTACTAGAGCCAGAAGGGTTAAAAAGTATATTCTGATGGGTATATGGAGCAGGCTTCTGGGTATTCTAAATTGCGTTCACAGTTTTTGCTTGCAACTTGGAGTTGTTCACACCCTGACTGAGGGTAGTTGGTTTCGACATTTTTACCATGAGTTGAATCTCATCTTCTAGGTCATTAATAAACAAAGATATGTAATAGGTTCCAGTCATGCCAGGTAGGGTGGGTAATAGCAGTAATTCCAATGGTTTGAATCTCTCATGGTATTTAGCAATAGAATTAGTCTACATAATCTTGCTAAATTCCTCTATCACTTCTTCATCAGTCCCATCCCCAAACCTTGTGCATATTTCAGTTGCAAACACCATCTAGCTCATCTCACTTATTCTTGCTGAGAACTCTTCAGACCGGATATATGCCCTGCCCTTTCAAATACGTCTCTCTAATGGATACTCTCTGTTCTTCTGTTATAGAGTGAATCTGAAAATACTCATTGGTTTTTTCTGACCCACTCTCGGGGTCCTTTAAAATCTGGAAATTCCATCTTTGGCAGCCTTGGGCTCATCTCCTTTCCTTGTCTAGATCAATGGTTCCCTGAGGACTCTTGAGTTCCTGTTACAATCAGGTGAAAGAATGGAGCCCATTGATGGAGATCTTTCCTCAACTTCTTTATCCTTGCACATCCCAGACATGGCTGAACTCAATTGTGGCATGTAAGCTACAATGGTGTCATACTTATCAAATTCTTTCATAGATTTCTCAATACCCTCCAGCCTGTCTCTCATTATTCTGACAGTATGTTCAACTTCCTCATGTCTACTAGAAATCCCTTTAACTACAGTTCCCAGATTGCCTATATTGTTATCTACTCTCTCGTAGTTTTCCTTTGCTTCTGTCATTCCCGAATAGACCATTGCTGCTGTGGTGCCAATTTGTAACCAAATTCAAATTAAAAAGCCAAATATTAGAGTTTGAGATTTAACTGATATTTTATTAATGCAATAACTCAGAGAAATTAGAGAGCTGATGGATTGGGGAATAAGAATAGGATAAAGAGGAAGGGATAAGAGAGAGAATAAAATTTCTGCAATTAGAGAAATCAAATAACAATACTCAACACAATACCTATCAAATTATGGAGAAAGACTATAAAAGGACTCTTAACATACTCTTCCTAACAGAACCAGAAGCCAGAGCCCACGTGGCTGCTTCCAATTTATTCTGGCTGACTCACAGCTAAAATGGCCCCATTCCCTCAAATACTAATTTCCTAATTAACTAACTTTTGAACAACTACAGTGACTTATCTACCTGACAATTTTGTTTGTAACTCCTTAAAGATTATTATAAAGCCATAAGGTTGAACTGGACCCTGAGTAATACTTTCTTTTGCAATAAATATGCCCTTGGAGGAATAATTGCCTTTGGCAAAAGTATTGTTTTTCTTCCCAGAGTTTTTAGAGAATGCTAATAACCTGAAGTAGAATCCTTCTAGTTTGAAATGGTAGAAGTCTTGTTTTTATTAAATCATAAATGCATATTTATTACATTGTGGTCCTTTAGGGCATTAATGAGGGAGATACTGGGTAAATGAGGAAAGAAGTAAAAGGAAGTCCCTCAAGCTGTGGTCTCTTTTTTCCTGAAGATTTTGTTTTTTTTTCTCTTTCTGTCTGTTAAAAGTCTCAACTGGATTACTGTTCACATGGCATTTTGTTATAGATGTGCAATTAAGTTCTGACAAAAATGTTCAAATTTGATCTCTGTACATGGTATCTTTGACTTCATTGAATGCCAACTTGTAAACTGTAAGTATCATTTACTGGCACAGTGACAAAAGCACATTCTACTTTGCATGATAACATGGTTTTGATTTGGAAGCTGGCCATGGTGGACATTTGTACTACTTTTGCACTGTCCACGCATGTGATTCCTCCCTTTTATCAAGTTGAGTGATACACAATTTTGCCGTTGCAGTGGCTTTAAAATTGCATGTCCTGTAGCAGAATAACCACCAGTGGAAGATTTTGTTGTGTGATTGGTTGGGTTTTGCACAGGACTTGTCCATCCCATATGTGTATTCAGTCAAAGTAAAATGTGTCTGCTGACATAGCTTTTATGGAAAAGTAGATTATGGCAAAGAAATAATCATTAGTTTTTAGGAATGAATGTATATGATGCTTTTCTCTCTCTTAACTATTGTGGAACTAGATTTTTCCTTTTGTAATTTTGTTAATTGATATTACGGAATTAGTGTGCCATTGAGAGATCTTTTGGTAGTTCTATGCTGTTGTGAGGATTCATGAAGAAATATGTTTTAAGTGTTGGCACATACATTATAGCGCTATAATCCAATAAATTTTAAGTGCTGAACCTTATGGTTACGAATGTAATTTGATTTTCAGCTTGAATTTCTTTGCATTTATGGTCAAGGGAATTTATAGTTTGCATTTGTAGTTAGCTCATTGCTTTGATTCAAGATATCATATCATATCATAGTTTGCTTTGTTCTGTATTACACTAACAACAAAATGGAATTAGCTTATTTACTTTCCATTCAATAGTACCTTTATTTTTGGGTATCTTGTGTAGTGTGTAAACTTAATAGATGTTTTGTTCAGATTTTCTGTGACAATATGAATATAAAAATGTTTGATATATGGATTCCTTTTAATCACGTAAAAAGAAAAAGTATGCTTGACCGAATAAAAGAGCTCCCTTCTTTTCCTTCTCATTCTACTTTCCTGCTACCAACAGCTGGCTTACAATTGTGCCACCTTTTTCCCATGCCACATGTCACTCTACTCCTTTGATTGCCTGGATTTGGTTTCTAGACTTAGTGACACAGCCAAGCTAATGGTAGGATGAAAAGACAGTTAAAGCAATTTCGTTAGGACTGAGGGATCACCAAAAATGCAGAAACCAAGATCAAGTAAAATATGACCAGAAAATTAAAGATAAACCGTGGAAAACTCATAGTAAATAACAAGGATGAATTAGGGAACTTTAGAAATCATTCCTAAGCACCTTTAGGCACCACATGCAAGTCTAGATTTCATCATACAACCCTCAAGAAGACAACGTCTTTAGGAAATTTTTAGTAAACCTGAAACTGATTTCTCTTATAGGAGAAACACTGGCTTATAGACTCCTGAGACTGATTCTATTATGAATAGAATTCATCTCTTATTTTATATAGGGATAACATTCCTTTTCTAACTCTTTGCTAATATTGAGCTAGAAACAACTTCCTTATTTCACTAAGACAAAGATAGTAATATATCCTAAACTAGGAAGTTCTTCCGAAATAGTTAAATTACCTAAATACCTCTAACTACTAAAATTTAGGGAATGTTTAGAACACTTCAAATAAGAATTTTAATTATAGAACTTAACTCTCAACCCAACTTGCAACCAGGTTCCATGTCTTCTAAATCTGCCAAATTAAGGCTTGGGTGTTTGAAACATTTTTACAATGTCTTTTATGAATTTAATTGATTGATGCCCCTCATCAATGTCATCTTCGCTACTTGAGAAGACTCGACTTAGGCAAGTTAAAAGCTTGATAATTTTCATAAAAATTAGGATCCAACTGCTGAAATTCTGCATTTGTAATCCATGTACAATCAGTACGTGAATGTTTCTTTCCACGAATAAGATAATTTCTGGTAGCCATGACCTCTAATTGACATAAGTTGATGATCAAGGACATAAACTTCAGCACACTATCGAGCACTAAGTGGGAGGGAAACTGTAGCAGTCCCTTTTGCTCTATCATTCAATTTCTTAAATAGGAAGTCAAATCTTCAATGTTGAAGACATTGCTGATTCCCAGGCCTTCTAGTAACTCAAGACCATAGGCATTGGACCTGATTTTCTTGAGAATCTTGGAAAGTCCAGTGCTTTTGAATGGAGCTTCTTGTAAGCACCTTTAGGATATCTTTTTGGTTGAATATGAGCCACAACTTCATCTCATTTCTTAAATTCTGAAATTTGCTTTTCAAGTCACCATGTGATTTGTACTTCTCATTGTCATCTCACCTCATCATCTATGCCCAGAATGTGCTTAAAGAAAGGTTTAGCTTTAGCACGTGGACGAGCACTAGATTGTAGGTGAAGCAAATCAAGTGGTTTGTGGGGTTAACTCCCACTATAATCTCAAAATTATTGTACTCAGTAGATCTATTTACAGAACTGTTGTAAGCAAATCCTGCCACTGGTAGAACTTCATCCCAAATAGAGACATGATCACCAACCAAACATTGAAGAAGATTTCCGAGACTATGATTAATGACTTCTGTTTGTGGACAGTAAGAAGAAACTTTACATTTTGTATGCAACATTTTCCACAATGTTTGCCAAAAGTAACTCAAACTTATATCTCTATCAGAAATAATATTCTTAGGTTGTCCATGATGGCAAACAATTTCTTTGAAGAAAATTTTGGCAATATTGACACATCCAATGTCTTAGAACATGCAAGAAAGTGAGCCATCTTGGAGAACCTGTCTACTACCACAAGAGTAGAATCATAGCTTCCCGTTGTCTTTGGCAAACAAAGGACAAAATCAATTCTCAAATCTTGCCATGGTTATATGGTATAGGCAAACTTGACATTGAGCAACATTTCTGCCAATATCTTGCCTCACACTTGGCCAATAGAAATGATTTTGCACCATAGCTATGGTTTTGTCACGCTAAGTGTCCAGCTGCACCACCTTCATGGAATTCCAAATTACTTGCTCTCTTACAGAGGTATTTGGCAAGCAAAGTTGAGTTCCTTTGAAAAAGTAGCCATCATGTAGTGAGAAACTTGAATAATCTGCTTGTCCGGCCTTTAAATCCTTGAATAAGACTTTGGAATCCTTAAATTTGGAGTAGTCATATGCTTAAGAGAATCACACCCAACCACTTGGAAGCTATAGATGTAAGAATAAAATGCACATAACTAAGTCCATTAGCTCCAGTCTTATGTTTAATGACAAAATTGTACTGTTGCAAGAAAGAAACCACTTACCATGTTGATGGTTCAACGTTTTCTGAGAGTTTGTACTTAAGAGGTTCATGATCAGAAGACAACATAACTCCTTGTAAACAACATAATGATGCCAATGCTGAGTAGCTTGAATCACATTTTGTTGTTAGTAGAATGTTTCTGTTTTTCCTCATTTCAATTTTTCACTAAAATAGATGATAGGATGTCTTTCTTGACTAAGAACTCCAATTTCCATATGAGAAGCATCACATGAGCTCCAGAGCTTCAATCATTATTTTCTCAATTCCTCAAAAGGTCTAGTGTGGTAAATTTTTGTCCACTCAAATTACAATCAGTTATTGGGGCCATAATAGTACTAAACTCTCTCATAAAATATCTGTTGAATGTAGCCAATTCTTGGAAACTTTGGACTTCATGTAAAGCAGTAGGAACTGGTCAATTTATAATTGCCTTCACCTTTTCAGGATTAGCTGTTATTCCTTTATCCAAGACAATAAATCCCAAAACACTACACTTCATAAAAAAAGCACTCTTTCATATTGATGTAGAGTTTTTCTCGTTGAAGAACTTACATTACTTGTTGATGCTATGTGCTCCTCTGTAATCTTGCTATAAATTAAAATATCATCAAAATAAATGACAAAAAATGACCAATTAGGGGCTGCAATACCTTGTCATAGTTTTCTTGAAGGTGCTAGGGGCATTTGAAAGGCCAAATATAGAGACCATCCTTCGTTGTAAAGGCTGTCTTCCACTCATCCTGGACAGATCCCTATTTGGTAATACTCCTTCCATATGTCAATCTTAGTGTAAATAGTTGAGCTAGCTATCATGTCAAGCGTATTATAGAGGTAGTGGAGACTGTTATCTTGTTGGTTGTATGACTGTCAACACACATCCTCTAGGTTCCATCTTTCTTTGATGTTAGTAAAGTAGGCACCCTACAAGGACTTAGACTGACTTTAATGGATCCCTTGCTTCTCAAGTTCAGCAAAAGCTCATCAACTTTTATGTGGAAGGCAGGCAAGTTAGGCAATGGTGACCGTAGTATGAAGTCTACTGCATGCTGACATCACCAATAGAGGGTAGTTCATTCGGTATGTCCTTAGCAGGAACATTAAAAAAATTTTTTTACTTCAGGAGACACTTCTTTAGAATTGATAATTGCCGAAATTATGCTTATTTGAATATTAAAGCAAACATAAACTTTTTGCTCCCATATTGGTTTGATGAATGTGCATGATGGTACTTTGCTTCACATTGAGAGGACTTTCTGTGTTAACCAGTAGAACTGACCTTCTGTTCTTGCAGAAATCATTACTCTTTATTTTCCTTTGCTTTAGCAATCATGCTTCCTAGATCTCTGCCCCTGGCTGATGACTTATCATACAAAAATTCGTCTTTGGCTATCTCAAGCGCCGCTTATGCACTCCCTTTTGAAAGGTGTCTTGTTAAGAATCTGAAGTGGCTTCTTCTTCGTTTCAAACCGAATCTTCGCCTTTGAAGCTTCTTGCTTAGCTGACTTTGGTTCTTGATATTTATTTGCAGTTTCAACACTCAAAAGGCTTTAAAACATTTGGCATGTCATGGAACTTAAAAGAATATGTATATGCTTTTCCATCGTGATCCACATCTCATTCACATAGCATAGGTCTCCTAGGAAGAATGTGTGCAGCTGTCATTGGAATGATATCACACCATATGAATTCACTATATGGTCCATGCTTTAAAGAAACCAAGTAACACTTGTAGAGCTGCTGTTGATCCCTGCAACCTTTTGGATGCAGGTCCATAGGAACTTTAGTCACTCCGCAATAGATTGAGAAATGACATTCATGATGCTGCCACTGGCAACAATAAGCTTTTGGGTCTCTTTTCCACTGACATTCATCCTCGAATCTTTGTTTTGTGACTTTGCTGCGCTAAGAATGGGTATAACAACTGAAAGATAAGATGTATCTTCCTCTTCTTTCAAATCATCATTGTCAAGCATTGTCATCTCATCCAAGTAATCTGTACCTTCATCTTCCTTAGCTTCATCCTTTTCTCCAGAATCAACATCTATATGCAATTTTCTCTTCTTTGGACGCTCTCATGCCATGTGTCCCTTGATTCCACACTTGAAACACACATACTTGCTGTCTTATCTTTGCTCATCAACCAAGAGAGCTTTATTTTTAGGATCAAAATAGCTTGTAGGCTGCTTGTATGTTTTGGAGATTTTCCGATCGTAGTAAATGCTTTTGTGGTTGGCTCCTTGAGTAGTGAATTTCTTACTTGATGGTTGCTGCTAACTCTTCTCAAATTGAATCATCAATTGTGTAGGCCTCATGTCCTATCAATTGTTTGCAAATTTCTGGACTCAGCCCCAGCTTAAATTGCTTGGGACTTTCAGATCATCTACAAGAATTTTCTGCTTTTATAACCTGTTCATGTACTCAAAAGTTCTGTTATCCCACCTTGCCCTAAATTAGTTAGATATTGTCCAGGCAAGTACTTCTTAAATGCAGCTTCATCTCTTCCCAGGCACATCTGATTGTCCAGCAAGTTGCAGATCATATTTTATACATTACTAGCAAACTTGAGCTTGTCCGACAAGTTTCATGATACCAATCAAACTATCTTTCCAAAATAGCAAGTCAATTAGAAAAAATTGTAGGATCAATTTTCCATCAAAATTTGGAATGCCAAATCTCGTCTTTTTGGTGACGTCTCCAGCCATATCATAGGATCTTGGCTCCCTTTCTTTCCTTGTACAATTTTATTAGCCATCTCCAGAACAGAAGCTTATGGCCTTTCAGGAGAGATTTAGTCTATTTTTTCCCTTGCAGATTGCTCACCCGCTGTTTCTTTGTGTCCAGAAGTAACCCTGGTCCTTTTCCATTGGTTTTCAACTCAAAACCAGGTTCACCTGCACAGCTAGTTATAGGAGTTTCCTGTCGCTGAGAACCATAAATATTTATGTTCGAGGAGTTTGGCTTCTGTCAAATCTACCCTCCGCATGATAATTGATGGTTTCATCACATTCTTTATCAGTGTATTGGCCCCTAGAGTGACCACTCTCGGGTCACACTGTCTGCTGCTGCTAGGGTTGACTCCTTTACGAAACCAAATAGGATAATTACGTGGTTATTCCTAACTAAGAAACCTAATCTAAAAGTGCATCATAGGATAACCATTGACCTTGCTCTGAATACCAAAATTGACGCAATACAAGCTAATGGTAAGATCAATAAGATGTTAAATTGATTTCATTGGGACTGAGGATCATAGAATAACTATTGACCTTGCTCTGAATACCAAAATTGATGCAGCCCAAGTTAATGGTAAGATCAATAGATAGTTAAATCAATTTCGCCAGGATTGAGGAATCGCAAAAAATTGCAATTTAGTGGGCAAAAACGCAGAAACAAGATCAAGTACAATATGGGTAGCTAATTAAAGGTAAACTGGTAAATACTCAAAAGTTAAGGAGAATGTTATGGGCTTTAGTGTAGGACCTAGTCACTGGTCTAGACATAGAAGAATTGAATTTGGAGAGGCAGACTCGTCCTTGACAGAGCCCCCTTCTATGACTAACTGAATTGAAGAGTAATTGGCTGCTTTATTCGATACTCAAAGCCTTTTTATAGGCTACTAATAACAAAGATAGAGATGCTAAATGATAAGATCTTATCCTAGATGATAGGATCTTACGATCTTATCCTAATCGACATGATAGGATCTTTATCATAAATGATAGTATCTTATCTAATAAAAGGAAAAACAAAATAATTCAAATAAAGGCTAATAAAGTTCTAACTGGGTAAGTTAGGCTGCATCTACTACTGCTGCCTTCTCTGATAATGCCAGTCCCACAAAAGCATCCACGTCGGAGAACAAACTAGTGAACTCTAGGAATCACTCCTTGGCACCTCTAGGCATTACATTCAAGGCTATATTGCATCACACAACACTCAAGAAGCTTACAATGTCTCTGGAAAGTTTTTATTAAGCTGAAACTGATTTCTCTTGTAGGAGATGCTATTTTATAGGTTCGTAAGACATATCTTCTTGTGGTTAGAATGTCTCTTATTTCATATAGAGATAGAATTCCTTTCCTAACTCTTTTGCTTATAATAAACTAGAAACAACTTCGTTATTTGACTAAGACAAAAATAATAAAATACCTGAAACCAAAAATTGCTGCAGAACAGCTAAATTACTAAAATACCCCTAACTACCAAAGTTTAGGAAACTTTTAAAACATTTAAAAGGAGATTCCTACTTATACAACTTAAGATTCTCAACCAACTCCTAAGTAGGCTTCTTGTCTTCTAAAGCGTGCCAAATCAAGGTTCGAACTTTTGAAGCATTTTTATCACTTCTTTTGTAAACTTTATGCTGCTGCTGCTGCTGATATCTGTCACTTGGGTTTGCCCAAACAACACCTGAAATTTCCCCAAATTGCCACCAATAGTGGTGGCTCTACTGCTTCACCAGGCTACTCCAAACTAATTACTCTGTCAATCCCATTTTGTGTTATTCTCTCCATCACATTTTATGTGACATGCTTCTATTTTTGTTCTTTCCAAATTGAGTGTCAATATTGAGAAGTTGAATAAATAAGCAATTACTTTGTAGTTTTGCCCCTTTTGTGCAATTTTCCAATGAGATTACAGGAGTAATAAATACCTATTCATATTTGAATTGAAGGACATATGGGGAAGTTCATCTTTTTCAGTTGATGTGTCACGATCAAAGTTCAATTTTATTATTGTATGCAACTTTGGCCGTGACACATAACATATGATGGAAGGAGTTAGAGTTATACCACAATACTCCTCTCGTCCTCGGAAACAATCATTACTATACTCGATTACCATAGCAGCCACAGATTGACAGGCAGACTGTATGCAGTTTTGAAACCAATCCAACTTGATTGCTAGAAATGCAACCCATCACTTGTTCCTCATGTTCATAGCATTCTATTTGCATGTAAGAATAATCCTATCACTTCGGGTGTGGGTGGGGCTGTATGGTTTATCAGAATGACTGTTCCATGTGCTTGTTTGTACAACATCCTTTCCTGTCAAGTTAATCTGATTATTGTTTAGGCTGGAAATTTGGTCAATACCACCCTTTATTGGCAGCTGTTAAAGTATGAGCAGATCCATCTTCATCAGTTTCTCTAGTGATATCTATGATGACTTTTCCTTTGCTTCCCCTCCCCTCTCTTATCTCTCTTTTTTTTGGGTTTTTTTTTTTTTTGTGTGGAAAATAGCTTGAGAAACCAGTGTTTAGCAGATAGATAGAGAACTGACTTTGCAGCTCATAACACCATGCAGTTTTAAGTTGGAATGGAGGATATTGAGGGTGTTTTCGTTTGATTATTGTACTTAGTTTTAGATTTAGATTTTTAAAAACCAGTTTTTATATATATATATATATATTCTAATATATATGTTCTCGTTTGCTTTTGCATCTAGGTTATAGATTTTAAATAACCAAAAAAAGCGGAGCTTGAGAATCTACCCAAGGGTTGCTTTGGCTGATTCTAGTTAAAAGTTTATTTTTTACTAGACAAAAAAAATGCCTTTTTAAAGTTAATCAAATTACAAAAATAACAAAGAATAACCTAATTATCTATCCTCTCATATCTCTCTACTCATGTCAGTACTTTTCGTCATAATCCATTGCGATCTCCCACTCCAATATGATCTTGTCAACAAAAGGTAAAATATCAAACTTGGAAGCAGATTACCTCCACACTTCCTCTTTTAATTTGGCATTAGGAAAAATGGAGTTCCAAAAATAAAAAAAAAAATATATTCATTCCAAATAAAGTGAGTAACAATTGACATTCAACCAAATCTGGGGAATTCGTCTGCGTATGTATACAGCAACCTTCATCCATGCAAGCCTTTACCCATGTGCAGCATTGCCATGGAATTCATGTTCCTGTTCATTAATAATTTTTCATCTCTAAGTTCTTGCCTCAATTGAAGTATTCAAAACTGGAAAAACTATGTCAATTGTAAAGATGCCAGGTAAAATCCTGTAATAGTCTCCTTCCCTCGAATTTCAATTTAAAACCTAGTTTCTGGTGGCATATATGCAGAAGCAGCCAGAAAAGTCCCACATCCCACCTAAGTATGACAAATCATGATTACTTTTGGTCATTGTTTATGAAAAATCAACTTCTACAGTTTTTTGAGAACACCCAAAATCAGCTTTTAATCAGTTCTCTTAACGCAGACGATAACATCTGTCATATTCTAAAAATCTGTTTTTTTATAATTCACTTCTCTAGAAAAAACTTTTATAAAATCTGAGCAAACGAGAACAAGCCCATTGTTTTTTGATTTTATGTATATAAAAATTTATTGATCTTTTTTTGCAGCTTGAAGCAACTTAATTTGAGAGGGTGATGCAGCACTAGAAGCTATTGGTAGGCAAAGGTTGTAGGCAGTTGTTTGAAGCTTAAAACTTGCAAGATATTGGCAGAAATTTTGCAGAAATAAGTTGGACGAAAATTTAGCAATAAAATAAACAATAAACTGCTGGGAGTTCAAGATTGAGGATAAGAAGATTTAGGAAACTCTAGGAATCACTCCTAGGCACCTTTAGGTATCACACCCAAGGCTAGATTGTATCTCACAATCCTTAAAATAAGCTTGCAAAATCTGCAGGAATTTTTATTGACTGAAATCTGATTTCTCTTGTAGGAGAAACACCTATTTATAGACTCCAAAGACAAATCCTATTGTGACAAGGATTCATCTTCTATTCCCTATTGGAATAACCTTCAATTCCTAATCCTATTGGTAATAACAAACTAAAAACTATTTCCTAAAATTAACTAGGACACAAAAATAGAAAATACTCAAACCAGAAATTCCTGCAAAACAGCCAAATTACCAAAATACCCTTAACTACTAAAATCTAAAAAACACCTAAAACACTTAATATAAAATTCCCTACTTATAAAACTAAAATAAAGACACCTAAACCAACTCCCAAGTCGGCTCCTTGTCTTCCAAAGAATGCCAAATCAATGCTTGGGAGTTTGAAACACCTTTACCCCGTCTTCTATAAACCTTAGTGTCTTGTTGCCACTTGTCTCTATCAGAGGGTTATCCTAGATATCATTTGGCTTAATCTGTGGGAAATATTTGCTTCTTTTCTTGTTCTTAATACTTTTGATTCGTGGGATTTTAGACCTCGAGAGCCCTTCTCTTGACATCAAAACCTTTCTTGAAATCCGAAATTCAACTTGACTTTTTGGCCGCCAAAGTTTAGCAAACAAAGTCACCACAAGTCTTTTGAAGGCAGCTTTGATACTTAGTTTCAGGATACTATTCTTGCATCAGGTTGTTTCTTTGTTGTTGATGATGACTGCATGAAATGTAAAATGTTTTTAGGGAATTTGTTTGCCATGTCTATGTCCTTACATGGAAAAGCTTTACCTATGATTGGGAACTGGAAAAATTTAATTGTCTTTCACCCTCTTTATTTAAGAAAGTGAAGAATGATGTGTCGAATTTATTTTGGTAAGAGTGCAAGGAGCTAAGAAACTTCATTTTGTTCCAGTAGAAACATGTTCTTTGTGCTGATACATGCTGTCCATTTCTTGACTGTGTCCTGATCTCTTTTATGTCATTTGATAGGCCAACTTTAGTGGCTTACCTCCTATGAATGGAGATTTTCAGAAGCTTCAACTCATGTATCCGAGTTATTTTCCTGGGTTTTATTCTCTACAACAGAACGAGGAACCACTAAATCATGGGCGTGGCCTTTATGCTGTTTCAGCTTTTCCATTTATGGGTTCTACTGCTGGAGTCCCACCAAATACTCTAATTCCTTTCACCTATAATCTACCTTCGTAAGTATTCCATCAGTTTTGCATGACTTAAGAATATAATAAATCACTTTTTTAATTTGTCTTGGTTCCAAGGAAAATCTTTTGTGGATTAACTCTGGTGGCACTCACCACCTAATTTAAAGGGGAAACGGCTGCTTGCTGCAAGCATGCAACTGTACATTGGCTTTCAAAGGCACTTTTATTTTATTTTATTGCCTTTTATTGTTAACTGCATAGAAGTTATGTATTTCACTTCATAGTTGATGTTTGAGAAATGACAACTTATTGAACATTTAGAAATGGTTTCACAATTCACACTTTAAGAGTTGCTGTATATGATTTATGAGTCCTCATATTCAAGTTCTATTGATTTTCAACCATTGCACATTTTCAATTCATGCCTTTGAGCTTCATTCTCCTAACTGTGCACTATGTCTGATAAAATGACACTATACACGTGCGTATGGTTGTCTATTCCTAAGACGAGGCTAAAGTTTAATGTGATACTGACTATACAAAGTATTGACTATGAAATAGTATGTGCGATTGGATGTATTAGAATTGTGATTCGTGAGATAATGATCTTTTAGCTCAAACATTGACAAATACCAAGTTGAGCAAGGTTGAGCTGGGTTCAGGGACTGAGCAGCTCACAAGTGGGTCAGTCTGCAGAAGCTTGGGGCCTGTTAGGAGTGGCTTAAGAGAGCAGTTATGCTTTTGAACAATTGAAATAAGCCAATGAAAAGATTTTGGGCGATCTTGTAACATGCTATTTTCAGTTCTTCAATTCAATAGTTTATATGCAAATTGGGTTGTTTTGAGATGCAAATTCAAATTGTTTATAATATAAAATATAATTGTTTTTCTGCTTAGACAAAAATTTTCACCTAAAAATGCAATTCAGAGATGAATTGATGCTAGTAATTTCTGATTTCAGAAGTAATACAATTGAAGGTTATGATTCAACCACCTCTACTTTTAAGAATTGATATATTAGTTTGAAAGTTGATTGCATTTGGATATAAAAATATATGCACCTGAAGGCACTTCAATTTGCCGTTAATGAAGTCAGTAACCTTTGGCCAAATCAATAGAATACATTTCGATAGTGTACTTGTTGCCTCAGTGGGATATAATTTTTATCTATAAAAGCAGGGGAATATATAACTGCTGAAAGAGTAAATTAAGAATATTAGTTAGGTAAACTTATGGCTAACTGAATGAAATTGTGACTCCTGGTGTTAGTTGTTAAGTGCACGTCATAATTATGTTCACATTTAGATCCCATGTGTTAAAAGACTGGAGTTGAAATATTAGAACAAACTAGTCAAGTTAAACTACGCTTAATGTTGTGTCAGCATGGGACATGTCTTCGTATTAGTTCACTTAGATATTTTATGTTCTATCTTATTCACATTTGTAGTAATTTTATGGCGTAGTCTTTAAAAGGTATGAAAAAATTGAAAACATTGTAGGTATCAAATTTCTTGAAACTGGGGCCAGGGAAAGAATCAACAGATAATTCAGATCTACAATTTTTGAAGCCTAAGTACTGTTTTTTTTAATGAATTCTTTAATTTCAAATGATTACATGTAGTGTTTACTGTTTGATCTATCAATAAGTGTCCTAGCACTGCATAAATCTTAATTCTTGATGCATTTATCTCTGTACTGTGTCTTCCCTAGGTTAAATTTTGACTACCTTGAGTTATGTGAGAAATGCAAAATGGTAAAAGAATGGACAATGGAAAAGCAAACATTTGCTGTTATATCAGCAATGGTCCTTTATTATTGAATGTTATTTCATGCTTGTATTCCTCCATTTTTTTTCCCTTGGAGTATATGGGATGTCTGTGTATCATTTACATGTCAACTTCCAGAGAGTTGAACAATCATTCTGCCTATGCTGTTTGTTAGAGCTGATAAATGTAGTCCTAAACATAATGATGAAAGTTATGCAATCCAGATTCTACTTGTTTAAATGGCTATTATTGAAACAAAAAAATTGTGAATGTTTGATCATATTACAGCATGATCAACACACACGTCTTCAGCATTATATTCCTTTGTTAAGCATGCTTTGCTGAAGGTATACTTTGCAGACACTTCCCCTTTCTGCCCTGCCACTATAACCCGTAAAAATCAAAAAGGTAAATGGTAGAAGAGAAAAAGAAAAGGAAAATGTTCAATAGGTCATAAATCAAATGATTGACTTTATTGAGAATCAACTCCCTGGAACCTTTTGAGGAAAGGAAATTGAGTTCTTATATTGCATTTATCTGTTGTTTCATGGGTCTATATGTTCCTCAATAGTCAATACTGATTTATTCTTCATATATGTGTGCCTGGTGAATGCTAGCACTGTTGAACTTTTGGAGATATATGTGAAAATTCTGTCCTTTTGCAACTGGTGCTTTGTATTTAAGAAAAACAAAGATCAAGACAGTATCCTTGTATTAACTAATCAACCTGCTTTAAGGATATTATTTCCATTCTCAGCCAATCACTTTTACAGTGGGAGTCAAGCCAGGCTTCTAAGGAACTAGAGAAATCAAATGGTGCAGGGCCACTACGTATGTTAGCCTCCAAAAAATTTTAGGATTCTTTATATATTAATAACAATAATTTTATGTGGTTGACACCAAAATGCATCAATACATGCATGACCTAAACATCTGAATCTTAATTTTCTTTTATAAATCATGAATATCAAGTGTTTCTGTCTTGAACTGGAAATCTATAATTAAAAGGTTGTTTATCTGTTACGGTACAGGGATTTTATATTCATTTATCTTAATTCTTTGGCAATTTTGTACCATAAGCAGTGGACCAAGTTCTTCAGAGACTGGAGCAGGGGTTGAGGATCAAGGACAACAGCAACAACCACTGCAGCAGCAACAGCTGCAGCAAATGCAGCCTGCACAACAAAGACAAGTTGTTGTTAGGAGATTTCAAATTGCCTTCCAACTTGACTTGTTGCTTATTCTAAAGCTGGTGGCTGTTATCTTTTTGTTTAACCAAGATGGATCTAGACAAAGGCTTGTTCTTCTCGTGTTTTTTGCTTCACTTGTTTACCTGTAAGTGATTTAGCTCCCTTTTTCTTTTTTTTTTTTGGGGTGGTTGTTGCTTCACTTGTTTAATCCCCTCAACCAAAATCACTGGCCACCTACTTTCGCGAGAAAATTTAATGGGATTGTTGGTTTTATTTCCTTCATATCTTCAATATGGTGGTTTTATGCTCGAGTCATCTAATGATTAATTTCATGTTTCAGGCTAATCATTATATCCACTTAATCTATTTCTAGATATTAACAATTACTGGTTATTCTGCTGGCTAATGCAGATATCAAACTGGAGCTCTGGCACCATTAATTAGATGGCTTTCACAAGGGATGCAGCTGGCAGCTGCACCTCCCCAACCAGCAAGGCCAGCTGCTAGGGTAGATAATGCTCATGCTGCTGAGAGAGCTGGAAATGAGAATGTTGCTGCTGCAGGTACTTTGACCAACTATATAACCCTTGAAATCTTAAGCTTGGATAGGGAAGCAGGCTAGAGCTTCTAACAAATAATTTTTTTCGTAAGCTTTATGTGATCAGTATGGAAACATATTGTAGCTATTGATTTAAGAAATGAGGTGGGATGATCTGTGCCTGATCAATTCATTTCCATGCTCTTCAATCCTAAATTCTGTCGATAGCCTGCTGATAGGAATACTCAGATCTTTCACTTTCCAAACAACCCAAGATAGAATGCTGTTGCGGATTGCGCCCTTGCGCATGCCTTGTCCGCACCTAGAGGCATGCGGGACGTTACTTGCCACACGGCTCGTTACGTGTTGGAATAAACGATCGACTTGTGACACCACCCAAAAAAAAAAAAAAAAAAAACACAGGCAGAGGTCCCATTTCTTTTATTAACTATTTTTGTCCGATGATCTCTTTTGTGATCTTGATACAACCATGGAAAAAATCCTGGTCAAACACTTCCAATTTTTTAATGCTGAGGCTATGCCAGAGGTTGATTGCTGGCTTGGTGAATACCTCATTAGTTATCAACCAATATGGTCTGAAACTTATGAAACTAAATGGTCGGTAGTTGTCAGTTTTGAGCAGTGATCTTGATAGGGGCTCGCTGGGCTTTGCCTTGGTTATCCCATTGTGATTGCATATTGGCTACAATGCTGGTGCAGGCATACTAATGTAATAGTCTGATCAACAATCTAGGGCTCATTAGCTCATCTAACATTTAAATATCGTATTTTAGCATCATAATGTAATAGACACTGCTCCTGAAGAACCTGAGTTCTCAATTACTTCAATTGTCCATATATTCATATATGACCTTTTATTGGTCGGCAAATTTGTGCTAGTTTATTAATAAAGTGCAGTAATTTTTACACACCACTTTTTAGTGCATACATTCCCCTTGTTTTTATCAGGTAAACAGGCTTAAAAAACCTTTCTGTTTGATCATGTAAACTTGGTGTCTTATAATTCATGAGTACTTCTGTATGTATGATGGTCCCACTCCCCATATCGATGGGCACTCCTGCTTTTTGTTGCTTAACAGAATTTCCAAATACAGCAGAATATTTTTTACACAATCAAAGCATGACCAAAAACGCATCAAAATGGGTATTGGAACCCTCACTCACCTTGAAAGAAAACAACTGCATATCTGCTTGTTTCTAGAGCTAATTGGTTTTGCTGCGACATTTATGTTGACGTACATTCAACTTTCTATATTCATGTAGTTATCTTATTGATAGATTCTAGACTGATACTAGGGAATTATAAACTTTTTCTGACATGACCATTTATCCTGGCAGAGGGTCAACCTGGAAGTGAGAATGATAATCAGCCTCTCAATGGGAATAGGGCAGTGGAAAATGAGGAAGGGGTTGAACCTGGAGGAGCCGAAGGTGGACAACGCTGGTGGGGAATCGTAAGGGAGATCCAAATGATTGTCTTTGGCTTCATCACATCACTTCTTCCTGGCTTTCACAACATGGATTAAACTGTAAATGAGTATCGTGTCTGATCGTGTGAGTTTGACTAAGCTATGCGAGAGTTTAAACAGCCTACCTTTTTCTTTCTATATTATTTTTGAAGTTTTTAAAAGTTGTTCATGAAAGCCCTGAATTTCTTTAGGATAGATTACCATGAAGTGAATGTTTTAACATCGGGTTACGGAAATGATTTCAAGTCTTGAATATTATGATTATTTTCTTTGCAACCTTTATCGTAATGTAAGGGTACACTCCTTGGTGGGATGGAAACTATGTTCAAAGCACATTCTGAGATTAGATTGAATGCAGATGTGTAGCGGATAAGGAATAGCTCAAGCCAAAATCTATGGGGTATGACGAACGGAATCACACTTTCGGAGGAAGTAAAGGAGTATGTGTTCTTTCTTCGCTAAAAGCATCAAGCTGCTGTTGTCTTCGTGTTTTCCATCACTTTTTGGATTCAATCGCAGCTTTGCGTAGGTAGATATTTGAATGTAAGACACGTAAAAACGTATTGATACATCCGTAAAATAGTATTAATACATCTTTAGCATATGAAAATTAGAGGGTCATGGACTCGCAAGGTAATGGAACGTGACATCGAGACATAAGATGAAAGTTTCATCAAACGTACCAGTAGACATAAAAGAATACCTTCGTACAAGGTCGTGTTTATAAGATTATCAAACATAACAGCTAGACACAGAAAAATGCGGTCATAAGAATCCTGTTTATCGAGCGATAGGTTAATAGGATAAAAAGAAAATTTTTTGCCTTGAAATTTGAAAAAAAATGTAACAGACAAGGCTACACATAAAGGCATTTTTAATTATAAACACTTACGGGAACGAATAAAGAGTGGAATAAAGAGGGGAGTAGTTAGAATTTCATGACTTTATCTAAAGGTGGGGGGTTCGAATTTTACTTAGTACTATTTCCTTTTTCCTAATTGTAATAGTATAGGTTTGATAAAAATAAAATAAAATTATACACCGACTGTTTTGCTAAATATTGTATTTTGCGTTTATGGACTATTTGACTACTAAATGACTAATTGATGAATTTTATTTTTCAAGTTTTGCAAGTGCTCATGTAATATTGGTCTTGTATATAAAACAGTATGTTGGAGTCAGGTTAATTCGTATCATGGGAAGTTTGTCTTCCACCAAATAGATGTGGTGATTTTTTTATTTTAATAGTTTTTTGTTAAAAGGGAATTTATGAGAGTTGTCAATACTTAGTAAAATGAAGTTTGACACGTTCAAAAACTGCCAGAAAATGTAATCAACATTAAGATAAACTAACTACTAAAGCTTTTGAGCTTTGCTGGATTGACTCAAGCAAGTATTGCATGTATTATGAGTCTCATCAAATATCATTGCACATGCAGCACCTCACTTCCTTGCTATTCAAGGGAGTGGTATGAGGTATTGATATAGAAATATGTACTCGTAGAATAAGAGGAAGGAAAAGAAAATTTGTCGAAGAAAATTTGTAATCAAAGTTGTATTTTTTAATTTTTATTTCAGCATTTTCATATGGCTAAGTTGTAGGAATCTGACGTCCCTGGTAAGTGATAAATGTACTAGTTTTTATGTGTGTTTATTTTAAGTGTGTTTTCAATATAAATTTGGTTCATTTACCTCCAAACTAGGGTTTTTCCTAGAAATTAAAGATTTGATGCTAAATTCATATCTTGAGCAAATTTATACGTCAATTTTTATACAATCTTGCAGGTTTTAAATACTCAATTATAATTTGGATAAATTGGAGTAAAAATCATCACATTCTAGTTGATTCAACGATGATTGGATTAGGTTTTCAATGGAGCAACTTATATATTAAAACTTCAAGATTGTTTTGCTCAAGTTTGGGAGAATTTTCACCAACCAATAAAATTGAAGGATCAACATTACAAAAAGGTTTCAAGGGCATCAAAGGAACAATGAACAAAAGAGAAGGGCAAAGAAGCAATAGAAGAAGAAGTATTGGAGAAAATTGGGGGGTTGGCAATAATGACATATTTCAATATTTAGGCCTATAACTTGAGCTAGAAAAACTAGATAGAAAAAATTCTTGATGCGTTTTAAAGCTAAGAGGATTCTCTACAATTGTTATGAAGACATCAAAATCTAATTCTTAGGTCTTCATAGCAAAAAATCTAAATTACTTGAAGTGCATTTGTTATGTTAAGTTCTTCCAATCACTTCTCAGTATTTTAGCCATATTTTAGCATCTAGAGTTCCAAATGACCAACACTTGTATTGTTGGAAAGTTAACCCAAAGCGCTACAACTTTCATGTTTTGAGGCAAAGTTGATTCTTTTATCGTATGCCCTAAAACCAAGTTGGTTTAAGGAATATTGTACTTACACTTATTTATGTTATATTATTCATGTGACATTTTTCTTTATCATCTATACTTGTATTTTTATGTTACTCGTTTGTTTGATAAAGTCCTAAGAATATTAACTGTGTATTAGAGATTGTAAGGGTTACAATTATGAGACTCTAATACATAAAGACATATTCTTAAATATCTCTAGTCATAGTATTAATGAGATTGGACATCAGTAATACGGATAGACTAGCACATACTTTGTCTCTACTTATGATAAGTAGTAATTGATCTCATCGGCTATGGTATGCGTAACACCTAAGTTGGTATGTGGATGCTTGTTTGGGAACAAGTTCATTGGATTGATCAGCTAAGAGTTTTCAACTATAGTGCCAATGGTTGAACTCTTAATGGCAATGTGTAAGTGAAACATTAACTCATAATCTTCTACAGAAGTGATAGTATAACTTGAAAATAGTTTCAAAGTTATACATAATGGAGAGTTATATTTTTAGAACAAGAAAAATATAAATTAGCCATTTAAAAGTATGCACTATATTTTTAGACTAATCGAGATATAGTGTGGTGAAAGGATATTAATTACACGGTAATATTGTCATTGATGGGTATAGTCTACTATATGACTTTCTTATTCACTTGGGTAGTCATGATGCATTACTAGACACCACTTATGATTTATAAGTATGAATTAATTAATTGTGAGTTAATGATAAATTAAAGTCTTTAATTTATCTAACTCTTAATTAATAAATTAATGAGTTATAATTTATACTTATTGCCAATGTAAATGGAACTTAGGGGGTCACACACATAAAGAACATAATCTTTGAGTTAAAATATAATTAAGATAAGTATGTAATACTTATGAGGTTAATTTATGAGACAAATTAACTTAAAGAACCTATTTATAAATAATCTAAGTCTTGTGGGAAATTAGTTTCCTAGAAGAAACAATGTAACTAATTGGTTTCCTCATGGAATATAATTCCTAAAGGAGAAGGATTAGCTTAAAGTAAGTTAAATAAAATTTTTTTGTTTCCAATTACCTTTATTTCGTAAAAAACTGGAATACGACCTCTATAAATATGTTCATGCTTTGACTCTTTAAGTATTTTATTACAACACAAAAGAAAAAGAAAAATTGCAAGAAGAAAAAATTGCCACTCCTTATCTCTCTTGTGTGTGGCATCTCTCTCTCTCTCTCTCTCTCTCCTCCTAATTGCTATGTCCCTTTCTTTCTCTTGTGTTCTTAAATAATTCAAGGGAGCTAGTACTCAAAAGTCAAAGCAAGCAAGCCTTTAAAGTTTCCAAAGAAGTTGTATATCATTAGAGACTCAACGCTTGGAGGGCTTTTCATGTTAGATTTTACCTCTTCATCGAAGGATCTTTGCCATAGAAGCATAGAAATCTTCTGTGCTTGAGGTAATCTTCGTGTAAACCCTCTTATAATTATATAAATATATCAAAGAGATCCATGAAGGTAATAACCTAACAGTGGTATCAGAGCCTCCTTTGATTATATCTATATAATTTGTGTTTATATAATTGTCAAAAATATGGATGGTTTGTTCTTGATGAAATTTGTCTCAAGATTGTTTTAGAAAAATCAAGAGTTTGATTTTTAAGATAAGTTCTTAGTTGTTTAAAAGTGTTTTAAATAATTAAGATGAGTTCTTAAGGTTGCTTTTATGGTTTCTGAATTATATTTATGTATTAAAAGGGTTTTAATACAAAATTTGTTCAAAAGAGTTTTGAAAAAATTCATAAAAAAAATCATTTTAAAAATTGCAGAAACGTATCTGTGGTGCTATCGGTGCGCAAGGACGTCCGCGGGTTCATCCTGTAAAGTAGCTGTTCTTAGCCGTAGGGTCGCCCCGCTCTGCAGTTACGTCCACGGTTTTGACCCTAGCCGCAGCATTACCCGCGTGCGGGTAGAGTTGTGGCAAGTAAGCACCTTGAATTCGCAGACTTAATCAGGCCGCGGATTGTGCCGTAGATTTGGCTTGAACAACAGTGCGGATTTTTTATTATTTTTGAAAAAACGTGAATTTTTGGAAATTTTTGTGAAAAACTCTTACCAATTTTAATTGTTAAGATTTGGAAAGTTAAAATTTGGAAACCTATACCTTCTATAACTATAATTTTTGAGACAAATAAATTTAAGAGCATTAATTTAATTTGTTTAGACCATGTGATTTATGACTAAAATTAAATAAAGTAATTTATTTAATTGTTAAATTAAATGATGGCATGGTGGATGATTATAGACAAGACCAATGTGATTGAAAGGTTATTATTTCTATTATTGGTTGGCTTGTATTGGTTTTTATAAATAGGACCTGCGTGTCCTATTTTCTCTATTATTCTAATGTAATTATCTTCTCACCTAAACTCCCCTCAAATGTAACTCGAGGTTTCTTGATCAATACTTGTAATGTACATAGTATAGGTTAGGAATAGGTTTATTTTCTAAATTGTTTAGATTAGAATTATATATGTAATGTACAAGAAGATGGAGATGGTACCAAAGAGCAACCAAGGAGGCGCATCAAGGTATTGACACGTCCCTTAGGAATTTTGACCAAATATTTTCTTCAAGGCTCGAAGAAAATATTATTAGTTAAAATCCATAATCATCCACGTTTATTATGCTTTTATTTTATATGTTGATATATTTTAATTGCATGATATGATGAGACATTAATATTTAAAACAAAATCCCTCACGCTAAATATTAAGTCGCCAATTAAAGTTGCGTTCCATTATTATAACAAAAATGAAGAGTTCCTATTAAGTGTTTACTTGTTGGCCTCCATCAAGGTCACCTTATTCAGAATATATTTTTGTTATGAGATTTGATCTCTGAATAATGGGTATGACTTAACAAAAATACATAACTTGTTGCCATTCATCAAGGTTATAGTATTTTTGAGGCAATGTTGGGAAACACATAAGATGTGAATATCAAGAGTTGATAGCCAACTATCTAGGAGTCACAAAAGTTGTGATTGGTAAAAGTTACCTACCTCATCGAAGTTACCTTTGGGTTGTTGGCCTCCGTCAAGTTCAAAGCTAATTAGATGGGATCTTAGCCCACTAAGAATTTCCAATAGATTCCCAAATCAATATTGAGGGTTATTGATTTGAAGTAAAATAATGTGAGCAAACAATATAAATTTATGAGTCCACATTTTTGGTTTGCACATATAACATAAAACAAATACTTATTTTCTATCTTTACTTTTATAGAATGTCTAATGTGAATCTGCGACCTATAATCGACAATAAACTCAATGACACCAACTTTGAGGACTGGAATATCAATTTGAGAATCGTTCTCAAACATGAAAAGATTGAGTATGTCTTCAATAAACCCATGCCCCCTTCCCCTCCTGCTACTGCATCGCCTGAGGACATAAATGCATATGAGATGCACAAGCTGACAATAATTGTAACACCCTAGAAAATGCACATATAAGAGACATTTTTTTTCTTATTTAGGGTTAAGTGTTAATCCTTGATTTATTAGTTAGAAGATTTCTTGAGTTAATTAGGTTAATTAGTTAAGATTTTCATTTTAAGCAAGAACACTTGAGTACTAAAGTTAGAATAATTTTACTTGACCATTTAATTTATATTAGTGTTTAAATTTTGATTAGTTCATTTTACTATTTTCTAGTCTTTTGACTACTTGAATTTTTGCTCAATTTTTACTCAAAAAATTTCACTTATTTTCTTGCTTTATTTTCTTTTCCCTTGGCTGAAATTTTTCTCTTTCTTTTCTTTTCTTTTGGCCGAAATTCTCTCTTCTTTTCCTTCCCTTATGGCCGGTTGTCTCTCCCTCTATTTCACTCTCTTTTTGTTTTAAAATTTTGTGCCTTAATATTGCTAGTGTTAAGTGATAAGAGGTTAATGAGCTCCACCAATCAAATTAACCCAAGTTAGCTCTCTTGCATTAAAAGACTACCTCTTTTACTTTACTCTTGTTATGATTTTATTGGTTAATCATTTTCTCACATTTTCTTTAATTCTTTTCCATTTTTTCTAGCCTATTTCTTTCTCTTTCTTCTCCCTCTTGGCCGGCCACCTCTCCTTCTCTTCTTCTCTCATTTTTGCTCTCAACTTCTTGGAATTTATTCCCTAAATCTTGGGCAAATCCACCATTAAAAGTGAGGTTTTCTTCTTCCTAAGCAAGGTTCTAAGCTTGTTTAAGGTATGTACTATGAACTTTTGCTATTAATTTTAAGTTTTATTTAGTTTTTGTTCAAGTTTTATGCCTAAGTAATTGTTAGTAGTACTTGAAGATTTAAGCTTGAACTCAAGAACACTTAAACAGTCATGCTGGACCAGCTTTAGTAAAACTTTCATAACTTGATGTAGATAACTTGGATTCGAGTGATTCTTGTTGTTTTAGAAACTAGATTGATAGGGCTTTCCAACGGTGTAAAGCTTGCACTGTGGTTCATTGTGTATTAATCGCAGAAAGTTTGCAAAGTTGGCTGGAAATTTGATTCTGCGTAAAACAGTTTTGATGATGAGTCAAATTGAGGGCTGATTTTGAACCTGTTCTAGTTGGAATTTAAGTGATGATCTTCACGAAAGTTGTAGCCCTATAAACGTACTTTCAAACCATGTAATCACAATTCCCTGGTTCTTGGTGGAGTGACCCCAACAATGGCACGAAGTTGGCTGAAAATCAACCCTGTGCAGATTTGGGTGATTATTCTTGGAGTAGGAATTTTTAATTTGAGTGGAATCTTGATTAAATTTGAGTTTAAATTGAACATAGAAGTTGTAGAACATGTTGAAATGGATTGGGTGGTTGATTTTTCATGCAGGGAAAAAATTTTGGCTAGTCCGATTTTAAGGGGAAATGCTGCCGAAATTTCGGTAGAATTAAAAGAAGAAAAATGGATAAGTGAAATTTTAAGCTTAGAATGTGTTCAATTGAGGGAAATTTAGGTGCAGGAATTTTTAGAAATGATCTAGGGATAGATTAAGTTTCTTAGAATAAGTAAAAACCCTAAACCCTAGAAACCCTAAAACCAAAACCCTAGAAGTAAGTGGGGTATCTTCTTGACTTTTCTTACTAAATTTACTAGGATTTTAATTGAGTTTTTATGTTATTATTTCTTTTAAATTGCAGGGTCCGAAAACACATCACGACCATTTCACGAGATATTTTCTTAGGCTTTCAAGGTGAGTGTCCTTATGTGTGCGTGATGCATGAAATGTGATATTTTATTTGATAAATATTATGCTAAGATTGAAATCACTATGTGAGTACATGTGCTACTTGAGGAAAGATGTGTACTTTATCACATCTATTCCGCAATGTGTTACTTGCTTTCATTGACCAATGTGTTAATTGTGTGTGAGACTACCGTGACTAACTTCATCGTTATTTCACGGATAGTCAACCCGGCTGCACGTGGGAGGACATAAGGTGCTGGGTGTTTTAGGGTGTGATGTTCTTTTCCTTTTGAGTTGTGAATCCTCAAAGAGGCCAACTCCGGATTGAACTTTCTTGATTGCTTGTTGGCCCTCCAGGGTTGAGATTTTCTCCCCTGGATGTGGTAGCTTGTACGGAGGTTATAAGGTGATTGGCGGTTAGGGTTTGTGCTTGATAAAACTGATATGTTCTTTGATAAAGACCTGAGTTATTATCTCGGTCCAAATATCGTGGCTACATGATCAGTACTTGCTTTTCTTCGGTTGAGCTTGCTCCCGTAGTTGAGCCTTGTATCCTCCTTTGACTACATGTTAAATTAAATTGTTCATATCTTGATTTATTAATTAATTGCTCGATTATTTCAATTACTAAAAATAATGAGTTCTTGATATGATTGCATGACTTGGACATTCACTGGGCTATTATAGCTCATTCCATTTTATTTGTTTTCCTTTACTCAGGTTGCTCGAAAAATTAAAGCCGGACTGACTAGTTTTGATTATTATAAATATTTAGTTATTGTAATAGCCAAACTGTGTTAGGCTATCTTTGTGAAATTCATGTAAATTATGACATGTAAACTTTTGATGTGACTTGTACCCTTTAAGTAAATAATATGAGTGTATTTTATGTTATTCCATTTTATTTTATTTTAGTTTATTTATTTTAAGTTAAGTACGCTCGAACGTTTGCATGAGTGCGTGAATCGAGACCTGGCGAGAGCTAGGCAGGCAGTTCGCTAAGCCCTTTGGTGCGCCTCTGGGTAAGGTGGGGCTGTCACAATAATGCTGCAACATGCATCATGTAAGCTTCTATGACCCCAGCAATGCAAAAGTAGCATCTTAAGATGGATGCTTCGTCCATAATTGTGAACTTAAAAGAAATGTATGATGCACAAGCTAGGATTGAGAGGTATAAGACCTCAAGGGAGCTCTATGAGTGCAAGATGGCAAAGGGATCTTTAGTATTCACCCATGTACTAAAGATGATTGGGCTAATTGAAAAATTAGCTGATCTGGGACACGTCTTTTATAAGGCAATAAGGGGAGTAACGCAGCAAAAAATTTTAAAATTTATTACCTTAGCCATGGATCTCTTTGATGTAATTTATAAGATTAAAGGGTGTTTAGCACAAATACCTCAAGCATAGAATGTTTCTATTCTTTAAAGGGCAATATCCTATTTGATGAAGGTATTGATCTACCATGAAAAGCCCTCCAAGTGTCGAGCCTCTAACGGTATCCACACGAACACGATCTTTAGGAACCTTTAGGGTTGCTTGCCTTGCCTTTTGAGTACTAGCTCCCTTGAATGATTCATGAAGAACACAAGAAGAAGAAAGAAGTTGAAACCCTAACAATTAGGGAAGGAGGTGTGGCGTTTTTCTTGGAGAGAAAAACTGCCACCAAGCTCTCAATTTTTCTCTCTCTAAATTTTGTGTTATGTTTCATCAATTATTCAAGAGTCAAGGCATGGACTTATTTATAGATTTAGTATCCTAGTCTTTAAGGAAACAAGAACAATTGGAAACCTAGAAGGTTTAGGAAGCTTACCTTAAGCTAATCCTATTCCTTTAGAAAACCTATTCCAAAAGGAAACCAAATAGCTTCTTAATTCCTTTTAGGAAACTAATTTCCATTAAAACTTAGAATATTTATAATTAAGTCCTTTAAGTTAATTTATCACATAAATTAACCCCATAAGTATCTTATACTTATCTTAATAACAATTTAACCCAAAGACCATGTTCTTATTGTGTGTGACCCATTAGGTTCCATTTACGTTGGCAATAGGTGCAAATTATAACTCATTAATTAATTAATTAAGAGCTAAATAAATTAAACACTTTAATTTATACACCTTAATTTAGATCATTAGTGAAGTCATTACCCTAGAACTTCTTCCTACATATTTTTCTACAAAAAGTCTTGCATTTCATACAAGTTTCTCCTAGTTCAGTAGATACTAGCAATACAAAATTGTTCAAATTTATGATTGCTTAGATAATAAAGAAAGTGACAAAACTCTAGTAACTGCCTGTTAGTGGTTCCTTGTGGAATTCGACCCTAATTTCCGTTACTACAACAACCCGTATACTTGCGGCAAAAGTTGGAGATTAGGTTTTATTACTTGATCTTTGTGCGTATTTGACTTACTTTTCTATACCTAATCTACACCACGTCACATGTGCCTCAGATGGTGCAATTGAACCCAAAGTCACCTTACGTCATTCCGCATGAAAGAGTACCTATTTTTGAAGCTATCATAGTTCACCCTCCTATGAATTTCCATGGACGCCCAAGTAGAATATGGCATGCTTGCATAGGAGCCACTCACACCATATTTCATCCTTGTATTTATTGATGGAGAATGGCACCAGCACTTGCTTGGTCACCTTCATGTCTCCAGTTTCAGCTAACCAATGCAATTTGCATGGCTTGGGATGTCTCTTTGTTTCAAGCCCCAACTTATCTACAAACAAAGCAGAAGCAATATTAGTACATGAACCACTATCAATAATCATGCTACATACCTTGTTTTGCACGGTACACCTAGTGTGGAAGATATGATCTCTTTGGATGTTCTCCTCGTCCTCTATAGGTGCAACACTAAGTGCTCTCCTTGTCACCAAAATTTTGTTAGTGTATGCCCTAAAACCAAGATGGTTTAAAGGTGTTTTGTTTTACACTTATTTATGTTATATTTATCCATGTGGTATTTTTCTTTATCATCTATACTTGTATTTCCATGTTACTTGTTTGATTGATAAAGTCCTTAGAATATTGACTGTGTATTAGAGATTGTAAGGGTTACAATTATGAGACTCTAATACATAAAGTCATATTCTTAAATATCCCTAGTCATAGTATTAATGAGATTGGACATCATTAATACGGATAGACTAGCACATACTTTGCCTCTACTTATGGTAAGTAGTAGTTGATCTCATTGACTATGGTGTGCGTGACACTTAAGCTAGTATGTGGATGCTTGTTTGAGAACAAGTTCATTGGATTGATCCGCCAAGAGTTTCAACTATAGTGCCAATAGTTGAACTCTTAATGGCAATGGTGTAAGTGATCCTTTGACTTGAGATTACCATAGTATCTTGAGTGTGGATTGCTATACTTTGACTCTATTCCTCGGTGCCCGTAAAAGGGTAGCTCATAGGTTAGAGATTGGGTATAGTTTGAAGCATGGAAAGATAGTGAGTAATCAATATAGGATTCACCACTCCTTAATAGGAGAGTATATCCCTTAATGGCCACTTGTTGGAAATATTAACTCATAAATCTTCTGCAGAAGTGATAGTATAACTTGGAAGTAGTTTCAAGGTTATACATCATGGAGAGTTATATTTCTGGAACAAGAAAATATAAATTAGTCATTTAAAAGTATGCACTATACTTTTAGACTAATTGGGATATAGTGTGGTGAAAGGATATTAATTACACGGTAACATTGTCATTGAAGGGTATGGTCTACCATATGACTTTCCTATTCACTTGGGTGGTCATGATGCATTGCTAGATGCCACTCATGATCTATAAGTATGAATTGATTAATTAGTGAATTAATGATAAATTAAAAGTGTTTAATTTATCTAGCTCAATTAATGAGTTATAATTTATACTTATTGCCAACGTGAATGGAACCTAATGGGTCACACACATAAAGAACAAAATCTTTGGGTTAAAATGTAATTAAGATAAGTATGAGATACTTATGGGGTTAATTTATGAGATAAATTAACTTAAAGGACTTATTTATAAATATTCTAAGTCTTGCAGGAAATTAGTTTCCTAAAAGAAATAAAGTAACTAATTGGTTTCCTTATGGAATAGATTTCCTAAAGGAGAAGGATTAGCTTAAAGTAAGTTGCCTAAACCTTCTTGGTTTCTAATTAGCTTTATTTCCTAAAAGACTAGATTACTTCCTCTATAAATAGGTTCATGCTTTGACTCTTGAATCATTATTATTGTAGCACAAAAGAAAACTAGTGAGAGAAAAATTGAAGAGAAAAAGTCACGCCTCTTTCTCTCTCTAGGCGTCTCTCTCTCTCTCTCCTAAGGGTTAGGTTTTTTCTTCTTCTTGTGTTCTTAATAATTCAAGGGAGCTAGCACTCAAAAGTCAAAGCAAGCAAGCCTACAAGGTTCCCAAAGAAGTTGTTCGTGTGGATATCGTTAGAGGCTCTACGCTTGGAGGGCTTTTCGTGGTAGATCAGACATCTTCTTCGAAGGATCTTTGCCTAGAAGCATAGAAATCTTCTGTGCTTAAGGTAATCTTCATGCAAACCCCCTTGTTAATCATATAGATATGTCAAAGAGATCCATGGTTAAGGTAATAAATTTTTATTTTTTCGCTGCGTTACCTATGCTATTACCTTACAAATTTTGCCATGGTCGCCTCCCAAAGGAACGTCTTCTTCATCACTTCCTCCCTCCAATAGAGACATCTCTTCATCATCTTCACTAGCGGCAACGCTTGCTACCTCTCCATCATCAAAGATCACCATTGTCCTTTTGTTTGGACAATTTGCAGCAATATGTCCAAAGCCTTGGTATTTAAAACTTTTAATCTCCCTTTGCCTTGGCTTGAAGTAATCTCTTTCCTCTTAGAAATTGTTTTAGAAGAAGTAGAAGATGAAGTAGAATCCCCCCCCCCCAATGTTACCTCAATTTGGTTGAGTAGAGGAATGACTTTGCTCACAACTTCTTAGCTCTCTTCTTGGTTGTTCTCGCCTCCATATTGCACAATTTTGAGTGGTAGAAAACCCTCTTGAATGCCTACCTTTAATTTGCCTCTCCACCTTGATGGCCAAGTAGTGTGTTCGCGTCCTAAAAATCGTAAAAGGTATGGGTGGGGTCATAACTGCCATGCCCCGAAAAGGCAGTCCGGTCTGGTGACCCCTTTTGGAAAAGATAGTTTAAGAAAAATCGTGCGTGTGTGAAAAAATCAAGTTTTTAGTAAAAAGGTGTTATTTTAGGAAAAAATAGTATTTTAAAAGAAAACAAGGCCGGGACTAAAAGTGCGACATTTTTGGCCAACTAATTTTGAAAAGGGTTTCATTTTAAAATGAAGTCACCACTTGCTATTGAGTTTGGGTGTACCAAGTCACCCAAAAAAATCGTTTAACAAAACAACAAATAAAAATTGTAGAAAACTGTTTGAAAACGCTTTTATCACTCCGGTCTACGAAAAATAAGAGAAAAAGGTTCGGGAGTCACATTTGAAGAAAGGGAAGGCAAAGGCTCACGCCTAAGGCACCTTTTCTACCTAGCCGAAGCTAGTTGCAAGGTTTAATCAAATTTTCCTAAATTAACCCTAGGTTCTATCACGTTTGGATGTGTCTATATGAATGCAAATCTTAACTCTAAATGTGAGTATCGAGAGGGACAAAATGTTCCATCGAGACTTAGTCTGAATTATCACATTAGTTGCGATACCCGAGTCGAGGCCTCAAGAGAGTCACGAGCGTGAATGCAACATGAAATGCAAAAAGAAAAAGAAAAAGGAAAATAGTATACATGGTAAGTGTCTAAGAAAATGGAGATGCAACATAACGGGTACGGGGGACTAATAACTTGTGACTGATATTTTTCTACTTATGGAGGGCAGAACGGCCTATCACTCCACCGCTTCCCACGTAAGTAGACGACTATTTCTAGTCAGATCACACAAATGTCCTAAAAGTCTAAGTGAAAATGCGACCTAAATGTCATGCACTGTCAAAGATAAAAAAATAGATAATAATGATAATTATATACATATGTAAAAATCATGCAAAATAATGAAAAAAACTTAAAAGGAAATAGTGTGTGAAATGATGTAAAATGCACACGAATGCACCTAGCACTAAAATGCCCTAAGGGTCTATCGTTGGACTAGCCATTTCTAGGGATTCCCACTAGCATTGGACTAGCGGGGCAACGAGAAAAGCCACAACTAGCATGGGACTAGTGTGGTGACGGAATAATAAAACTGATAAAACATGAATTAAAGCAATAAAGCATGAATTGAAAGCAAATAAACATATAAAGACATGTAATAACACGTAGGAGCAAGTAACACGTAAACATGATACTCCAGATGCAAATCTTAAGGAAAATGATAAAACATATGAGCACACAAGCATGCAAAAAGCACGTAAGCCCTAACTACTATATTGGGGGGGGGGGGTTAGTTACAATTTTAGGGAAAAAATGACCTATCTATTACACTTGCTATCCAAATGCAAAATTTTTACTAAAAATATAAGAAATGTAACCTAACTATTACATTGGCTAGCTAAATACAAAAAAATAGTACATTTTGCCAAATAATAAAATTTTAAAATTAAATAGCATAAAGGAGATAAATACACAAACAACATGTAAAATAAGAAATATATGAAGAAAAATGCATAAAAAAATCACATAATGGCACATTGGAGCATATAAAAAAAAATTAACCTAGGAATAGGGATACCTCTCGAAGACCTGATACAAATACTAATCAAAATAAACAAACAAGTCAAGGAACCTCGGTATAACAAACAAAACTCAAAATATATAAGTATTGACAACTTGGGCTACAAATGTAAAGTCTAGCAACTAAAAGTGCTAAAAAATAACTTTCTATAGAGCTTAAAAGGTAAAAATTAGAAATTCACAAGGTCTAAGGGGTAGAGATGAAGACTAAAGCTAGTTGGGGGAGGGGGGGCAAAATATTAAATTCATGCAAATATTGAAAGCAGCAAAACTAAAGGGATCAATCTAATATTATAGGGGACTTAACTACAAAACATAAAGTCTTTTAAGGCATGAAAATAATTCTAGAAGAGACCAAGGACTTTAAACACAAATACATTACTCTATAAGAAAACACAATAAAACAAAACAAAATGTGGAAACAAATTAAATCAGATTAATTAACCAGAATCTCTATTATCCAAATTAGGCACTAATTCAAACTAGAATAATAAAAAATCTGAAAACTAATTAAATCTAAATTAAACTAAAACAAATAGAAGGAAAAAAAAAGAATTAATAAAATAAAAAACTTCTCTCCCCAAATCATTTTCTTTATTTTATTTTTACTTTTTATTTTTTAGAATTTCTCTTTCTCTAACCCAATTTCTCCTCCCCAACCAGTTTCTCTCTTCTTCTTTCTTTTTTTCTTGAATTTTGATTCTCTTTTTGTTCTCTTTCTTCATCTCTTTCGCCCCTGATCTTCACCTTTGCTCTCCCCCTCTCTCTGTTCTCTCGCACGCGTGTCTCTCTCTTTCTCCATTTCTCTTTACCTTCTTCTTCTTCGTCTTAATTCCTCTCCTTCTCTATTTCTCTTTTCCTTCTTCTTCTCCACCGATTCATTCTTTTCTCTCTATTCTTTCTTTTCCTCTGGTTCCTTTATGCATTCTCTCTTTGTTTCTCGATTCCCCACTTCTCCATTCTCTCTTCTTTCTGCTTTCTCTTTAGTCTTGTCCCTCGTTTCTCTGTTTCTACCTCTATTTCTCTCCTTTTCTCCATCTTCGCTCTATTTTCTTTGTTCTAATCTTCCTCTCTCCCTCATCTATTCTCTCTGCAGGGGTCTTCAACGAATAGGCCTTTGGAGAAATATGGCGGTTTGTGAGGGATCTTGGTGGCTGGCTATATTCGTGATGGTGTTGCTGGCTAATGTTGAGAGTGATTATAGGGCTAGCTGTGGCTTGTGGGGATGAGGTAGAACTGTGATGGCTTTTGTGTAGGTGGCTGAGGAGTTATGGTTGTGGACTTATCGAACCGGTGGAGGTTCAATGGCTACAAAGGAACAGACGGTGGCTTTTGGTAATTGGTCTCGTGTGATTGTTTGTTCAAGGGTCGATTGGTGAGGATGCGCTGTCTTAGTGAAATTGAGCTGTTGGGTGGTATTTGGGGCTGATTTAGGTGGATGGTGAGTGAATCGGAGGGGACGATTGGGCTAATTGAGAGGTTGCGTTGATGGGGTGGTCTGGTGGAGCTTTTGTGATGGTTTGGGGCTTTAGGAATCTGGGTTTGCAATTGGTGAAGTGGAAATTGGTTGTAGTGGAGATATGGCAGTGGTGGTTTTGGTGATTGGGGACTGGTTGGGTCCTCATTATGTATGTGTGCCTGGGGGTGATAGTTATGGGGTTGCAACGGTGGTTATGGTTTGTGGTTTGGGAGTGATGGAGAAGTGGTTCTAGTTGTCTGGTTGTATTGGCGGTGTAATGGAGTGATTTGGGGATGTGGTTTTCGGTTGTGATGTCGTTAAGGGAAACTACTGATGATGATTTCTATGGGTTTTGCTGCTTATGGGTGGTTTGTGGTGATGTGAGTTTTGGTGATGGTGCAAGCTCAATTTGTTGTTGTTGGGGGAGGCAGTGGTGGCTTGTGTAATTGGGTGGTGAAGTTTCTGGTAGTAGATTTCGGTGGCTATGGTGGTTGATTAAGGGGTAATTACTTGGCCTGGTGGAACAAAGATTGATTTGGGAATCTATTTCGATGACTTGAATGGTGATGAAAGTGACGTTGGTATGCTAGTGAGGGTGCTGACTTTTTTTTTTTTGGCTTCTTGATAAGACTTGGAGATGGTTTTTGGACTGTTTTTGAGCCATTTTAATGGCTGCTTCAAGGGCTGTAGTGACTGATTGGGGAAGGAGGAGGCAAGGTGGTTTGAATTGCGGGCTGGGTGGAGCTTGTTGAAGATGGACAGAGGAGGCGATTGTATGAGGTTGAAGTGGTCTGATGTTTTTGGGTTTGAGCTGTGGCCCAACGAACGAGTTAGGACTTAAACATAACTGTAAACCCAACAAACGACCTGGCACTTAAGTAGAAAAGTAAGCCCAACGGACGAGCTGGGATTTAAATATAAAAGTAAACCCAATGGACGACTTGGGGCCCAACGAACGAGTTGGGACTTAAATATAAATATAAACCCAACGGACGAGTTGGGACCCAACAGACGAGCTGGAACTTAAGTAGAAAAGTAAATCCAACGGATGAGTTGGGACCCAACAGACGAGTTGGGACTTAAATATAAATGTAAACCCAACGAACGAGCTGGGACTTAAGTAGAAAAGTAAACCCAACAGACGAGCTGGGGCTTAAACATTAAAGTAAATCCAACAGACGAGATGGGGCCCAATGAACGAGTTGGGACTTAAGTAGAAAAGTAGACCCAACGGATGAGTTGGGACTTAAGTAGAAAAGTAAACCCAACGGACCATTTGAGACCCAACGGACAAGTTAGGACTTAAACATGAATGTAAACCCAACGGACGAGCTGGGGCCCAATGGATGATCTGGGACTTAAGCAGAAAAGTAAACCCAACGGATGAGCTGGGGCCTAACGGACGAGTTGGGACTTAAGCATAAAAGTAAACCCAACGGACGAGTTGGGGCTCAATGGACTAGCTGGGGCCCAACGAACAAGCTGGGACTTAAGCAAAAAAGTAAACCCAATGGATGAGCTGGGGCTTAAGCAGAAAAGTAAACCCAACGGATGAGCTATTGCCCAACGGACGAGCTGGGACTTAAGTAGAAAAATAAACCCAACAGACGAGCTAAGACTTAAACATAAACGTAAACCCAACGGACGAGCTGAGACTTAAGCAAAAAAGTAAACCCAACGGACGAGCTGGGACTTAAGCAGAAAAGTAAATCCAACGGACGAGCTGGGACTTAAGCAGAAAAGTAAATCCAATGGACGAGCTGGGACTTAAACATGAATGTAAACCCAACGGAGGAGTTGAGGCCCAACGGACGAGTTGGGACTTATAAAAAGTAAAATATGCGTAATGCTAGACAAAATCAAAACAACATGCAACATGCTAAACAAATAATAAACAAATGTCGATTCAAAAATGTAAGACAATATGATGTAGCACAGGTTGTTAGACAAAATGCATGAATGCATGATCCTAAACTGATAAACAAAATGCACCAGCCTAGAATGAACAAAATGAGATCCAGACTGCTGAAAAAATGCATAAAGAAATTTGAGACATAGGAAAATTTGAAACAATTGTCGAACATTGTATCCAAATTATCCCAAAGATCAAAATTTTCAAAAAATTTTGCCCCAGTATATGGCATCAAACTAATCCGAAACCACTCTTTTTGAGATTTGGTATCAAAATTCATTTCAACCCTTGCAAAAAATTTGTCCCAATATAAATCAATCTCAAAATCAATCTTAAAATCAAAATTTTCTCAAAAAATTTGCCCCAGTGTCAATTTTGAAATCAATCTTTGAATTGAATTGTGGTCTTGATTAAAAAATCACTAATTTAAAAATTGCCCCAGTTTTTATTCTTGACGAAGGCCTCAATTAATGAGAATGTGATCACACTTGCAAAAAGTGAAAAACAACGAAAATTGCAAAAGTGATGTCACCACTCAACGGTCATTTGACTCCACTAGCGCATATAAACATGAGTATTGCCATTCTGAGTCTCTGATCAATCTCTTGCCTTATTTTCTACAAGTTTTCCAATTCAGTGAACTCTAATTCATGACTCAGACCAAATTCCCCAAAATAGTCTTGCAATTCGTGCATAATTTTGGCTTCTGATAAATTTATGATTGTCTTCACTTTTATTTCAAATTCAAACAAAGCAAATGTCAAAATTTTCAAAACATGAATTGGTTAGAAAAATGCTTCACATGCAATAATGTAACAGAAATTATGTACAGTAAACAACACACAAAGACTAAATGAAATATTTTTTCAAAAAATCGATTTTGAAATAATGGTATAAAAGATGTCTTTTGATCTTTAAATGTCATTCCCATTTGAACTCTGACATTGCCACAAACTGATCAATGCAGAGAAACCTCAATCAACTGTTGTCATCAACTTCCATATGAATTCCATGTTAGCACAATAGCTTTTCACTGGCAAACTTTCAGCTATCGTATTTGTTCGACTATAGTGTCCTTTCAAAGCATCAGCTTTAGAGAAAACGAAATGAATGGTAGTATTCAAACTTAAGAGCTTTTCCTTGCAAAGATTCCAAAACTCGTGTGTCAATTTGCTCAAATTATTTCTGCCTTAAAATTCTAAAGTCGAATGAAAAATATACAAAATGAGTCAAATTCACACTAAAAGGAACAACTCAGAAGCATAATTGTGACATTTGTCAATTCCCCCATATTTGAATCATTGTTTGTTCTTAACAATTTGAAAAATGCGAGCTCAACTAATGATTCAAGCATTGAAATCACCCATGTGCTTTCTAAAACATATTTCCTCAAGACTAGGTAAATAATCATCATGTAATTTATTGTCTTGCCTTTAATACTCATAATATTAAGCAAAGGAGAGGAAATTATATCCCAATTTAAGTAATTTCAACTTAATTTCTTCGCCTTACTGAATTTCACAAGTAAACAAATCATATGATCAATTGGAGAACATCACATGTCTATGATCAATTTCATTTTTCACTTGAGGGGATTTTGTTCTAGTGAACTAATCGCTCAAAATGCAAGAGTGTCTTCTGACGCAAAAATCGACATTGGTTATGAAGGTTTCCGGTTACTCAACATCTCAATCTTAAGCAAATAGCAGAAACTGTATTCGAGAAGTAAAACTGTCTTTTTACGCAAGAATCAACATTAATTGGATGAAGATCCCTGGTTACTCAACAATTTACTTACTCGAATCGCAATGTATTACTCATAGTTCAAGTACCATTAGACAGGATAGTCGACATTTTGGGATGAAGATTCCTAGTTACTAAGTACAAGAACCATTGGAGTAGAAAAAAAACTTATATCATCCTTTTTCTTTCTTTTTTTTTTTTGCAGTATAAAAAATCCCTCGCAATAGATTTTACATCATAGATTACATGAGTGCACTAATTGACCATAATCAGTATTTGACATGTGAAATTAAGTAAAGAAGAGAAATTTTCATCAAACATGCAAAATTTAGACATAATTTCAACAACTTTACAAGATATGTTTTCTATAAGAACAAAACCCCAAACCACATATGATAAGTGCTAAAGTGCATTAGTTTTTAGTAGGTCTTTAGGTAGGTTTTTCGTGTTTTTCTATGAGTTTTCCATTATTTCTTTGCTAATTCTTCTCATTTCAAATTTGAATGCCAAATTGAGTAAAGGTGTGATTTACATGTGATTTTGTGTCATTTTCGTAGGGTTTGCACATTCCATCACCAATTTGGATGGCAATTGGATGATATTTTGAAATGATTTGAAGTTGGTGATGAGTTAAAGTTAAGAAACCCTCAAAGTGGTGCAAAGAAGCAATAGGGGAAGAAGAATTGGAAAAGAAACGGTTTGGCAGCCTAGACATATTTCAGTGATTTGGTGATAACTTGAGCTAGAGATATTGGATTAAGGTTATTCATGAAGCATTTTGAAGCTAAGAGAATGGTCTACAATTTATATGAGACATCAAAGTTAGTTCTTACGTTTCGAAGGCCAAAAGTTCAAGTTACTGAAGCACATTTGTACTGTAGTACTGTTCCGACCAGTTCTTAGTGTTTCAGCTATATCTCAACCTACTGACCTTCAAATGATGTGATTCTTATTTTTTTGGAAAGCTTGCTCAAAGAGCTAAAACTTTTATGTTTTGAGCAAAGCTAGGCCGTCTTCAAGGTGAAATATCGCATGGAAGAGAAGCAAAACATTCTGACCAAGGCCGCGGGCAAGGCCTTGCCACAGCTTGGGGTGCAGCCTTGGTCAGAAAGGGAGGAAATAAGGCCGTGGGTAAGGCCTTGCCATAGCCTAGTTGTGAAAAGTTGCATTTTTAAGCACTTTGGGGTGAATCTTTTGAGGAAGAACCCTACCTCTTTGGAGAAGGAAAAAGGTGGTTTCTTTGGGTTCTAGAGCACAAGAAACACTCTTTTACACACATCTAGAGGGATGTAGAGAGAAGAGAAGCAAGAGTAGAGGAGCAACTCAAGGGCTTCCATGGTACAAAGCAAGAAGGCTTCTTCAAGATGCAAGGGATGAATAAAGAAAATCTACATGAGAATTGAGTTTTCCCATTCTTTTCTTGTATTTTGTTGAGCTTATTCTTTTACATATGAGTTGAGTTGTTATGATTTAGATGGGATGAATCCTAAATTCTTATTACTATGATTTTATTCATTGATTTATGAAAGACCCACTTTATTCTTAGATTTATTCATGAATGCCATTGTTGTTGAATTGGGAATTGCTAGCATCCTTTGATTCAATATTGATTTCATATGGGTAGATTGAGAAATCACTTATATGATTAGATCACTTCATGAATAATAAGGCTTGCATGGGTTGCTAGAGATAGAACTACATGAGTCTTCCCGGTTAGATTTAAATCCTAACCAAAACCATAAAATCCATAGAACATGAATGCATCTTTTTGGGGTTTTAATTGAGAAGAGATTCTAATTAATCAACCAAGGGGATAGAGGTTGTAATACTTGAGAAAGATTATAACCTAGTTAAAGGATTTTAGGGTCTAAGTAATTGGCTTAATCATTAATCAAGTTAGAGTCATAGCATGTTTAGTTTAGGGGTATTTACATCTAGATTTCACCTCTACTATTGTTCATTCTCTCTACTGACTTCTAGATTGTGTTTAATTAGGTAATTAGTGTAGTTAATTTGTATTTTCCAATTAATTAACCATTCGCTTTGTGAGGTTAGATAATAGAAAGACGGTTAGTACTAGTACTCACATAGTCCCTGTGGGATCGACACTCGGTACTCCTGTACACTGTACTACTGGAAACAATAGGTGCACTTGCCTAAGTATCCCTAGTATAGCCAAAGGAATATCAAGTTTTTGGTGTTGTTGCCGGGGACTAGGATATTAGGAAAGCTATATTTTTATTATTCTAACTATTTTGTTTCTCTTTATGCTTATTCTTGTTATTTTGTTTAATTTTGGTTACTTAATTTTTATTTGATTTTTCTTTGTAGTTAGCGTTTTTGGGGATCTCGTTTTGCGACTTTACTTGAAGATGGTTGAGTACTATTACGATTGGGCCAATGAACGAGGTAATACTGTGGAGTCTACAGGTATGGATAAATTAAGTGCTCTTGAGATACTAATTGATGATATTGTCAATCAAAATAATGAGCGGTTTAAGTGTAGTTCCTCTTATTCCCAAGGTAGTGTTATTGTTTGTACTTGTTGTGGTGGAAATCACGAGTCTTATGAGTGTTTCTATTGTAGACAAGTACCTTATGATGATATTTACAGCCCTTCCCCCTCTTTATGACCCCTATCCCAATACTTGTAACTCAGGGTTGGTGGGATCATTCATCTTTTGGATGGGAGGAACAAGGGAACACACAAAACCTTGCTTGGGAGTTAGCTAATGATAGAGTAGATGATCTTAGATTTCAATCTCATCCTCCCTCTGTAGAGTCTAATCCTGAGTTAGAATTGGCCATTGTGAATTTTATGAAAGCGTTGAATGATAGGATAGACAAATTAGAGGTCGAAATTGAGAAAACAGGGGAACAACTTGTTGCTATCTCCAAAGCTGTTGATAGTCTCATAAGGACAAATCACTGAAGCTATGAACACTAGGAATCCATATGAGCTATCGAGTGATAATGAATTTAATCCTAGTAGGACAAGTAGAAGTGATTCATAATGATTATGGTGATCAATTGAGTGTACCTCTAATAGTGATTAAAATGGAAGAGCATGAGTGTGTTGAAGTAGTAAAAGAGAGTGAGGTAGAGGTTGTAAGTGAGGCTGAGATACTTAGTGAAACATTTGAAATGGGAACATCTTCACTTTCAATTGCTTTTTACATTCTAGATGAGGCACCTCATGTACATAATTTTAAACCTCTATATATACATCTTCTTTGTGGTACTAATTTTTACAGATTCATTCTTATTATGGAGTTCTTGATAATAACATTGCATGTAAGAGGAGATTAGAGGAATTTGAAGCCAAGACCACAATAAAGCATGTCATTCTATCATGATGGTGCCACCGCCAAAGCTAGAAAATTATGAGTTGCAAGACGCTGAATATGATAGACATCCAAAGATTGAGATCCGACGGCCAAAAAGAAAGAAGGAATGGGCCAAAGAGATTTTTCATCAAGGGATTACATGATACCACTTGATGGTGTCGAGCTAACGACGTTAAACAAGTGCTTGTTGGGATGCAACCCAACTTTTACTTTAGTATTTTAGTACTTTTAGTTGTTTTCAAGTTTAGTAGGATTATTTTAATTAGTTTGTTTGATGTTTGTTTTGCAGACCTCAAGAAAAGGCGTGAAGCTCACAACCATAGCAATCGAAAATAACTTGAGCAAGAGGGAGTTTTTCTTTTATTTTTGTATTCCATTGCTTATCTTGTGTGATTTTCATGTAAAAATTTCCCTTTTTCTTAGTTTTGAAGTGCTTAGGTTGTTTGGGAGTTGATTTTTTGTATTTGAAGCATCATTCTCTCCCCCAACCCTTACATCCCCACCTCTTATTTGTATGCTTTATTGATTACTCCTTAGTTAGTGGTAATTCATGTTTTAGTAGTTGTCACAGTAGACATTCATGAAACTTAATTTATACTTGTTAAGTTGCCATTTGAGGGAGAATTGCTGTTATTAGGTGAAGTGCATTATGTTTGAGTTTCGTTGTTCATTTGCTTGGTAATTAGCAATTGTGCTTTTAGGGTTTCAATAGCAACTTGCGAGTATATTTAGTGGCCTTTTTGAGTGGGCTACTATATGGTTTATGAGATTACAACTAATTAAGTGTGGGGGTGTATTTTAAGCTTTACATGGGTGTTGTGAGCTTCTTATGTACTTTCATTGGTTAAGGAAATGACTTCCATTGCACCTTGGTTTGATATTTCATTTTCTTTGAGTGTAGGTACAATGGCAAAAGTACGAAGTAAATCATCCAATGGTGCTAAGACAAGAGTGGAGACGATGCATAGGCACCTGATGGTTTTTAAATGCTTTATGTCATTCTCCTTTCTTTTTCTTTATTTAGTTCTTTCTGGGTCTGTGGGTATTATTTTTATTTTCAGGATTTTTATTACATTTTGGCATGCATCTAACGAGCTATGGAAGTGTAGTTATCTTTCTTTTGATGAGCTGCAGTGATTTCTACATTTTGGATCTCTTTCTTGTAGTTGAATCGTAATTAGAGTGGCCACTACTACGACGAGGGGAGTATTGGTTCTAACTTTTCTTTTCCTTCTTTTCCTTGCTTTTTCACACATTGGGACAATGTGTGATTTAAGTGTGGGGGGGAGAGTTTAATTTTGTCGTGGTGTGTGTGCTACTTGTTGGTCAATTTGCTGGAAATTGATTGTTTGATGTGGTTGTTGATTTTCTATCAATTTTTTTTCCAAAATTTTCCAACTTAGGTGCTTTTATGTTTTTATTTTGAGTTCTATGAAAGTAATTATCTATTTAACTCGTTAGTTGTCAATTTTCCCTTCCCAAGTAGAGTAATTATGTGCATTTTTTAGAAGCTTCTTCTTAATTGACTAGGGTGATATGATTGTGTGATTTTGAAGTTTATTTTGAAGAAAGTATATTAGATAAAGTAGATTGAATTATGCTGAAATTTTTTGTGAATTTAGTGAAGTTTTTTCTGCTTTATTTGTTTTTCATCATGAGTTAAGTAGTGAATTAGCTTTTTGGTATGACTTATGCCTATGATTGGTAATGTGTTAGGGAAAAGGGACTAAATGAGCTTATCTGAAAAAAAATTGGAAAAAAAATTTGTTGAAAAGAAAAAAAGAGTAATTAAGCTTAGGTTCTACTCCGCTAGTTTTAGTACTGAGTAATCGGGGGTCTTCATCTGGTCAATGTCGACTCTCTCGTAAAAAGGTGCTAGAATTATGAGTATGCATAGCAGCTTAGACAGATGAAGTGCTGAGTAACCAGGGATCTTCATCTGACCAATGTCGATCTTCGCGTAAAAAGGCAACTTCATGTTCTAAGTAAAGGCTAAGCTTAAGAAGAAAAAGTCCCTAGTTGTGAAAAATGAATGGATCATGGGCGTATAGTTGTACTTGTTAGCTATACAATCTGCTTACTTATGAGTTTCGAATACAGTAGAGAAATGGAACTGAACTTGTATTAATTGACGTATAATTCTTTCTCCTTTGCTTAATATGATGAGTATTTAAAATAAGATGGATGATTGCATAATTGTGTTTCATGGTTGTTAAGAAGTTGTTCTTGGAGATGTATGTTTTACTTTCACTTTGGTTAAGTCATTGTTTTTAGATTTGTTTGGTTCATTGCTTGAGGACAAGCAATGGCTTAAGTGTGGGGGAATTGATAAGTGCTAAAGTGCATTAGTTTTTAGTAGGTCTTTAGGTAGGTTTTTAGTGTTTTTCTATGAGTTTTCCTTTATTTCTTTGCTATTTCTTCTCATTTCAAATTTGAATGCCAAATTGTGTAAATGTGTGATTTACATGTGATTTTGTGTCATTTTCGTAGGGTTTGCACATTCCATCACCAATTTGGATGGCAATTGGATGATATTTTGAGATGATTTGAAGTTGGTGATGAGTTAAAGTCAAGAAATCCTCAAAGTGGTGCAAAGAAGCAATAGGCGAAGAAGAATTGGAAAAGAAACAGTTTGGCAGCCTGGACATATTTCAGTGATTTGGTAATAACTTGAGCTAGAGATATTGGATTAAGGTAATTCATGAATCATTTTGAACCTAAGAGAATGGTCTACAATTCATATGAAGACATCAGAGTCCAGTTCTTACGTTTCAAAGGCCAACAGTTCAAGTTATTGAAGCACATTTGTACTGCAGTACTGTTCCGACCAAGTTCTTAGTATTTCAGCTATATCTCAGCATACAGACCTTTAAATGATGTGATTCTTTTTTTTTTGGAAAGCTTACTCAAAGGGATAAAACTTTTATGTTTTCATCAAAAGCTAGTTCAGCCGTCTTCAAGGTGAAATATTGCATGGAAGAGAAGCAAAACATTCTGACCAAGGCCGTGGGCAAGGCCTTGCCACGACCTGGGGTGCGGCCTTGGTCAGAAAGGGAGGCCATAAGGCCGTGGGTAAGGCCTTACCACGGCCTAGTTGTGGAAAGTTAGGGTTTTTAAGTACTATTGGGGCGAATCTTTTGATGAAAGAATCCTACCTCTTTGGAGAAGGGAAAAGGTAGTTTCTTTGGGTTCTAGGGCACAAGAAACACACTTTTACACACCATCTAGAGGGATGTAGAGAGAAGAAAACAAGAGTAGAGGAGCAACTCAAGGACTTCAATGGTGCAAAGCAAGAAGACACTTCATCAAGATTCAAGGGAAGACTCAAGTCTTTTATCTTTTCTTGTCTTTTGTTGGGTTTATTCTTGTACTTATGATTTGAGTTGTAAGATTTAGATGGATGAATCCTAGACTATTGTGCTATTGATTTTATTTTTGATTAATGAAAATTCCAACTTTATTCTTAGATTTATTCATGAGTTTTAATGTTATTGAATTGGGAATTGCTAGCATCCTTTTGATTCAATATTGATTTCATATGGGTAGATTGAGAAATCACTTATATGATTAGATCACTTCATGAATAATAAGGCTTGCATGGGTTGCTAGAGATAGAACTACATGAGTCTTCTATGTTAGATTTAAACCTAACCAAAATCATAAAATCCATAGAACATGAATGCATCTTTTTGGGATTTTAATTGAGAAGAGATTCTAATTAATCAACCAAGGGGATAGAGGTTGTAATACTTGAGAAAGATTATAACCTTGTTAAAGGATTTTAGGGTCTAAGTAATTGGCTTAATCATTAATCAAGTTAGAGTCATAGCATGTTTAATTTAGGGGTATTTACATCTAGATTTCACCTCTACTATTGTTCATTCTCTCTACTGGCTTTTAGATTGTGATTTAATTAGGTAATTAGTGTAGTTAGTTTGTATTTTCCAATTAATTCACCATTCGCTTTGTGAGGTTAGATAATAGAAAGACGATTAGTACTAGTACTCACATAGTCCCTGTGGGATCGACACTCGGTACTCCTGTACACTGTACTACTGGAAACGATAGGTGCACTTGCCTAAGTATCCCTAGTATAGCTAAAGGAATATCAACATACTAATCATTTCTTAGTATTTGAAAAAAGCATTTGCCAAAGCACAGTAAAGTAATTTCAACAAGCAGGGGAATTAGACAAAAATCACGATTGCTAGCAATAACTCACAAGCATGTGACATTACCTTATTTTAATCTTACGACAACTTATACAACACACTTCTAAAGATAAATAAGACATTGTGGCTATGAAACAATAACTCCCCTTGTGAAATGGTTGAAGTCGTATGCTCAGCAGGTTCGTTCCTTTTGTTGTGCTTGAATCCTCCAATCATGCGTTGTGAAGCTTGCTCAACATTTTCAAGGTCTTTAAAGCAAAAGTGCATCCTGATCTAACTCTTTGACCTATGTCTAGGTGCCAATGTTTATGGCTTCTGATCCTTTCAAGTTAAGTTTAATGTTCCCTTTGTGCTATTCAGAATCACTAATACGAAATCCGAGTTCCTTTTCGGTAGCACTCTAACTCCTCATTAACAATTTTGCCTTATTTAGAATCCATAGAGATATCGAAGTGGATAATTATCAGCTTCACGTGAGGTGACATCCAAAAATCATAGGCATTTATTTTGGCCATTTGAAGGAAAAAATGAAAAATATAGAAACAACTGAATAAATAGACAAATGAAGAAAAATTTCATTTCATTGAACTCAACTTGCATTTTCTTGAAAAGAGAGTATTTACAAGCACACAAACTGGCACCAGCCTTTGGAAAAGCAGTAAACACAGTCCAAGTTTAAAACAAAACATTTTACTTAAAGTAAGTAAGGACTCACGACCCACGAAATAAAAAGCACAACAGGATATGAGCTAGACACTAAACCATTGAAGAAAGAAATCCATTCTAGGGCTCTATCTAGAAATGAATTTAGAAACAAAGGCAATCCTAAATTTACCGTCACTCCCCTAGCTCAAATAAGTGACCAGCCATTTAGTTGTTCAGTGCTCCTTCATTAATGATCCTTGAAATCAGTAGTATCCAATTTTAACCCCATTGTCAATTCCTTATCTAGCTCTATCATTCCCACAATGGGCTCATGTTGAGGCAAAGGATTGTTGTTGACATTCGGAGCCTGCTCCCTACCCCTCCTCAATACGATGTCTCCAGCTTCATTCATGTCTTGAATTTTGTGCTTTAATGCTCGACAATTAGCTATGGAATGTCCCTGGCCTCCTGAATGGTAAGCACAAAAACCCTAGGGATCCTAGTCACGAGGCAATCCATCAGAGTAGATGGCTTGAGGTATTGTGCCTATTTTATTTGCGGCCTTCAACTGCTCATAGATTTGCTCTATAGGATGACCCAAAGGAGTGAACACCCTGTTTGACCTTTGTGGTTGGTTGGCTTGATCAATAGCTGCTTAATGTTGGATAGGCCGAATATAGGTGTTAGGGTGAAATGGCCTTGGGCGAGGTTGAAATGGAGGACGTAGGTTATTTTGTGGTGCGGGCCAAAAATTCTGAAACGTGGGTCGAGCATTTGGAAAAAATGGCAGCGTATTCATCGGTTGGGCTTGGGTCTGAAAATTTAGTTGAGAGCACGATAGAAAAGTAGGAAAAGCATGTACTGATGGAGAGTACTGTAGATAATTGGCATGATAGTTCATGTTAGCTTGAAATCTAAGTTTGGGTCTAGGGTCTTGATTTAGTACAAAAACTGATTTACCTTCCTTCGGTTCGGCTTTCTTTCCTTCTGCTTTTTTCAAATTATTGTTGTTCAGTAAATTTTTCACTTGTAGTTTCATGGCAGCCATGTCTACTACTTTTCCTTTCTTCACTCCTCTCTCAATGGCTTCTGCTTGTTCGATGACCTGAGCAAATGTTTTTCCAATAGAACCCACAATGACCTAATAATACGGTGGGTCTTGAGCATCAATGAATAGTTTAACTATTTCATTTTCATCAATTCGTGGATGCACTTTAGCAGCAACACTTCACCACCGCTGGCCATAAGTGACATAGCTTTTTAAGGGTTTCTTCTTTAGCTCTACCAGAGCAAATTTGTCAAATATCAGATCGCAGTTGAATTCATAATACTTGATGAAAGCCCGTGAAAGGTCAGTCTAGCTTCGAATCTTTGAGAAGTCCAATTTCAAATACTACTCTAATGCATCTTTCTCCAAACTCTCTCCAAAAAGTCTCACTAGTAACTTGTCATCTCTAGTTGGCCTTCCAAGTTTGTTGTAGAACACTTTGTAGTGCACCATAGGGTCACCATTGCCATTATACTTAGAAAACTCAGGCACCTTGAATTTTGACGGCAATTGGGTATCTGGGAACATATAGAAATCCTCGTAGTCCAATCTACCGTATCTATCGAATCCTTGACTCTCTTTGATGAAATCATCAAACCTATCCAGTCTCTTCAACAATGTCTTATCAATCATAAAGGGATTCTCTTCTCTAACAAAAAGTTCCATCTTTGCTCCCCCCTGATACTCAATATCGAGCACAAACTGATTTGCGTTAAGAGCCAGTGGTGGCTAAGTGTTTTGCATGAATTGAGTTGCTTGTTGGGGGTAGTAAGGTTGGTTCGGAGAATTCTGGATGTTTCTAGGGCTGGATGGAATATGAACAGGCACTTGAGGATTTTGAGTAGGTGGGGTGGAATCTGAGTGTCTTGGGTATTCAGAGATGAGACTTGTATCTGGACAGCTGGGTCATTGTTGTTCATACCAAGGTACTTCCACTTGCATTGGGTTGGGTGTGCGGAGTTTTCGAAGTGGGTGGTACGTTCGAGATGGAGCCATTGTTGTTCATATTGCTTATGAAGTGGGCAATAATTTGGCTATGGGAGGACACCTCGTGAGTCATGTCATTCATCTTGGTTAACATTTCATTCATTTGCGCCCTTAGCGCAGTCAGTTCAGATGCCTGATTCCCTGCTGGCACTTCGAAAGAATCCGGATGGTTACTCATGTTTATATGCAGTAGCTTGGTGCGAGACCGCGTGTAAATGGGGCTTTCGGTAGAAAAGAACTATGATTTACTGTACCTGAAAGACGGGAATCGAAAGAACATGATTCAGGTATTTATCTTGCGTAACACTGTCAAATTTTTATTCGGAGAAAGAAAAAGAAAAAGAACAAGATTGGAGTTAGTAAATGTATAAACAATTCAGATGCATGCCCTAGGGGTGCCCTTATTGTGCCAAGGATAGGCCTAACATGAAATACGGTCCTTTAAAGTGAGACCCCCCTTTTTCTAACGAAAAATGCGCCAAATTCATCGAGAAGAAAATGCCTCTGTTTTGCTCGTATCACCTTATCTAGGGTCTCACCCACCAGGATGGTACTGAAAATATAAACGTGCATGTCCTTTTAGGGTTATGTACCCAAGACAAAAGGGCGGCTTTCCTATCATGGGATTCCCAACGTGGCATTCCCTTTAAGGTTTATGCATGATGCCAATTTATTAAAGCAGGGTTAAAATATACAATAATGTAAATTTGCAGAGTTTCTTTGAGAAAGATGGACCATGAACTATTCAAAAGAAATTATTGATTTCAAATATGTTTGTTTGATAATAAAAAATTGAGCCTTTATAACGTTATGAGACACAGCATGGAAAGAAAGCAAAAGTCATGACTTTATCTAGAAATATACAAGTCAAAATGCCAGTTTATTAAAGTCAAATGAAATATGTGCTAGAATCACTTTTTGTGTAATGTGGGACGGGAGGGCGGGGGATACGGCAAAATGGCGCATTAATTTCTTTTGAAAAAAATGATAAATGCAAACTGTGCAAAAGTTCGAACACTTGGGTACATTTATTGATTCTGAAAAAATTTGGTTCGCACAAAACTAACAAGTACATTTAGGATGTGTAAATTTTGGAAAAGATTAGAAATTACACCTCTTATTTAGGAATATACAAGCCAAAAAAATTAGATTTTCGGACACATTTAAAAAAAAAAAAACCTACAACGACTAAACCCTTGTACTTTTCTAAAATTTTATAAAAATCTCATTTCCATCTTTCTCAAAGAAATTAATTATGAAAACGAAATTTAAATATGCCGAAAGAGGGTTGGCTTCCTACAAGAGTACCATGCCAGGGCTCTTTATTCTATGGTTGTGAATGCGATCAAAGAATAAAAGACAATGCATAAGCTTATTCAACAAATATCATATAACACATTGACAAAGCAAATAGCAGTAAACAGTACAATAGAAAAAATAAAAGGGGTGGATTCCCTCCTCTCATGCCTGGTGTACCTGATAGGGTAAGGCTGACTTTACTCTAGGTTATTCTACATGGATGCATGAGGTTGGGCTCACTAATGCATCTAGACTAGATTAGGCTATCGGTTCCCAAGCTTTCAGACCTAAAGGTAAGGGTCATCAATCCCAAAGCCCTTGGTTGGTGGCTCGAGCGATCCCCCAGACACGACTACGTGCACATCGTGCCCCGGCCAAGTGTCTGAGTGGATCTAACTATTCTTTAAAGCCCAAATCTCTAGACTTGTGGACTCAAGCCGAAATTTTGGGTGATCTCCTAGACATGATCACGTGCACATCGTGCCACAATCACATATCCAAGTGGATCAAGCCTATGATATGGTTTAAGGCCCTTGAACCTTTAGACTTAGGGATCCAAAAGTAACAAATCCGTCAATTCCAAGGGTACCGGTTGGTGGTTTGAGTGATTTCCTAGACACCACTATATGCACGAATGCGATGGTTGCGTGTCTAGGCAGATCGATCATAGTTCTAAAGGGATGGGTGGGTGGCAACCCTAAAAAGAGAAAAAGGGTAAAAAATATCGAATGCATGTATGGAGTGCTCCTTATGAGAGGAGGGAATGTAATATTAACATGCGTCGGCTCTAAGGGTGATTGACCCCTTCCCAAATGCAAGCGCAAACAAATAACAAAAATAATTAAATCATACATCACATAGACGAGAGACGAGGTGTATGAAATGCAAAAAACAAAACCTAAAAAACCTAAAAAATAAAAAATGCAATCCTAACATCCAAACGCAATGGAATAAAGGGTTAAAGGAGGAAAAGATGATTAAGCCTTGTACTAGAACTCATTAGTGATCCTCAGTGGAGTCGCCAAAAATTGTCGCGTCCTAAAAATCGTAAAAGGTATGGGTGGGGTCGTAACTGCCACGCCCCGAAATTAAGTTTTTAGTAAAAAAGTGTTATTTTAGGAAAAAATAGTATTTTAAAAGAAAACAAGGTCGGGACTAAGAGTGCGACAGTTTTAGCCAACTAATTTTGAAAAAGGGTTTTATTTTAAAATGGAATCGCTACTTGGTATTGAGTTTGGGTGTACCAAGTCACTCGAAAAAAATGTTTAACAAAACAACAAATAAAAATTTTAGAAAAATGTTTGAAAACTCTTTTTTGACTTTGGTCTACGAAAAACGAGAGAAAAAGGTCCGGGAGTCACATTTGAAGAAAGGGAAGGCAAAAGCTCACGCCTAAGGCACCCTTTCTACCTAGTCGAAGCTAGTTGCGAGGTTTAATCAAATTTTCCTAAATTAACCCTAGTTTCTATCACGTTTGGATGTGTCTATATGAATGCAAATCCTAACTCTAAATGTGAGTATTGAGAGGGACAAATCGTTCTGTCGAGACTTAGTCTGGATTATCACATTAGTTGCGATACCCAAGTCGAGGCCTTGAGGGAGTCATGGGCGTGAATGCAAAATGAAATGCAAAAAGAAAAAGAAGAAGGAAAATAGTATAGATGGTAAGTGTCTAAGAAAGTGGAGATGCAACATAACGGATACGGGGGACTAATAACTCATTACTAATATTTTTCTACTTACAGAGGGGGGAACGGCCTGTCAATCCACCGCTTCTCACGTAAGTAGATGGCTATTCTAGTCGGATCACACAAATGTACTAAAAGTCTAAGTAAAAATGTGACCTAAATGTCATGCACTGTCAAAGGTAAAAAAAAAATAGATAATAATGATAATTATATACATATGTAAAAATCATGCAAAATAATGAAAAAAACTAAAAAGGGAAGAGTGTGTGAAATGATGTAAAATGCACACAAATGCATCTAGCACTAAAATGCCCTAAGGGTCTAGTGTTGGACTAGCCCTTTCTAAAGATTCCCACTAGCGTTGGACTAGTGGGGCAACGAGAAAAGCCACAACTAGCATTGGACTAGTGTGGTGACGGAATAATAAAATCGATAAAACATGAATTAAAGCAATAAAGCATGAATTGAAAGCAAGTAAACATATAAAAACATATAATAACACGTAGGAGCAAGTAGCGCATGAACATGATACTCTAAATGCAAATCCTAAAGAAAACAATAAAATATATAAGCACAGAAGCATGGAAAAAGCACGTAAGCCCTAACTATTACATCGTGGGGGGGGGGGTTAGCTACAATTTTAGGGGAAAAAATAACCTATCTATTACACTTGCTATCTAAATGCAAAATTTTTACTAAAAATATAAGAAATGTAACCTAACTATTACGTTGGCTAGCTAAATACAAAAAAATAGTACATTTTGCCAAATAATAAAATTCAAAAAATTAAATAGCATAAAGGAGATAAATACACAAAAAGCATGTAAAATAAGAAATATATGAAGGAAAATGCATAAAAAATCACATAATGGCACATTGGAGCACATAAAAGAAATTAACGAGGAATAAGGATACCTCTTGAAGACCCAATGCAAATACTAATCAAAATAAACAAATAAGTCAAGGTACCTTGATATAACAAACAAAACTCAAAATATATAAGCATTGACAACTTGGGCTACGAATGTAAAGTCTAGCAACTAAAAGTGCTAAAAAATAACTTTCTGTAGAGCTTAAAGGGTAAAAATTAGAAATTCACAAGGTCTAAGGGTAAAAATTAGAAATTCACAAGATGAAAACTAATGCAAGTTGGGGGAGGGGGGGGGCAAAATAGTAAATTCATGCGAATATTGAAAGCAACAAAACTAAAGGGATCAATCTAATATTATAGGGGACTTAACTACAAAACATAAAGTCTTTTAAGGCATGAAAATAATTCTAGAAGAGACCAAGAACTTTAAACACAAATACATTACTCTATAAGAAAACACAATAAAACAAAACAAAACAAAATCTGGAAACAAATTAAATCAGATTAATTAACCAGAATCTCTATTATCCAAATTAGGCACTAATTCAAACTAGAATAACAAAAAATCTAAAAACTAATTAAATCTAAATTAAACTAAAACAAATAGAAGAAAAAAAAGAATTAATAAAATAAAAAACTCTCTCCCCAAATCATTTTCTTTATTTTATTTTTATTTTTATTTTTTAGAATTTCTCTCTCTCTAACCAAATTTCTCCTCCCCAACCGGTTTATCTCTTCTTCTTTCTTTTTTTCTTGAATTTTGATTCTCTTTCTTTCTCTTTCTTCATCTCTCCCTCCCCTGATCTTCACTTTTGCTCTCTCTCTCTCTCTCTGTTCTCTCGCACGCATGTCTCTCTCTTTCTCTATTTCTCTTTTCCTTCTTCTTCTTCGTCTTTATTCCTCTCCTTCTCTATTTCTCTTTTCCTTCTTCTTCTCCACCGATTCATTCTTTTTTCTCTCTATTCTCTCTATTCTTTCTTTTCCTCTAGTTCCTTTATGCGTTCTCTCTCTGTTTCTCGATTCCCCACTTCTCCACTTCTCTCTTCTTTCTGCTTTCTCTCTAGTCTTGTCCCTCGTTTCTCTATTTCTCCCTCTATTTCTCTCCTTTTCTCTGGCTTCTCTCTATTTTCTTCATTCTAATCTTCCTCTCTCCCTCGTCTATTCTCTTTGCAGGGGTCTTCGGCGAATAGGCCTTTGGAGAATTATGGCGGTTTGTGAGGGATCTTGGTGGCTAGCTATATTCATGATGGTGTTGATGGTGTTGCTGGCTATGTTGAGCGTGATTATAGGGCTGGCCGTGGCTTGTGGGGATGAGGTAGAATTGTGATGGCTTTTGTGTAGGTGGCCGAGGAGTTGTGGTGGTGAACTTATCGAACTGGTGGAGGTTCAATGGCTACAGAGGAACAGATGGTGGCTTTTGGTAATTGGTCTCATGTGATTGTTTGTTCTAGGGTCTGTAAGGTAATAAGGGGAGTAATGCAACGAAAAAATTAAAAATTTTATTACCTTAGTCATGGATATCTTTGATGTAATATATACGATTAAAGGGTGTTTAACACAAATACCTCAAGCATAGAAGGTTTCTATACTTCAAAGGGTAAGATCTTATTCGATGAAGGTTTTGATTTACCATGAAAAGCCCTCCAAGTGTAGAGCCTCCAATAGTATCCACACGAACACGATCTTTAGGAACCTTTGGGCTTGCTTGCCTTGCCTTTTGAGTGCTAGCTCCCTTGAATGATTCATGAAGAACACAAGAAGAAGAAAGAAACCCTAATTATTAGGAAGAAGAGAGGTGGCATTTTTCTTGGGAAGAGAAACGCCTCTCATGCTCTCAATTTTTCTCTCTCTAGATTTTGTTTTGTGTTTAATCAATCTTCCAAGAGTCAAGGCATGGACTTATTTATAGATGTAGTATCCTAGTCTTTACGGAAACAAGATCAATTGGAAACCAAGAAGGTTTAGGAAGCTTACCGTAAGCTAATCCTATTTCTTTAGAAATCCTATTTCAAAAGGAAACCAAATAGCTTCTTAATTCCTTTTAGGAAACTAATTTCCATCAAGACTTAGAATATTTATAAATAAGTCCTTTAAGTTAATTTATCACATAAATTAACCCCAGAAGTATCTTATACTTATCTTAATAACAATTTAACCCAAAGACCATATTCTTATTGTGTGTGACCTATTAGGTTCCATTCACGTTGGCAATAAGTACAAATTATAACTCATTAATTAATTAATTAATTAAGAGCTAAAAAAAATTAACACTTTAATTTATCATTAATTCACTAATTAATTGATTTGCACTTATAGATCATGAGTGGCATCTAGCAATGCATCATGACCACCCAAGTGAATAGGAAAGTCATATGGTAGACTACACCTATCAATGACAACTGTAGACACCAAATTTTGACACACCATTTATTTTCAAACACTGGGGGGTTATGTTTGCACTTTTTGTTACAAATTTTAATTTTTAATTTTTCAAATAATTTGGGGGGCAAAATAGTAATTTTATTTGTAAATATTTTTTCTATCAACTTTTGGGGGTTTTAAATTCATATTTTTACTTTTATGTGAATTTGTTAATTTCTTATGATTTTTCTAGATTTAATTGGTATTTTTATTTATTTATTTATTTATTTTTGTACTAGCCAAGGGCAAAATCATCATTTTACAAATTAAATTAATTTTTCACTAATTTTGAGTCAAAAACGTATTTTTCAGTGTTTTAAACTTATTTTTAATTTTTGATAATTTTTTGAGGTCAATAATTATTTTTTTCGTGAATTTTCATTGCCCAAGGGCAAAATCGTCATTTTACAAATTAAATTAATTTTTCACTAATTTTGAGTCAAAAACGTATTTTTCAGTGTTTTAAACTTATTTTTAATTTTTGATAATTTTTTGAGGTCAATAATTATTTTTCCGTGAATTGTCATTGCCCAAGGGCAAAATCGTCATTTACAAATTAAATTCATTTTTCACCAATTTTGAGTAAAAAATGCACTTTTCAGTGTTTTAAACTTATTTTTAGTTTTTGGTAATTTTTGAGGTCAATAATTATTTTTTCGTGAATTTTCATTTCACTGTCTTGGTAAAATTGTCATTTCACATCCCAAATTCATTTTTCACCAATTTTTAGGTTCCAAATTCGTTTTAGATTTTAAGCACTAAGTTTCTAACTTTTTTAGGGTGAATTTTTATTAACAAATTTGTTATTTACATTTTTTTAATTATTTTTTTATTATTATTTTTGTAAGAGAAAATAGATTTTAAGGATAAAATTGTAATTTTTGTAATCAAGGGCATTTTGCTCTTTTAACCCTTTCTTGGAGGTTAAGATTTGTGCAGTATAAATACCCCACTTAGAAAAAAAAAAAGGAGGAAAAAATGAGAAACCCTAAAACACTATTTCTTGTGTGATTTTTTTGGATTAAAACACACACACTCCACACCCAAAAACACACACTTGAAGCCGCCTTCATCACCTTGCTACTGTTCATCGTCTTCCTCGAGAAGGCTGCTACTGTTCATCACAGATTCACTTTTCAGCTTGAAAAGGTAAATTTTTCTATTGGCATTGGTTCATTTTTCTTTCATTTCTACGTGAATCTGATTATGTTTTTTTTTATTATTATTACTTAAAGTTAGTTGAATTTTGCTTGGGTTTTATCTTCGATCGTTACTTTTGTTTCTTTCTTTCTTTGTGTTTTTGTTTTCTGGGTTTTGTTCTGTCCATTGCTGGGCTTGTTTTCTGTTACTTCATCCCCTAATCTCCTCCTCTATTCCACCGTCTCCACCAGAAACCCCCAGCTACCTTCTCCACCACCGTACAACCACCTTCACCACCAAAATCCACCGTGAACATAACAACCACCAGCTTTAACAATTTCCACTGGAATCCCAAAATCATCAGTCAGCCTCTCGCTCCACCTCCCTTTCCCTTCAGTTACAACTCACCAATTTCAGTCAAATTACAGTCCCATAAGCTGCAATTAAACCTGAAAAACAGAAAATTCCAATAGCAAAGTTATCAATTAAATCAGTCAACCCTACTACTCCACCGCCTCAACCACCAACTTCCACCTGCAAACTCCGGTTACTCTCCAGCATCAGAATCCAATTTCAACCAAAACAATTCCCAAACCCTCACAACCTGCAGCAAAATACAACAGCCAAAATGAACAATAAAAAAATTCACAACCAAACACACATTGAACAGCCAATTCGCAACCATCCCTCACAACTGAAAGCTCACCAGTAGCCTTCACTGCCTTCGTTCTCCTCCTTTCTCCACAATTTCACTCAAGCACAATTCAGACTCTCACACAAACACTCACAAACATACCTCATACATAACACACGCCACACACAGCAACAACCAACAATCCCATTTGCCCTGTACCACTACCCATTCGCAGGAAGCAACACAGCGAAACCAACTCAACCTTCCACTGCCAAATTACCTACACTCGCACGCTGTCTTCACCATCACCATTGCCAGTCAAAATTGTCGAACAGTAAAAAATCCAGCAATTACCAACAAAAACATCCACAGAATCACCCACAATCCAAAACTAATCACCCAAAGCCCACTGGAACAACACAAATTCTCAAGCCCACAGCCACAGACACAACCCTCAAGACCAAACAGCAAAACAACCTGCAAATAACAACAATAGCCCTGCAACCACCATCGCAGTCCTCCTCAAACAACCTCACAAAGTCAGTACAATTCAACCAATTGCAGCCCAAATAGCACCAGAGCAATTCACCATATACCCCCAGTTCACTGCCTCCAATCTCCTATCACTGCCATAACACGAAATCACCCCTGGCTCCATCACAATTACCTGCAAAAAAAAAAAATTTTACAAATTGCCATCCAAAGCCCATCAGTCTCCAACCTCCGTCTAATTCCCACCAAATTCACAATCTACACACCACCAATTTCATCAACGCCCCTCCTCCACTAACAGCTTTAGTTTCTCCACCACTTGACAACCTGCAAGAAGAACAAACACAAACCCAAAACGAATCACCTCCTTATACTACCATTAACAAGCTCAAGTTAATCATAAATCCAGCGCCCTCCAACTGCACAATCAAACCCAATACCCAAGCCCTGCAAAAATCATCTACCATCATCAAAATCCAAATCACAATTTCATCTCCATGACCTTCCCCCTTTGTTTCGGAGGGAAAGAGGGACGTGAAAGAGAGAAAACAGATTAGAAATCAGAGAGAGGAAAGGCACAGGAACAGGAGCAAAAGGGAGAAAGAAAAGAGTGAGAAAGAAACTGGAAGAGCAAGAGAGTGCGAGGGAAAGAGAAATCAGAGGGGAGGATAGAACAGAAGGAATCGGATGGGAAACAAATAGAGAAATCGGGGAAGAGAGATGCAGAAGAGAGAGAGAGAGAGAGTCTTCTGTTGAAGGAAGAAGACGAGAGTGAGAAAGGGGGAAACAGAAATCAGGCAAAACAGAAATCAGAGAGAAGAAAATCGGAAAAGGAAGAGAAAAAGAAGAAAAGAAAAAGAATGGAAGAAATAAAGGGGAATAAAAAATGAAAATTGAAGAAAGAACCGATTGGGAGGGGAATTTCTTTTGTTAGTTTTAGTTCTAGTTTACATTTTTTTATTTTATTTTTTTTAATCTTTTTACTTCTAGTTTACATTTTTTTTTAAATCTATTTAAGATTTTGTTTTACTTTATGCCCAAATTAGTGATTAATATGGACAAATAAGATTTTAGTTAATTAAGTTAGTTTAATTCATGTTTTGGCATTTTGTAATTTTGTTTAGTTCAGTTTCAAGAAGTTTTTTTTTTAGATTAGTGTAATTTCCTTTTGTAGTTATTTTATAATAAATTAAATAGTTATACTTTAGTCTTTGCTTTTCTTAAATATTATCAAATGGTCCCAAAACTGTTTTACCATATGCATTTAAGTCCTCTATAATTTTAGATTGGCCCCCCTTAGCTTTAGTTTCTTTCAATTAAGTCTTAATTAATTGCAATTATCTTTTAGTGATGGCTGAAATTTGCGTTTTATACCCTTTATTTTGCTGCAATTTAATGTCTTGGCCCCCTAATTACTTTATTTTACATCATGACCCTTAGATTTTTTGTGAATTTCTAATTTCTACCCCCTTAGATTTTTGTGAATTTCTAATTTTTGCCCCCCTAAGTTTTATAAAATTTTATTTTTAGTCCGTTAATTGCTAGACTTTACATTCTACTCCAATTTGTCAATATTTATACATTTTAGTATTTATTTGTTTATATTGTGAAACCTTGACGTGTGTATTTATGTTTTTAAGTATTTGTACCGGGTCTTCAAAAAGGCATTTTCGTTACCTTTTAATTGCTTCTTTATGTGCTCCAACGTGCTCTAATGTGATATTTTATGCATTTTTTATGCGTTTCCTTTTTTTATGCATTTTTTTTTGCATATTTATTTATTTTGTGTTCTTTAATTTTAAATTTTATTATTTTGACGAAAAATGTAATATTAGTTAGTCAATGTAATAGTTAGATTATTTTTCTCATATTTTATCAAAAATTTTGTAATTAGATAGAAAAATGTAATTAAATAGGGCATTTTTAATTTCCCCCCTTAAATTGTAAATCAAGCCCCCCAGTGTAATAGTTAGGGTTTATTTTGCTTTTGCGTGCTTATGTGTTTATTTCTTTTACCGCCTTCCTTAGGATTTTTGCATCTAGAATATTATGCTTATGTGTTACGTGCTCCTATGTGATCTTTTATGTTTTTTATATGTTTAATTTGCTTTTAATTCATGCTTTTAATATTTAATTCACGATTTATGGTATTCCGTCACCACACTAGTCCAACGCTAGTTGTGACTTCTTTCTTTCCCGCTAGTCCAATGCTAGCGGGATTTTTAGAATGGGTTAGTCCAACGCTAGACCCTCAGGACATTTAGTATTAGGTGCATTTGTGTGGATTTCACATCTCATTTCACACATTTTTAGTTTTCTTTCCATTTGGCATGATTTTTTACTATTATTTATTATTATTATTATTATTATTATCATTTTTAACACATTTTTAAAATACATGACATCTAGGTTGCATCTCACTTAGAAATTAGGACATTTGTGTGATTCGACTAGAAATAGTCAGTCTACTTGCGTGGGAAAGCGGTGGCGTACATGCCGTTCCCCCCCTCCGTGAGTAGAAAACATTATTCACGAGTTACTAGTTTCCCAGTACCCGTCATGTTGCATACCCACCTTTCTTCAATCACTTATTATATATATTATTATTTTCTTTTCTTTTTGCATCACATTTTGCATAAAACTCGTGACTCCCTCGAGGTCTCGACTCGGGTTTCGCAATTAATGCGATAATTCCGACCAAGCCTCGACGGAACATTTCGACCCTCTCCGATACTCACATTTAGACTTAGGATTTGCATTCATTTAGATGCATCCAAGCGCGATAGAACTTAGGGTTAATTTAGGAAAATTTGATTAAACCTCGCAACTAGCTTCGGCTAGGTTGAAAGGATGCCTTAGGCGTAAGCCTTTGCCTTCCCTTTCTTCAAATGTGACTCCCGGACCTTTTTCTCTCGTTTTTTCGTAGACCGGAGTCGAAAAAGGGTTTTAAAATGTTTTTCTAAAATTTTATTTTTGTTTTGTTAAACGATTTTTCGGGTGACTTGGTACACCCTAACTCAGTACCAAGTGGCGACTCCATTTTCTAAAATAAAACCCTTTTTCAAAATTAGTTGGCCTAAACCTGTCGCACTTTTAGTCCGGCCTTGTTTTCTTTTAAAATACCATTTTTCTTAAAATACACTTTTTTCAATAAAAGCCTCGATTTTTCACACACGCGCATGATTTTTCCCAAAAACTTGCTTTTTTCAAAAGGGTCATTAGATTAGACCGTTTTTTTCGAGACGCGACAGTCAGCGACCCCACTAGCACCCAGTAACCCTTTTACTTTCCCTCACGATTTTCCCCACTAGTACCCTTACACACCTTTCCTCTTGTACGATTTTTCGGATGCAACAACAATGTTATCGTGTAATTAATATCCTTTCACCACACTATATCCCAATTAGTTTAAGAGTGTAGTGCGCACTCTTTAAATGACTAATTAATGATTTCTTGTTCCCGAAATATAACTTTCTATAAAAGTATAACCTTGATTCTCTTTCAAGTCATTCTTTCACTTTTGCGCAAAAGATTCTTTAAGTTATATTTCAACAAGTGGCCAATCCGGAAAATACTCTCCTATAATAAGGAGTGGTGAATCCTATATCGATTACTCATTATCCTTCCATGCTTCTTACTATACCCAATCTCTATCGTATGGGCAACGATTTTACGAGCACCGAGCAATAGAGTCAAAGCATAGCAATCCACACTCAAGATACCATGGTAATCTCAAGTCTAAGGATCACTTATACCATTGCCATTAAGAGTATAATTCATTATCACTATGAATAGTAACTCTTGGCAGATCAATCCAATGAACATGTTCTCTGACAAGCATTCACATACCAGCTTAGGTGACACACATCGTAGTTGACGAGATCAACTACTACTTACCATAAGTAGAGGCAAAATATGTGCTAGTCTTCCTATATTAATGATGTCCAATCTCATTAATACTACGATTAGGGACATTTAAGAATATAACTTAATGTGTAATAAGAGTCTCATCATTGTAACTCTTACAATCTCTTATACACAGTTAATATTCTATGGACTTTATCAAATAAACAAGTAATATTAATAACAGGTATTAAATGACAAAGAAAATGCCACATATATAAGTATAACATGAAATAAGTGTAATATAAAAATCTCAAAAATCAATTTGGTTTTAGGGCACACACTAACAGGGTCGATTGGTGAGAATGGGCTGTCTTGGTGAAATTGAGCTATTGGGTGGTATTTGGGACTGATTTAGGTGGATGGTGAGTGAATCGGAAGGGACAATTGGGCTGATTGAGAGGCTGCATTGATGGGGTGGTTTGGTGGAGCTTCTGTGATGGTTTGGGGCTTTAGGAATTTGGGTCTACAATTGGTGACATGGAAATTGGCTGTAGTGGAGATATGGCAGTGGTGGTGTTGGTGATTGGGGACTGGTTGGGTCTTGATTATGTATGTATGCCTAGGGGTGATAGTTATGGGGCTGCAACAGTGGTTGTGGTTTGTGGTTTGGGAGTGGTGGAGGTGTGGTTCTAGTTGTTTGGTTGTACTGGCAGTGCAATGGTGTGATTTGGGGATGTGGTTTTGGGTTGTGATGTCATGGAGGGAAGCTACTGATGATGATTTCTATGGGTTTTGCTACTTATGGGTGGTTTGTGGTGATGTGAGTTTTGGTGATGGTGTAGGCTCAATTGTTGTTGTTAGGGGAGGCAGTGGTGGCTTGTGTAATTGGGTGGTGAAGTTTCTGGTAGTAGATTTGGGTGGCTATGGTGGTTGATTAAGGGGTAATTACTTGGCCTGGTGGAATAGAGATTGATTTGGGAATCTGTTTCGATGACTTGAATGGTGATGAAAGTGACGTTGGTATGCTGGTGAGGTTGCTGACTTTTTTTTTGGCTTCTTGATAAGACTTGGAGATGGTTTTTGGACTATTTTTGAGCCATTTTAATGGCTGATTCAGGGGCTGCAGTGACTGATTGGGAAAGGAGAAGGCAGGGTGGTTTGAATTGTGGGCTGGGTGGAGCTTGGTGAAGATGGACAGAGGAGGCGGTTGTATGAGATTGAAGTGATCTGATGTTTCTGGGTTTGAGGTGGTGGTGATTGGTAGCAGGGGAGGGAAGTTCGGTGGAAGTTTAAGTGGGGTTTTACTGGTTTTGATGGAGGTTGATGGCTGATGATGGTTGAAACAGGAGAAACATTGGTGAAGGGAGGAGGTGCGGTTAAAGAAGAAGATAAGAATAATTGAAGAATGACACTCAGCAATAAGAACAAAAACCACAAGTATAACAAAAGGAAAACTAGAAAACCAAACTCAGAAACAAGGAGCCCAAAAACAAAACAAATTCAACCAAAATTTCAAATAAATAAATACAAAAAATCATATTCATGTAGGGGAATATAAGAAACTGAATCAAAACAAAAGAAGAACTCACCTTTTAAAACTTGGAAATCAATCTGGTGATGAACAGGAACTTGGGTCGATAAACAGTAACTAGAAAGTGAACAGTAACTGAGTGTGTGAATTTTCGGTGAGACAGTGTGTGTGTTTAATCTTTAATGGCTACAAAGAACATGTGTTTGTAGGGTTTTTTTTTCTCCTTTTTTTTTTCTAATTTTAATGGGGGGGGGGGGTATTTATAGAGCTAGTTGTCTTGGTTACCAAGAATATTACAAAATAACAAAAATGCCACTGATAATAAAAATTCTAATTTTATTTAAAAAAATATTTTTAAACTATAAAATCAAAAATTACTACAAAAAAATGACAATAAACTCCAAAATTTGCCAAAAAATTTAAAGTAGATTTCAAAATAAATGTTAGAACTTAAAACTGATCAAAAACGCGTTCAGGGTGTGAAATGATGATTTTGCCCTTGGACAACGAAAATACACAAAAAAATAGCTTTTTATCTCAAAAAATTACCAAAAATTAAAAATAAGCTTCAAACCCTAAAAAATGCATTTATGACTAAAAAATTAGTGAGAAATGCATTGAAAATGTGAAATGACGATTTTGCTCCTGGATAACGAAAATACATAGAAAATAGCTATTGGCCTCAAAAAATTATCAAAAATTAAAAATAATCTTAAAACTCGAGGAAATGCATTTATGACTCAAAAATTGATGAAAAATGAATTTAAACAGTAAAATAACGATTTTGCCCCTGAATGTAGTATTTACAAAAAAAAATAGCAATCGTCCCTGAAAAAATTAATAAAATTTAGAAACATGCTTAAAGAATTAAAAAAATAAATTTGGGACCTAAAATGAGCTAAAATGGTGTTCGTGAGGTGAAATTACCATTTTGCCATTGTGCTGGTAAAATATAAAAAGAATACCAATTAAATTTGAAAAAATTATAAAAAATTAACAAATTTGTATAAAAGTATAAATATGAATTTAATACCCCCAAAGCTAATGGAAAAATATTCACAGATGAAAATTACTATTTTGTCCCCCGAGATTATTGAAAAATTAGAATTTGACCTCAAAAAATATAAACATGCCCCCCAATGTTTAAAAAAAATAAATGGTGTGTCAAAATTTGTTATCTGCATAGTGTTGTAACTCTACCTTTTCAGTAATATTTACGTGCAAACCAGCAACAAATCTTGCCATAGTGCTTCACTTTTCTCCTTAATATCAGCCCTAATAATAAGCATCTCCATCTCCTTGTAGTACTCAATAATAGTCATGAAGCCTTGCTTCAATGTTTGAAGTTTATGATGGAGGTCACGATCATAGTAACTTGGCACAAACCTCTTTTTCATGATTGCTTTTATCTCATGCCAAGTTCTCACAGGCTCCTCGTCACATCTCTTTCTTTCCCTAACAAGTTTATCCCACCAATACTAGCATAGTCAGTAAATTTAATAACAGCTAATTGTACCTTTTTCTCCTCAGAGTAGTTATGGCAGTTGAAAACATGCTCCACTTTGCGCTCCCATTCAAAATATGCCTTAGGATCAAGCTTCCCTTGGAATGGTGATATCTTCATCTTGATGCTTCCAAGATTGCTATCTTGGTTATTAGTAACCCTCCTTCCTCTTCTTTGCACTACATCTTCATAGTCAGATTCTTCCTCGTGAAACTCTTCAAAAGGATTCTTAGATGCAGAAGCTTTGACATTAGAAGAGTGTGAACGCCTATCCATCTCTTCATAGATCTCATCTTTCATTATGCGCATCTTTCTTTCAAAATCTCTCACACTGGCATTTCTAAACAATTTAAGTTCATTATTAATGTCCATTGGAGACTCAATTTTGCTTCAAATATGATATGATCCTAGGGATGCCTTCAATCTTGATGCTTGAGCATACTTGTGGTAAGCTAGGACTTCTACCCGTTGAGCATGGGTTAAGAGCTCGATTGGCTCAAGATGAGCTCAAGTCTTGGTTGGTCATGAAGGGGACTGTTCAAACCATGTTGCTGAAATGAAGGAATACATGTTTTTGGGCTGCTCAAGTGGATATGTGAAGCATAAAGTTCAGCGGTCCAATCTATGCCTTGTTGGATCAATGGGAGAAGCCCAATTTATTTGATGAGGAAGCATTTGACTACTTGGGCTTAGAAGCTTTGGACGTCTAGCCCAAGATCAAATTTGGGACCTTATTTTGTTATTTTAGAACTTAGTTTTATTCATTAATTGGGCTTGCATTATAGTTATAAGTGTTTTAATTAACTAATGTTTAGCTTTAGTAGTTACTTACTATTCTAAGTCCTAGGGTTACCTTTGTAAGCCTATAAAAGGCTATGGTATTGTTCATCCGAATTATGTGTTGATTATTCATGATATTGAGTGTTCTCTTAATTGAGAGTTTTCTTAGTTCTTTGTTGATTAAGAACTACCCTTGATCTTGTTGAGTGATTCCAAGATCAAATCCTTAGCTTAGAATTATTTCATTCTTGTTGATTAAGGTGCTATAGGTTTGCTTAGTCCCCTATAGGGCTGATTTCATTGAAGAAAGGTATAATTCTAAGGCAAGTAATTCACGTCTTGATCGTTTTGGTCCAAGGATCAAATTCTGTCAAGAGTTCAACGAGTTGAACACTTGGTTTTCAAGAGTCTTGGTGCCGTTCACAACTCCGCAGCGCATCAATTGATATCAGAGCATTGGTTCATCTTGAAATCCAGGTTTTCCAAGCCAAATTTTCCTTTGGAAGGTTTTGGCTATATCCCTTTTATTTTGTTCTTGAATTTTGGTCGTGTCTTGTTCTTGTTCTTGAGGTATTTCTTGCGTCTTTGTCTACTGTCCAATCTGTCCAGTTTTGTTTTCTGTGTTTCTTGCTTCCTTACAATCTGTGTTTTGAGTTTTGTTCGTGTTTTAGGGTTTGTCCTAATCCTTAGAGTCGTTCTTGATATCTCTACATCAAGAATTCTAGGGTTTGTGTGTGGTTTTACTTGATTTCTTGACTATTTTTGAATGTTCTTTGGTATTTAATTGTTCTTGTGTTAAAACCTTTTGAGGAAGTTGAATCTTGGCCTAAAGGGACATCTTGAAACAATTTTCTTGAAAGTTCAAGTTGTGGTTTCTGGTTATAAAAAAAAAGCAGAAAAGAAGAAGAAAAGAAAAGTCTTGCACAAAGAAAAGCCGTGCAATTGGAGAAAAAAATTAAAAGAGGCGTGCAAGTGAAAAAGCCAAGCACGAAATTAATTTTTAGGATTTTTCTTGAGGTTTTGATACATTCTTGGTGTGTTTACATGTTCAAATTGAATTTGGAATATATCTAAATTACATCTTGAACTACACAATCTATTTTGGCAACTATCTTGGAGTCTTGAAGTCAGTTCTTGAAGTTGTTGGATGATTTCTTGGAGTTTTTTATTTTTCCAGCATGTGTTCATGTTTATCTTGCAGTTTCTTATTGATTCTTGAAGTTCTTGAGTCGTTCTTGGTGGTTCTTGAACCAATTCTTGGTCAAGAATTTCAGTTCTTGAACTTCTAGGTTGCTGGAAAATTAGTTTCTTGAAAATTCTGGTAGGTTTGTGCGATTTTCTTGAACTGTCTTGGGGAAACTTGAACTGTCCAGCTTGATAATCTTGTTTCTTGAAGTCTTAACTACAAAATCTTGAAGTTTTTGGTCAGTTCTTGAGCTTCTTGAAGGACTTCTTGAAGAGTTTTCCAGTCGGGTTTAGTGTTTTGTCAATACTAGGGTTTTTCCTTTGATCTTGCAATTTAGTTGTAGCTGGAATTTTTCTGTTTGTGGCTGTTTGGGTTGAGTCACGAATTTTCCAGCTTGAAACTGGTTGAAATAAGGTGTTAAGTTACTGGTCTTGTGCTTAAATAAAGAAGGAAACAACTAAATCCTTGGGGGATAAGGTTTCCTAACGGCTAGAAGGAGGAAAAAAGGAAACTAGTGTGCTTGTGTGCATGTGCAGCCTCCAACGGCTATTTGCTGCATGTGCAACAGTCTTCTTTGTTTCCTTTTTGATAGTTTCTTATTGTTTTTAGTTGCCTTAATTGTTTTCAAGTGTTCACACTCCATTTTGGCCAGATTGTTGATTCCTTTTAGATTAAGGTTTTCACTACAACCTAATACCAATTTGGAAAGTTTGTATTTTCTGTTTTACATAAGTTCATTAAATCTTTCAAGGGACATTTGAAAATCAAGATTTTCATAAGGAAAGCCACACACTAGGGGTGTCAAACTGTGCTTCTTAAATCTGAAATTTCGTGTGTCTTTATTTCTTGAATTCTAGTGGTTCAAACCTTACTCTAAGCTTTTTCTTTTGACTACTCTTATTATTACTCTTGGATTTTGGTTACTTGGAGCCTTGACAAGGGTCGATTGAGCTGGTTCTTTCTAGCAAGGGACTTACAAGAAAGCTACTCAAGAGTGGTAAAAGGCTAAGGTGTGAGCTCATCATCGGGTAAAAGCCAAGTTTAATTGGTGTGGTACACGAGTGAAGAGTGAAACACGTAAGGGAGTAAGTGAGGATAATTTTCTTTATTTTCTTGTGCTACTAACCGTCTTTTGCAGGTTTATACTCACCATGGGAGAAAAGATAGCTCAAGAAGAAAGTGAGCTTAAATTGTTCATAAGGGCTATGCAAGAGACACAAAGGCAAAACAATGAAAATATCCAGAACATCATGGGGCAACTTCAACAAGTATCTCTTAGGATGGACAACTTTGAGAATATGTCAAAGGGCCGTGAGGAGTTGTCTGGGAATTTGGGAGCCCGTGGTACTTCCTCTCACACTAGGGTGGCTAGAATCCATACTTATGAAGATGAATTGGGGGCCGAATCTGATTTTGAAGAAGTAGGTCCGAGGAGAGGAAGGAGGGTGGCACACCGTCAAGATGACAATCTTGGAAGTATTAAGATGAAGATTCCATCATTCCAAGGGAAGCTTGATCCCGAGGCTTACATTGAGTGGGAACGCAAGGTAGAAGGAGTCTTCAACTGCCACAACTATTCTGAGGCTAAGAAAGTCCAGCTTGCTGCGGTCGAATTCACAGATTATGCAAGTGTTTAGTGGGACAAACTTCACAAGGACCGTGCTAGATTTGGTGAGGAGCCCATGCGCACATGGGGTGAAATGAAGAGGCTCATGCAAAAGAGGTACATCTCGAACTACTACACATGTGATCTCCACTGGAAGCTACAAACCTTGAGGCAAGGTACCATGTCCGTGGATGACTATTATAAAGAGATGAAAATCTTGATGATGAGGGCCAACTTGGAAGAAGAGGGTGAGGCACTAATGGCAAGATTTATGAGTGGACTCAACACTGATATTAGGCAACGTGTGGAGTTGCAACATTACCTTGACATAGGCGACTTGATGGATGTGGCAATCAAGGTAGAGAGGCAACTTAAGGCGTTGAAGCCAAGGGTAATGGCTACACCATCTTCTCGGCCAGCATGGAGGGATATGAATGATAGAGGGGCTGCTCAAGCACCACCCAAGGCTAAGGAGAATTGGCGCAAGGGAGAAGCGGGTTCAACTAATGACAAGCCAAAGGGTGAGAGTTCTTCATCAAAGCTGCCATTTAAGGAGAAAGGGGAGAGTTCTCAACGCACAAGGGACATAAGGTGTTTTAGATGCCAAGGATTTGGACATGTTGCTGCCCAATGTCCAAATAAGAGAGCCATGGTTGTCATAGATAGTGGAGATGTCGAAAGCATGACTTCTAGTGATGACGAAGGGATGCCACCACTTGAAGGTGATTCTGAGGAAGAAGTTATCTATGGTGCTGATCAGTGTGAGACCTTAATCACACGTAGAGCTTTGCATGTTCAACCTACGGATGGATGAAGAGAACGTGCAATGCGAGAACATCTTTCACACTAGATGCACTATCAACAACAAGGTATGTAGTTTGATTGTAGATGGTGGAAGTTGTACTAACGTAGCTAGTACTTTGCTTGTAGATAAGCTAAATTTGGAGTCCACAAGGCATCCTAAGCCTTACAAGTTGCAATGGCTTGGAGATTGCAGCAACTTAAAGGTGACAAGAAGGTGTTAGTGTCGTTTGCTATTGGAGGGTACGAAGACAAAGTTTGGTGTGACATTGTTCCCATGCAAGCTTGTCACTTACTTTTGGGTAGACCATGGCAATTCGATAGAAGGGTGCTATATGATGGATTCAACAACAAGTACTCTTTCACTTGGGCAAATAAAAAGGTGACATTAACTCCATTGAAGCCAAGTGAAGCCCATGAAGATCAATTAAGGATTGCTGAAGATTTCAAGTTGAGAGCCAAAGAAAAGAAAGCACTTGAGTGGAAAAGTGAGGATGAAGTTGTTCAAAACAAGAGTGCGAGTAGTGAAAGCATGGAAATCACCCAATCTAAAAAGAAAAGAGAGAAAAGAACAAGAGTGTTTTGCTAGTTAGGCCAATAACTCTTGTATCTATGTACTCCAAGAAAGATGATTATTTTGCTAACTCACTTAATCTATCTTTTTCCTAGTATTTTTGTGGTAATTTTGCAGGTTAATTCACAAGGAGAGACGCCACACACCTGCTGCCAAAATTTTCAGATTGGTTTAATCAGCTTGGAAGATAAAATCGTGAAGAGGGGATGGATGCAAAGTTCAAATGCCACGTTGAACTTGACTAGATTGTTGAATTCTACTGATTTGTGGCTTGAGTTTTTGTATTCTTTTCATTTTAGTTATTTTATTTTGCATATTAATTCAGTTTTGCATGTTTATTCCATTAGTTTAGGTGATTATGTTTTGCATCTAGTTTGTTCAACTTCAGCCTAGGTCAATCTGTCTTGAAAGTTTTCTTGTGTTTTCGAATCATTGTTTGGATGAATTTCTGCATATTTTATGTGATTCTTCATGCCATATTACTTGTTCTAGGGTTCATATGTTTGTTTCCATGTTCTGTCCAAGCTATGCTAGTAGATCTTGTTTTTGTTATTTTGTTTTGTGTTATAATCGATTTGTAGGCAGCCATATTAACGATTTTCAGGTTGTTTCTTTTGGAGATTTGACTTCTAAAAATCATTTTTACTATGTGTTAGTTCATGCAAAATGTTCATGCAAAATTTTGTAAGAGAGTTAGTACACCTTATTTTATATTGTAAATAAAAAAGGTAAGGCTGATATCCCCCTCTTTCTTGTAATTTGAATTTTATTAATAAAATTTTGGGGTGGTGTCCTTCCTTGTGTACGGGGTTTTGCCAAAAAAAAAAAAAAAAAAAAACCTCACAAAGCCACACTTGAATACTACCACTCACACTTTGAAGAAACACTATAACTCAACCAATTACCTCACAAACTATCACAAGTACACTAAACGAGAGAGTATTTTTATACCAAATTCATTCTTGAAAGCTTGCAATAAATGTAGACAAAGGTTCTTCATCAATTCTATATAAATTGGTATTTATAGGGGTGAGAAATGGAGTTAAAACAAGCTCCAACAGTCATAAACGGCCAAATTGAATATTGCTGGAAAACTAGTCGTTAAGGGCGTTAGGATGGCTGAACAAGTGTCAGGTGATACGCGCCAAAAGACCAAGGCTCAAGTTGATCGAGGAGTTCATGTGAACTCAAGAGAGACGCCAAAGCAAAAGCCACCACCAATCCTTAATGGAGGCATAGGAGCACCCAATAGGGCCAAGAAGGGCTGGAAGAGGAGGTCATATAGGGCTGGAAAGAGTACGCCTGCGAGTGGGAGGCAGAAGAAGGCCAGAATGATTTTCTAACCTTATTCGCGAGGTGTATCAGCGCACGGATAAGGGTCATGGATAGAGTATCCGGCCGTGGGTATCTTTGTCGCGGGAACATAAAAGCTTCTGCCCGCAATGGCTAATTTAAGCGAAGCGTACCCGTGACAGGCAGATTCTGCACGGGAACCCCTCGTGGATACAAGCAGATTCTGCACGTTACTGTTTCAAATTTTAATTATTTTCTTTTAATTGTAATAGAATATTTGACTTTCCATAATAGCTTTTAGGATATTTTACATATATATATCGTTCTTTCATCAGAAAATATAACTTGGTTGATTAATAAGAATTAACGAGGGTTGTTCCTCTTTTTCTCTCCTTGTGAGATTTGAGATTCTTCGAGGGATTCAGTAGGATTTTCTTAATATCTTGAGTTCTAACCAACACATAGGGTTAGGGTTTGGGATTCCTCTTCAAACTAGTTTCAATTCTCGAGTAGAATTGAGGTTAGGTTAGTCTATTTGATACACAAGAACGATCTTTAGGAAAGGATTGTCCTTGTGGTTGCATTCGTTCAAGGGTTCCCGTTAGGTGATTAACGAGAGGTCTTCGAGGGCGGATCAGCATCAAGTAGGTATTAGAGCTCTTTGGGTTCTTGGTATTAGGTTTCGCTAATCCATCTCTTGAATTTCAATTTTTGAGATTGGATATATATTTTGCTCTTTATTTTTGTCAAATTTCTACAGTATTTCTTGTGATTGCTTATTGTTCTTGAGCAATTTCATATCTAGGGTTTTTCTATTGTTGTGGGTTTGGTGTTTTGTTGTCTATCGTGATTGGGGATTATTACTTTGAGCAATTCCTATTATCTTACTTGATTTTTCCTACAATTTCTTGCAAATTTCTTTATCTCTTTAGTATTGTCTCTATTTTAGGGCGTCTAGAAACCCTAAAAAAAAAATTCGCATCTTTTGTCTCTTTGTTGATTGGGTTATTGATTATTCATGATTTTTTGACTATTCGTTAACAAAAAAACATCAAAATTCTCATTCTATTGTTCAAAAAAAAAAAGTCACGTCATTGTTCATGGTCACTGTTCATCGATACTGTGCACTGGTACTGTTCATCTCGAGTTACTGTTCATTCGAAAAAAATTCTGTCCAATTTTCTTGTCTTGAGTTGTAAGTGTTAGTGTTGGGTAGTATTCTTTGCCTTAGTTGAGTCTATATCCCTTCTTCCATAGATCAATTTGTTTGCTCAAAATTCATCATGTCTAACGAGGGAGAATCCAAGGCATTTCACCTTAGGCACTTTGCTGAGACAATGAATACTAGCAACCAGGGTATGAGGCAAACCATGGAAGTTATGTGTGAGCGATTAGGAAGGAGAGTCCATTCCCATTTAAGATCAAGAAGTAGCCTATAGAAGTTACAGGAGGAGATCACCGTTGGCTGAGTCCGAGAATTCTAGTGATGAGATAGGGGCTGGTAGGGGGCCTAGAAGAGGAGAGCAAGCTCGAGATGGCAACATTGGGAGTATTAAAATGAAGATCCTCCCATTCCAAGGGTGGAGTGACCCAAAGCTTTACCTAGAGTGGGAGTGGAAGGTGGAGCACGTCTTTGATTGCCACCACTACTCAGAGGAGAAGAAGGTCAAGCTTGCTGCAATGAAATTTTCTGACTATGCTAGTGTATGGTGGGACCAACTAGCTACCACTAGAAGAAGATATGGAGAGCGATCTATCCACACATGAGAAGAGATGAAGGCAATAATACGGAGGACGTTCGTACCTGGCTATTATTACAGGGAGCTACATTAGAGGCTACAAACTATGTCACAAGGTGGTCATACAGTGGATGACTGCTACAAAGATATGGAGTTAGCAATGATTCGTGCTAAAGTGGTGGAGGACTGGGAGGCGACAATAGCTAGATTTTTAGCTAGGTTGAACCACAACATCCAAGAGAAAGTGGAATTGTAATCCTATGTAGATATCGACGACTTAGTTCAAAAGGCTGAAACAGTGGAGAAGCAGCTCAAGGCTAGGAGGAGAGATGGTAAAGACTCTTCCTATGGGAAGTCGAGATGGCAGGATAGACCGTCCATGGGACGAGAGGAACGAGGTGACATGAGACCAAGGGACATTGTAAGGCCAAAGGAGGGCACGAGTGATGACAAAGTATAAATGAAGGCACCTATGGGGACTCGTGACATCCAGTGCTTCAAGTGCCAAGGTTATGGTTACGTGGCATCCTAGTGTCCTAATACTAGGGTCATGATTGTGCTCGAGGGAAGATACATTTCATCTTTCTCTCTCTATCTTTTCTCTCTACTTTTCCCACATTCAAACTTTTGAATATTAGGGTTTCTATGGCTGCCCTTCAACCTTTGGTTAAAGGGCAACCGGCGGCTGTTGCTCTTAATCGATCTTTCGCAGATGTTGTGATGAATAAAACTCCCTCATTGTTGAAGATCAAGCCTCTTCCACATATAGGGGTGAACCAGCAATTTGTTTCTCATAGGAAGAAGTTGAAAAACTTGTAGCACCATTTAAACATGCATTAGTTGGAAAGCTTTCATTGGCATCGGATTTACGGGGTCTTTTTCGCTGGGTCTGATTGATTCCAGGCACATACTGATTCGATTCAACCTAGAGGAAGATTAGTTGCGTTGTTGGCTTCGAAGCTTATGGATGATTAATGAGTTCCCGATAAGGGTATTCAAATGGAGTCCTGGGTTTCGCCTGGATATTGAACCTTCAAAAGCTCCTGTTTGGATTGCGTTTGAGGGACTGCCAGTACATTTTTTTGACAAATCTGCGATATTCATGGTAGTTAGTGCTGTGGGAGTTCCATTGAAGCTAGATGCTACTACGGTCAATCTATCTCATCTGAATGTTGCTCGAGTTTGTGTGGAGATTGAATTGACTAAGGTCTTGACTCTATGAATATGGATTGCTGGAGGGCAAGAAGGATTCTGGCAGAAGGTCAGTTATGAAGATCTGCCGCACTATTGTACACATTGTCAGAAACAAAGGTATGTCGAAGGCAATTGTAGATTTTTGAATCCCAAAGGCAAGGATATTGCTGTTGTTGATAAGAAAAGCAAAGCCCAACCCCAAGAATAGAAGCATTATGTTCCCAAAAAGGTGCTCTCTGTGGAGCAATCGAAATTAGATGCACCAATTCTTGGGATGATCGAAAAGCAGATTTTGTTACTGACAAAGCTTCTTGAAGCTCATTCAAATGAGAATGTTCAAAGGTTAGAACAGCAAAATCCAATGTCACATGGACAAGTGATGGTGCAGCATTCACAATCAGTAGATTTTCAAAACCTTCAGGAATATGCAGAGATGTTTATTGGGAAGGCTGTAAAGGAGGGCAAGACTCATCATTCTTTTGAGCAAGTAGATGTCGTGACAAGTGGCCAGGTTAGGGACAACTCTCACAAGGAGACACTTACAACGTTGAAGGAGTTTGCTCATCAGGTTCAAAATCAACAAGAAAATTTGGTACAACTTCCAACATGTCGGGAAAATGGAGAGATGGAGGCACAGCTGATGAATGATGAGCACAACCACTTGGATGACGAACTGATTGTAGAAGCTAAATGCATAGCTGGAAATCTTTCTCCTAGAGGAACGCACAGAACAGGTGCTGATCCATCACCAAAGCGACTGGATTTTTGCAATCTAGAATTGCCACAAACCTTAGATAGCTATATTGTGCAACAGATTGGTGACATGAGGCATCTCAAACCAGGTAAGAAGAAAGAGGCTTTATTGGTTTCCGATAGGGTACAGCGCTCTAAAGTTAAAGCATCAGCTTCTTCATCTTAACAGTCCAAATGTATAATATGTTATTTTGAAATATAAGAGGAGTTGCAAGAGCTTCAAATCGTCGTAGACTGCGTAAATTAATCAAGGTGTATAACTTACAAATTGTTGCTATATGTGAACCTAAGATTGGTGTGGATAGATTTAATAATATTAAACTAAAAATTAGTATGAGGAATGGTTTTTATAATGCTTTGGGAACTATTTGGGTTTTCTTTAAGCAATCCGTCTCTTGCACATTGCTGGGGGAGAGTGAACAGCATATCTCTCTAAGTGTTTGCAGCCCCTTGTTTGATTCTTCTTGCAAAATTTCATTTGTTCATGCTAGTTGTGATAAGGAAAATAGAAGAGTTCTGTGGGATACTCTACGTGGAGAAAATATAGATGGGATCCCGTGGGTGATTGGGGGGGGGATTTCAATGTGATTACTCAAATAGAAGAGAAGAAAGGTGGGCGACCATTTTGTTTAGATGAAGCTATGGATTTTCTTTCCTTCATGCAAGATGTGCAGGTCTTTGATGCAGGTTATTCAGGATCTCCATACACTTGGTGTAACAATAGGCTTGGCCAAGCAAGGATCTGGAAACGGCTTGATAGAATTTTGCTAAATCAAACGTTGCTTGGAACTAGGGTGGAGTTATCCGTGCAGCATCTATCTAGAAGTCCTTCCAATCATGTGCTTGTGTTGGTGATTGGTAAATTGAAATTGGATACTAAGCCTAGGCCATTTTGGTTCCTTCATTTCTAGACTTCTCATCCTCACTTTCTGGATTTGGTGAGAGAGAATTAGCAGTTGGGACATGGTGGATCTCCTATGCAATCTTTAGCTGAAAAGCTAAAGAAGGTGAAAAAAGGTTTACAGGCTTGGTCTAAGTAGACTTATGGGGACATTTTTGAAAGGGTAAGAATGTTGGAGAAGCAAGCTGCAGATGCTGAATGAGTTCTTGATGAGGAAGACACTGACCAAGTTAGGGAGAACTTGCATAATTCTCGGTCAGAGTTAAATAAAACTCTATGTGTAGAAGAAAATTTTTGGAAGCAGAAAGCAAGAATTAAATGGTGGAAAGAGGGGGATAGAAATTTTAGGTATTTTCATTCCATTGTTTCTAAACGTAGAGCTGTGATTCACCGAATCCAAAATGCTTCAAGGGAATGGTTACAGGATGAAGATTTGATTGCAGGTGAAGCATGTAATTTTTTTCTGCTTTGTTCTCGCAGGAAGATGCAAGTGCAGATTTTTCTTTACCTCATATTCCAATATTACTTTTTGAGGAGGACATTCAAGCTTTAGAGAGGTTCCCAACAATGGAGGAAGTTAGGGACATTGTTTTTACAATGGATGGGGAGAGTGCACCGGGGCCAGACGGATTCACAAGGAAATTCTTTGTACATGCTTGGAATATTGTAGCTGAAGACATTTTTAATGCGGTATCTGGTTTTTTTTGTGGGGATGAGCTACCAAGGTGTTTCTCTTCAACCTTAGTAGCCCTTATTCCTAAAGTGCCCCAACCTCAGAATTTTGCACAATTTTGACCTATTAGTTTGTGCAATTTTTTGAATAAAATTATTTCTAGAATTTTGGCAGATAGGTTTTGGTGTATTTTACCTAAGATTATCTCACCGCAGTAGAGTGGTTTTGTAAAAGGAAGAATGATGGCTGAATAGGGGGTATGAGGAAAAAGAATAGGGGAGGAAATGTTGTTTTGAAACTTGATATAGCCAAAGCATACGATCATGTTTCTTGGCTTTACTTGATTCATATGTTAAAGAGCCTTTGGTTTTGGGGAAAGATGGATTGATTTGATTTGGTGATTGATCTCGAATTTTTGGTTTTCTATTATCATCAATGGTACGCCAAAGGGGTTCTTTAAATCATCTAGGGGACTTCGTCAGGGAGATCCACTATCCCCGGGTCTATTTGTTATTGCTACTGAGGGACTGTCTAGAGCATTGAACTTGCTTCAACAGAAGAAAAATTTCTCTATTTTTAGTGTTCCAGCCAGATGCCCAATTGTCACACATCTTTCCTTTGCTGACGATATTGTTATTTTTTCAGGTGCATCTAAGAGTTCGTTGAGGTTGATTATAGATATATTACGGCGATATGAGCTATCTTCAGGACAATGTATTAATGTCTAGAAGAGTGGCTTTTTATGTCATGCAAATACTTCTAGAACCAAGAAGGGGATTATTAAGGAGGTCACAAGCTTTTCTGAAAAATTCTTCCCACTCCGCTATTTAGGTTGTCCTCTATATGTAGGGAGGAGCAAGAAAGTTTATTATTCGGAGTTATGCTAAGTTATTGCTTCCAAAGTGCTTAAATGGCAGAATTGTTTCCTTTCACTTGGCGGGAGGCTTATATTGATCAAACATGTGCTTAGCTCTATTCCAATAAACATCTTAGCAGCTGCATGTCCTCCCCAGGGTGTGCTGAAAACATTGGAGAAAACGTTTGCAGGGTTTCTCTGGGGAGCTGAAGGAAATGTTATGAAGCGTCACTAGATAAAATGGCATACCTTGTGTAGACCCATGGAGGAAGGAGGGGTGGGTTTGCGGTCTTTAAAAGATATTTATCACACTTTTTCGATTAAATTATGGTGGAGATTTAGAGAGAGGAAGTCATTATGGGCGGAGTTTATGCATGCCAAATATTACTAGCTTACTCATCCATCTAAGGCAAAGATGTCTCTAAGGCTTCTTTATTATGGAAGCGGATGGTGTCGATTAGTAATGTTGCTGAAAATCATATTTCTTGGATTCTTAGAAGATGTTGTGTGAGTTTTTGGAACGATATGTGGCTGGGGAATGAACCATTGGGGCGTTTATTGAATATCCAGAATGATGACTATCAAGTGAGGAAGTTTGTCCATGGCGATAGTTGGGATGTTCAAACATTGGAAAGAATGATATCACCATCTATTCTTCAGGATAATGTGGCCAAACAACCTCCATGTCATGATGATCCAGATAAAATGATTTGGAGATTGACTCCCTCGGGCTTCTTCTCAACCAGGTCAGCATACAATTGCATTCGAGAAGGTGGATACTCTAGTATTATGTTTAAATTAATTTGGAATTCTGCCATTCCCATAAAAATATCTTTCTGTATGCTGAGATTATTGTTAAAAAGGTTACCAGTGGCTGATATTGTAGTTAAACTTGGCATAGATGGTCCGTCTAGGTGTTTTTGTTGCACTTCCCCTACTTGTGAAACTCTTGAGCATATTTTTTGCAGTGGTGAAATTGGTAGGAAGGTGTGGAATTATTTAGGTGCTCCAATGGGTGTTGGTATTAAGCATTTTCAGATTCGAATGCAATTGATGACATGGTGGTTACTGCCGTCTCCTAATGCTTTCGTTGCTTTTCTACATAATATATCTCCTATTTGTATTCTATGGAATCTATGGAAAATCCGAAATGATCAGGTTTTTGTAGGGATTGTTCATTCATGGGAGTATGTTGTCCATAAGATTTTTTGGGACATTAAAATGGCATGGGAGCAAAAGTTTAATATTTTTTTAATGTTTCGCAGTGGGCTGAATTTTACTCTTGTGTAGTTCATTCAAAAAAGAGAGTCTGTGTAAATCTAGTGAAATGGTCCTCTCCAGTTGAATTTTTTAAATTAAATACAGATACTTGTTCAAAAGGGAACCCCGGTCCTTGTGGTGGTGGAGGTATTTTAAGGGATTCTCACGGGAAGGTTGCCCTTGCTTTTGCTTGCTCTTTAGGTGTGGGTGCGATTTTAGAAGTTGAATTCAAAGCATTAATACAAGGGGTGAAATTGTCTTGTAGTAATAGTTTTGACAAATTTAGTTGGAAACGAATTCTTTGGCATTGGTTAATATTATCTGTGGTAAATCTAATTGTCCTCGGGCTTTGTTGCCTCCTCTAGATGAGATGGGTAAATTTCGTGATAATATCATTAGCATTGATCATTGTTATAGAGAAGCTAACAAACCTACGAATATCTTGTCAAATGAGGAATTGCAACTCAATGGTCTTGAAGTTTTTTCTAGCTTTTCGTCTCTCCCAAAAGAAGCTCGAGATGCAGCTAGATTAGATCGCTTAGGATTTCCTGCATTTCGTTTCAAGTATTTATAAGTGTTCAGTTTTCTTGCAATAAATAATGTAAAAGGAGTAAGTACTCCTCATTTAAGTTTTATATTTTCATTCTTCTAATTGTATTAATAAGAGACTAAGGTCTATGTCCCCCTCTCATTTGTATTTGGTTTTATATTAATAAAATTTAGGGGTGGTGTCACTCCCTGTGTACGGGGTTTTTTTTGCCAAAAAACAAAAAGATTGTGCTCGAGGGTGGAAACCTAGAGAGTGCTTCTTCTGATGATGAGAAGATGCCACCAGTGGAAGGAGGTAGTGAGTCTGATGGTGAGTATGGTGCTGACAAGGGAGAAGCTTTATTCACGAAGAAAGCCTCAGACGAGATGCCTAAGGAAGCTGGACGTAATTCACAGAGAGAGTCCATTTTTCGAACTCGCTGCCTCATCAATACCAAGGTATGCAGTATTGCCATTAATTCAGGAAGTTGTGCTAACATTGTGAATTCCTTGTCGGTAGAGGAGTTTGGATTGAAGACATTGAAGCATCCTAAGCCATATCGTCTGCAATGGGTAAAGGATAGTGGCGAGCTTAGAGTGACTAAGCAAGTTGAGGTTGAGTTCTCTCTCGAAATTTACAAAGAAAAAGTTATTTGTGATGTGGCACCAATGGAAACGTGTCATCTATTATTGGGGCGATTGTGATAGTTTGATCGCCAAGTGCTACATGACGGGTTTAAGAACCAATATTCATTTGTGTGGCATGGAAAGGACATCACACTAGTTCCATTATCACCGTTGGAAGTCCACAAGGACCATGTGAAGTTGTCCAAGGAGCTTGAGAAAAGCAAGGGGAAGAAAAAGCGGGAAAGGACCAATTCCCCTAACCTTCCTTCTGTTCTTTCAAATTGTTCTTCTTTGCAGGTTGTTGACATTCCACTTGGTGGAGACATGAAGAAGTTAGATTTGAGGATGATTCTTCTTGAAGAGGAGGGGAATGATACGTGCTAAAGACCAAGGCTCAAGTTGATCGAGGTATTCGTTTGAACTCAAGAGAGACTCCAAAGCAAAGGCCACCACCAAACCCTAATGGAGGCATAGAAGCACCCAAGAGGGGCAAGAAGGGCTGGAAGAAGAGGTCATATATGGCTGGAAAGAGTACACCCGTGAGTGGGAGGCAGAAGAAAGCTAGAATGATTTTTTGATCTTATTCGCGAGGTGTATCTGTGCGCGGATAAGGGTTGCGGATAGAGTATCCGGCCGTGGGTATCTCTGTCGCAGAAACACAAAAGCTTGTGCCCGCAACGACTAATTTAAGCAAAGCATACCCACGACGATATCCGGTTGCGGGAACCCCTCGCAGATACAGGTAGAATCTGTGCATTATTGTTTTTTGAATTTTTAATTATTTTCTTTTAATTGTAATAGACTATTTGACTTTCCATAATAGGTTTTAGGGATGTTTTACATATATATGTTGTTCTTTCATCAGAAAACAGAACTTGGTTGATTAATAAGAATTGACGAGTGATGTTCCTCTTTTTCTCTCATTGTGAGATTTGAGATTTTTTGAGGGATTCGTAAGATTTTCTTGATATCTTGAGTTCTAACCAATACGTGAGGTTAGGGTTTGGGATACTCTTCAAACTAGTTTCAATTCTCAGGTAGAATTGGGGTTAAGTTCTCTATTTGATACACAAGAACGATCTTTGGGAAGGATTATCTTGTGGTTGCATTCGTTCAAGGGTTCCCGTTAGGTGATTAACAAGGGGTCTTCGGGGCGGATTGCATCCTTAGGACAGCCTAACGAGTGGCCGAAGCTTTATTGGAGCTTTCTGTCAAATCCTTAGGACGGCCAAACCAGTGGCCGAATTAGTGTCTGAACACTCTTTACTTTTGCACATTTTTCAGCATGATTTGATTCACTTTGATGGCCAAGTGTGATGCCATTATGACTTGTTTATTTCTACAAATATACCATTGTCTACAACAACCATAATTAGATAATAAAACTAGGAAAAACCATGAGCCATATTCTTCTCATTTTTTATGATGGCAAACCAATAATGCTAAACACTAAAGCAAGTATAACATAAGCATCATCTATTCTCCCCCTTTTAACATCATCAAAACTAGGAATACCTCCCCTTAGAAGGACTCCCCTTAATAAATGCATATATTGTGAAAAACTTATTTTAAGCTCAAAAACACAAAGTATTTCTCAAAAACTTTTTTGAAAGCATAATTAATAATAAAACTCATTTTTGAAGAAACCTACCCTCCTTTTGGACATAATTAAAACAAATAGTGAGGTAACAAAATGGGATTACATCAAAAAATTGGGAGTATTGCTCCCCTCATTATTTGCAACATTATAGACTAAGGCAAGATGCATTAATTATGATTCAAGGGATCCAATCAAATTAATATAATCACAAGATGTAACATCATTATTTCAAGTTAATCATCCAAACTAGGAAATCCATCAATTTGTTACTCAATATATGTAATAAAGAAAAGCTTATAAGAACATTTGTCCTAGTAATTCATGATCACTAAAATGAATTTCTTGCACTTAAATCAATTACATGAATACTCAATAATGCTCAATTTCCAAAAATCTCCAAGCATGCATTACGAGAATAACCATTTGTTTGAGCAATATATTATGAAAATCATTTCTAAAAAGTGTGTGCAATCTTCAATCATAAAATTAAACCACATATTCATACAACTAGGCACGCTACGTAATAAGCATCAATTTTAAACAAGTGGTGAAGAAAATAATTAATTAGCTTACTTCTTTCTCAATGTTGTTCTTGTACCATCTTGTCTTCCTTGTTTTGATCTTCAATTCTACAAGAATGGGAGAAATTTTTTGGTATCCATATCTTTTTAGGTCTATGAAGGTTAGTACTACCTTTCTTTATCCATATGGTTTTCATTCCTAACATAATATTCTTTTTAACATAACATTCCCTATGCATGTGTCCACGTTGATGACAATAAAAACAAGTAATATTGGGATTTTGAATAAGACTAGGTTTAATAAAATAAATCCATCTTTTCTAAAAGATGTGAATCTTTTGGAGACAAAAGTATTAAGAACCTTTTTCTTTTCAAAAACTCTTTGTTTTTCACTTTTAAGAAAATCACTAAGATCATCTATTATTCTTCTCCATAAAATTTACTCATCTTTATTTTTTCATAAAATTTGGATTTTTCATCCAATTTTCTTTTCAAGTCATTATTTTGCAATAAAATTCAAATTTGTTTTTGAAAAAATCATTTTCCTTTTTTAAAACATTTTTTTCTTGTAAAAGATTTGAATTCTCTTTCAACAAGGAATTGATTTTGACTACTAAATCTTTATTTTGGCAAAAGACTTTTTCAAATTATCATATAATTTTAAAACAAATGTATCAAAATCTTCATCACCATAATCATTATTATCATCATCATGAGAGGAGTGGCTAGATGATACCTCGTTATTGTCAATGGCCATGAAGGCCATTCTTTCTTGTTCACAATCTTCATCAACATCTCCATTTGAATTTTAATCATCCCATGTAGTATGGAGGTTATTAAAGGCTTGTTCTTTGTCTGCTCTAGCTTCCTTTATTTGAACTTTTTTATCACCTTCATTTTCATGCATCTCTTCCAATTTATCCCAAATTTCATTTGTTGTCTTGCATCCTTGTATCCTACTAAATCATCATCACTGAAAAGCACTATACAAAATGTTAGTAGCTTTTAGCATTTAAAGAAAGATTTGCCCTATCTTGAGCACTATGCTCATTTCTAGTTTTATATCTAAACAAACCTAGTTCTTTATATAAAACAGTGGCCTCAAAAGGATCTTCATCAACTACATGCCATAATTCAATATCTAATGAGTGTAAAAATATTTTCATATGTTCCTTCCATCTAATGTAATTTACATTATTAAGCATGGGAGGTCTATCTAGTGATTGCCCCCTACAAACTTAGCATGATTGGTTGCTATCTTTACTCCCTAGCGATTAAGCTATCTACAAGGATACCAAGTTCTAATACCAATTGTAGACCCTAGGTACAACTTAAGAGGGGGTGAATTAGGTTGTTCGATAATTAGTGCAATTGTACTCAAATTATAACCCAATTCAATTAGACAATGTTTGCTTAAGTGACTTCAAACTTAGCAATAATGATAAAACAAATAATATCACAAATAATCAATATAAAGAAAAATATAAAGTAAAAGAGAGAAAGAGACAAAATCAACCTTAGTGGTTCAGTGCCAAGTTTGACACCTACATCCACTCTCAAGTTCCTCAATTTAGAGTTTGAATCCACTATGTGCTTCTTCACAAGTTGGTGAAGCAAAGCAACATGTACAATGTAAGGATCACTCTTTGCCCACCCTAGCACTCTCTAATTGAGCCAGAGAGTTTTACAATTCACTCAATCAAACCTCACAAAGTTACACTTGAATGCTACCACTCACACTTTGAAGAACACATTATAACCCAACCAACTACCTTACAAAAAATCACAAGTACACTAAAGGAGAGAGTATTTTTACACTAAAATTACTCTTGAAAGTTTGTAATAAATGTAGATAAAGGTTCTTCATCTATTCTATACAAATTAGTATTTATAGGGGTGAGAAATTGTGTTAAAACAAGTTCCAACGATCATAAATAGTCAAATTGAAGGTTGCTAAAAAACTAGCCATTAAGGGTATTAGGATGGCCAAACAGGTGGCCAAAAGGGTGTTAGAAAGGCTGAATGGGTGGCCGAACCTTTATTGGAGCTTTTTGTCAAATACTTTAGGACGCCCGAACCGGTGGCTGAACTGGTGGCCGAAAGGGGTTAGGATGCCCAAGCCTGTGGCCGAATTAGTGTCTCAATGCTCTTTACTTTTGCACATTTTTCAGTATGATTTGATTCACTTTGATGGCCAAGTGTGATGCCTTTATGACCTGTTTATTTCTAAAAGTATACCATTGTATACAACAATCATAATTAGATAATCTTTATTGGCTTGTTATCATCAAAATTAGAAAAAACCAAAAGTTATAGTTTGTTTGTGTAATAGGAAGAGTTTCAAATAATCTATCAAGATTTCTCTTTTTCTCACTATATTCTCTCTTTTCAAAAAAAAATAAAATATTTTCTTTCTTTTATACTTGCTAGGAAACTATCAGGAAATTTCCCAACCCCTACATCAACCGAAAATGAGGAGGACCATTTAAAAACTCGCATGATACATTCTTGAAAATTCCACATTTCTCAAAGCCAGCACCTATGATAATGTTCCTTAACATCGAAACGGATGAGTACATGGCAAGGATCCAGCAATCCTAGTGAGAAGGGACCCTTAAACCCTATAGAAAGAAAGTCCTTGAGAAGTGTTTCCATTGCCAGACGACCTTTGGAAAACTTTCCCACCAGAGAGAATTGAAAAGGAGCAGCAAGTTGGTACACTTCATTTTTAGAAAAAGAGATTGCAGGACAACCACGATAAAGTTGTGGCGATTTGATCACAGGAGAAGGATGCTAGTCACGTGCAGCAACAATATAAGCAAAAGAACGCTATGTGGGTGACAGATGAGAGTATTGTGGAGGGATATCCTAGAGGTTTTTAGATGGAGGAGCCGCCATGTAAAACCCTTCAGACTTGCAGATGCCAAGACAAGAAAGAGAAAAGAGATGGAATGAATAAAAGATTCAAAGAGATCAAAAGAAACCGCCATCGATGATGGCAACACCACCATCGGAGAAGATGAAAATTTAAAATTTAAAAACCCATGAAAATAGGGAGAAGAAGCTAGGAGAGAGTTTTTAGCAAAAAGAGAGACCTCTCTATTAAAACTAATGATAAAACATGATTTAACTTCATTGCACGTACTAAACTTGCATTTGTTTGTTTATTGTTTAAGCTTTAACACTTGTTTTTGCTTGGCCAACTTAAACAAGTTATTTAGTTGCTACTTGACATAGAGAGATGCATGTAACAATGGAAAATGAACAAGTAATGCTGAAGTCTTTCATATGAGAATAATGGATGCTTAAGTGAATCAATACAATTCATGTTATCATAAGGTTTCATCATGAGAATAATTGAAATCTTATCATTTCATAGAGAGATCTAGTTATGACACTTATGGAATTGGATTCTAAACAAAGCAAGATAATAGTTAATAAGTCATTCATGCATGATTCATTAGTGGATTCTACGTTCTAGGCTTCTTTGTATTGAATTTTACATAAGTTCTCAATCATATACCTACTCTATTGAAGGGACCCCATCTCCATCTTATTTTGAATGTGTTTAGATAATAGAAGTTAGTGAAAAAGCTTTAGTAATTGCACATATTTGATTCCTCGTGGTATTCGACACTTAATACTCCAAACACTACAACCGATCCATGCACTTGTAGATTAAGTTGGGAGATTAGGTTTTTATGACTTGATTTGTGTGTTTTTGTTCATAATTATTATACCTAATCTACACCACGTCAGCGTAGGGGTCCTTCACGAAATCTAGCATGGTCCTTGTGAAGTTTGTCCCACCAAACACTTGCATAATCTGTGAACTTAACCGTAGTAAGTTGGACCTTCTTCTCCTCAAAATAGTTGTGGCAATTGAAGACTTCTCCACTTTGCGTTCCCACTCAATGTAAGCCTCAGGATCAAGTTTTCCTTGGAATGACGGGATATTCATCTTTATGCTTCCAAGATTATCATCTTGGCGGTTTGCCACCCTCCTTCCTCTCCTCGGGCCTACTTTTTTAAAATCAGATTCTTCACCTAGCTCCTCCTCATAAGTTGGATTTCTAGTCACCCTTGTATATGATCTAGCTCCTCGTGCCTCCAAATTTTCATGTAAGTCTCCACAGTGTTAGTGTATGCCCTAAAACCAAGATGGTTTAAGGTGTTTTGTGTTACTCTTATTTATGTTATATTTATCCATGTGGTATTTTTCTTTATCATCTATACTTGTATTTCCATGTTACTTGTTTGATTGATAAAGTCCTTAGAATATTGACTGTGTATTAGAGATTGTAAGGGTTACAATTATGAGACTCTAATACATAAAGTCATATTTTTAAATATCCCTAGTCATAGTATTAATGAGATTGGACATCATTAATACGGATAGACTAGCACATACTTTGCCTCTACTTATGGTAAGTAGTAGTTGATCTCATTGACTATGGTGTGCGTGACACTTAAGCTGGTATGTGGATGCTTGTTTGAGGACAAGTTCATTGGATTGATCTGCCAAGAGTTTTCAACTATAGTGCCAATGGTTGAACTCTTAATGGCAATGGTGTAAGTGATCCTTTGACTTGAGACTACCATAAGTATCTTGAGTGTGGATTGCTATACTTTGACTCTATTCCTCGGTGCCCGTAAAAGGGTAGCTCATAGGTTACAGATTGGGTATAGTTTGAAGCATGGAAAGATAGTGAGTAATCAATATATGATTCACCACTCCTTAATAGGAGAGTATATCCCATTATGGCTACTTGTTGGAAATATTAACTCATAAATCTTTTGCAGAAGTGATAGTATAACTTGGAAGTAGTTTCAAGGTTATACATCATGGAGAGTTATATTTCTCGAACAAGAAAATATAAATTAGTCATTTAAAAGTATGCACAATACTTATAGACTAATTGGGATAGAGTGTGGTGAAAGGATATTAATTACATGGTAACATTGTCATTGAAGGGTATGGTCTACCATATGACTTTCCTATTTACTTGGGTGGTCATGATGCATTGCTAGACGCCACTCATGATCTATAAGTATGAATTGATTAATTAGTGAATTAATGATAAATTAAAAGTGTTTAATTTATCTAGCTCAATTAATGAGTTATAATTTATACTTATTGCCAACGTGAATGGAACCTAATGGGTCACACACATAAAGAACAAAATCTTTGGGTTAAAATATAATTAAGATAAGTATGAGATACTTATGGGGTTAATTTATGAGATAAATTAACTTAAGGAACTTGTTCATAAATATTCTAAGTCTTGTAGGAAATTAGTTTCCTCAAAGAAATAAAGTAACTAATTGGTTTTCTTATGGAATAGATTTCCTAAAGGAGAAGGATTAACTTAAAGTAAGTTACCTAAACCTTCTTGGTTTCCAATTAGCTTTATTTCCAAAAAGACTAGAATACTTCCAATATAAATAGGTTCATGCTTTGACTCTTGACTTATTATTGCAACACAAAAAGAAAACTAGTGAGAGAAAATAGAAGAAAGAAAAGGCACGCCTCTTTCTCTCTCTTTAGGTGTCTCTCTCTCTCTCTCCTAAGGGTTAGGTTTTTCTTCTTATTGTGTTCTAAATAATTCAAGGGAGCTAGCACTCAAAAGTCAAAGCAAGCAAGCCTACAAGGTTCCCAAAGAAGTTGTTCGTGTGGATATCATTAGAGGCTCTACGCTTGGAGGGCTTTTCGTGGTAGATCAAACATCTTCTTCGAAGGATCTTTGTCTAGTAGCATAGAAATCTTCTGTGCTTAAGGTAATCTTCATGCAAACCCCCTTGTTAATCATATAAATATGTCAAAGAGATCCATGGTTAAGGTAATAAATTTTTATTTTTCCGCTGCGTTACCTATGCTATTACCTTACACACAACCCTTTGAAGAATTTTCAATACTTTCTACACGAAGAGACACCTTTTGAAGTTGCTCCATGATGGTCTGAAAGTTCTCATTATTCTGCCTCTGCGTGTCTTGCATAGCCATGAACAACTTAAATTCTTTATCTCCTTGGGCTTTCCCTTCAGTCATGTTGTTCTCAGTAATCTGCAAAATTGTTAGTAACATAAGAAAAGAAATTAAGAAGGTAGCCTCACCCACTTCCTTACGTGTTTCACTCTTCACTCGTGTATCACACCAATTAAAATTAGCTTTTACTCGATGATGAGTTCACACATTATCCTTTTTCCACTCCTTGAGCTTATCTTGTATGCCTTTGGGTAGGAACCTACTCAATTGTTCTTGACAAAATCCCGATTAAGTATTCAAGATGAGTAGTGGTAAAAAAAAAAATGGAAGCTTAGGGTAAGGTTTGAACTACTAGAATTCAAGAAATCAAGACACTAGAAATTTCAGATTTAAGAAGCCCGTTTGACACCACTAGTGTGTGGCTTTTTTTGGAGAAATCTTGATTTTCAAATGCCCTTTAATATCTTTAATGCACTTATGTTCAAACAGGAATAACAAGAAACTTCAAGATTAAGGTCAACACAAGCTGAAAGATTCAAGAACTCAATGAAAAAACATCCAAAAACTTCAAGAACGATTCTTGAATTAATTTTGTGCTTGGCTCTTTTCACTCTGCATGCCTCTTTTGCTTTTCTTTGTATTGCAAGGCTTTTCTTTCCTTTTTTTTTTTTAATCAAATCCCAAATAACCCACAACTCAAATCCACAAACTCAAACAAACAAGCAAAATTCAGTGGAGGAACAGTGATTTTAGATGAACAGTAATCTGCAGTAAATCGTTACAGTAGCGATGAACAGAAGCTCTACTATAGTTGTGAACAGTATGCTCTTTTTTTTTTTTGGTCCAGAAATCAAGAATGAACCTTCAGGAAAAATTATTTCCAGGTGCTTGTTTAGGCCAAGATTCAAATTTTCTTACAAGTTTGAACACAAGAATAATTAAAAAAACCAAAGAGCAATTAAAAATTAGTAAAGAAAATAATCAAGTAAAACCACACACAAAATCCTAGAATTCTTGATGTTGAGATATCAAGAACTCTATCGATCAAGACTCCCTAAGACACGAACAAAAGAAGCACAAAAACACGACTTGATTGATGCAAGGAATGACTCACAAGAACAAGAACAAAACAAGATAAAATTTCAAGAAACAAAGAAAAGGATATAGCCAAAATCTTCCAAAGGAAAATTTGGCTTAGAAAACCTGGATTTCAAGATGAACTAATACTCTGATACCAATTGATGTGTTCAACAAGAAACGGTCCAAGACTCTCAAATACCAAGTATGCAACCCAATCTTCTTGACCCCTTCATAACTTGTCGAAGACCCCTAAAACAACTTGTATTGTTTTGCTTCAAATTCAACAAGATTCATTGAACTCCCCCTTTAAGAAACGATCCTAGACCCCTAACCAACAACGTGGTGTGTAGACACCCAGTCGACAATTCCTATTGGATAGATTCAAACCCTCAAGAAGAACCCTAGGCAGAATCTTGAATACTCAACAAGAACTTTGCTAAGCAACAAGAGTAGTTCTTTAACCAAAGAACCAAGAAAACTCAATATACTTTCAAGCACAGTTGAAGAAAATCGTTATATCATTCATCCCTACTTTGTTCACAAATAGCCCTTATATAAGGTTCATCAATAAAGCTATCACTAGTTGTAACCTATTACATGTACTAACAAACTAAAAGGTTACATCTTGTAAAAAAAAAAAAAAAAGAAACAAAAAAAACGCATATCCATCAAAATCTGCGTTTTATGCACAATGGATTCTCGCGACCGGATACCATCACAGACGTGCTTTAGTTTAGCCAAGCGTTGTGGATAGAAAGTTTCTCATTCCTGCGACAGGAGTATCCGCGACCGGCTACACAACCTATGACAGTATCCGCGCGCAGCTAGATGTTGCAGCTACATCAAAGTTAGCAACCTCGCTGGGTAGAAAGTTTCTCGTTCTCGCGATAGGAGAATCCGTGACGGAGTAGACGTCGCGAAAACAACCAAAACACTGTCTTGAGCCAGATTCTACTCCACATGAGCTAGTCTCTCCTCCAGCACACAGAAACATCACAAGCCTTTGCTCCTTGCTTGATCTAGTTCAAGTAGCCTCTTCCTCTTGTAGTTGTACAATCAACCCATGCAGAGCTTGCTTCATTTTTTTAGCTCTCAATTGAGTCATTGGACCTCTCATATCTTGAAACGGACTCTTTGTAGCACCTCTATGATCATGACCATTTATGTCCTCATCAATCCCTTTTTTAAATATATAAAAAATAAAAATAAAAAATAAATTTTCAAGAAAAGCTTAAAAATTACAATTTGTGAACTAAGAACATAAATTTGGGTTGAAAAGTGCTCACGCATCCAAATTATCAATGTACCCTAAACGTTAGTTGACCGCTAAAAAAATTGCAAAAATAAAAAAAATGCTTAAAACACAAAGAATATGAATTTAGGACCCAAAATATAGGTAAAAAACATTTATCTACCCAAATTATGGTTTTGCCCCTGTCATGCGTTAATCACAAAAAAATAGTTTTTGAGCCCCAAAAATTATCCAAAATTAGGAATACGCTTAAAAGTATAAAATATGAATATAGGACTGACAAATGGGTAGAAAAGGCATTCACAAAGTGAAACAACCATTTTGCCCCTGAATTGACATAATATATAGAAAAATAGCAGTCGATCCCGAAAAAATCACAAAAGTTTAGAAATACACACACACACACACAAGAGTATAAAACATGAATTTAAAAAAACAAAAAAAAAAGGTGAAAAGGCTATTTACATGCTGAAATTACAGTTTTGACTCTAAAAGTGCTGACTTTGCCATTTTTATCCATAAATTGGAATTTGACCCCGACAAGTAGAAATTGCACCCCATTATTAGAAAAATAAGTGGTGTGTAAAAATTTGATATCTACATCTACATCTTGCACCACAACATTATGTCAAAAACCCCCTATGTCCCAAAATAAGCCCTATTTTTGTTCCCATTCTTAGCAAACCAACCGATAGCCCTTATTTTCTTGCCCAACTATGGAAAAAGTTCCTTATTCTCCTTCTCCTTTCTTGGCCAATTACAATCTCTTATGCCTTAACCTTTTTTTTTTCCTTCTTCGGCAATTTAACCAAAAAAAAAAAAAAGAGACCTTCCCCACTCTATCCCTCTTGAATTTTCACTGATAGTTTTTACCTTCCAAATTAAATAATTAGTATATGGGCTTTTTATTTATTTTTTTACTCCAAATATGACTATGCTCTTTTTCTCTTCACTCTCTAAGCTCCAAATTTGAATATAAACTCTTTGCAATAATTAATACAAACAATACAGTACAATACAAAAAATTAAGAATAATTTAACTAAAAAGAAAATGAAATATCAAAGATTATAGTAGATTCGAGACTTTGAGAAGCATATGAGGTGTAGTAGTCTATGGGCTAGAAGTTTATGGATGCGGATGGTGGTCCCTATCAAGAAGATATCTGATGAAGAGATAGAGGGGTAGGAGGTCAATTGCAGTAGCAAAAATGGGCTTGTAGACTAGGAGAAATAGAGGAGGTGGTGGTGACACTTGGGAGAAGATGGAAAAAGATAAAGTGAATAGCTAGTTGAGGGTATAGTTAGTAATTGAATAGCTACTTTTGATTTGGATCTTTTACATGATGTTGAATGGAAGGTTTCCTTCCCATCTTGGATTTTCCAAATCCATGATATGAAAAGGGTAGTTACCCTACTTGTATAGGTCTTTGTAAGACTTTCAAAACATATATATAATTAAATTGCCGTTTTTGAGGAAAAAGAAAAAGGATAGTTAGTTGAGGGACGGGGGAAGGGGAAGAGGAGAGGAAAGAAAGAGAGTACATTGTTGTGGTTGAGGAAGGAGTTGGAGAAGGAAACTAGTTGGATTGTTTTCCTTTTCCCGAATTTTTACTTTTTTATTTTTTACTTTTTATTATTGTATATTGATAAAGTCATAACAATCTTTTTATCTATTAAGAAGGGCGCTATAACATTTCAAAATAGAGGAATGCTATTGAAGTTGCTAGATTTTCCCAAACCTTGCCAGATTTTCTCTGAAATTATAATTATAAGTTAATATGATGGTTTAATTTCCCAAACCTTGTAATAGATGTTGTTGCTAAAGATTTTAATGAATAACACTTTTTCTTTCAAAAAAAGAAGAAGTGTTAGATTTAAATTGTTGCTGTTATTTGTATTTGAAAAAAAATTATTAAAGATATATGTATATATATATGCGTGTGTATTACACACACGTGTATATATATACACGTGTTGTAACACACACATACATACATACATATGCACGTGCGCGCACACACACACACATATATATATATAATTTTGCACACACACCCCCCTCTCTCTCTCACATATGTATTTTTTTTTCTTTTTAGTTGGGGGTATCGGAGGTATGTCCCAATAATTTCCTAACCCCTGGCAGAGCGGGCCCCACCGTTGCTAAGGAAATCACCTCGGGGACTCGAACTTCCGGTCTTGGCTTCGTAACTAGTCCACCAAGACCATCCGAGCCGCCCAGGGGGGCTCTCTCACATATGTATGTATGTATAATTTTGCACACACACCCCCCTCTCTCTCTCTCTCACACACACACACATAGATATATATATATATATATATATATATATATATATAGATAGATAGATAGATATATGATTTTGCACACAACCCTCACATTATTTGGAGGTATTTTCTGAATCCTTTTGTAATTCCACACGCACACCCGCGTACACACATACCTTACATTATTTCTCTAAATTCTATCCCTCCGTCCAAACCACCGTAGTCCGCCGCGGCTTTCCCTCGCAGAAAGCTCACCTTCCACATCGGCTATTTCCCACTCTCTCTTGCCTCCCGTCTGTCTGGCTTCTGGATTCTTCCTTATTGCCAAAGACGGAACCTTTTCCTCTCCAGAATGTATTCTGTCATAGCTCAACCGGCTCGTGAATTCGTGCACTGGGGCTGTAAAAATGACCCTCTTTGTTCTCAGGTAGCGAGGTTCTAGCCTTTTTTATTTGTTTTTTCTTTTCAATTTTTTATGTTGCTATCTGGTACTAATTTGATGAGAAATTTTGGTCTGTTATTGGGTTTGGAATTCGTTTAATCGGTTTCTTTGTTGTGTGAATATTAGCTGGGAAGCGGAATTTTGTTATCTAATGTGGAGTGGATGATATTTCTTGTTTAGTTTGTATGTTTAAACTTGTGCTTGACTTGAGCTTAGATATTAATATTCTAGGGTTCATTTTGGTATGATGTTAGCAAAAACTTTCATTAGTTGTTAATTGGTGTAGTTGATTATGTATAGAGACGTTTGGTGGATGTGGTTTTTGGATATAATCAAAGCAAGCTTAAGCATGGGGATTCGTTTATTTGTTAAGCTTGTTTTTACCTTGATTTTAGGGCATATCGATACACACTGGCTACATATATGAAGCAAATATCAAGCTACATGTGGTTGATAAATGAAGATCCTTTAATTAATAAGTCAAGCTTAACGCATCAATCTTCAATCTTAAAGCTATAAATTCGTCAAGAAATGGAATAAAACTTCTTATGTGTGATGCTCAGTTGAACCCGAGTGAGTTCAGTTTGTAATATTCTGTTGTAAGTTTAACAACTTGAGTCAATTTTTTTTTTTTTTTGGGTAATGAGTTTTCCTTTAGAATCTGGCCTTTTCAATTATCTGCATGTCTGTATGTTATTTCTTGCTTCAAGTAAGAATTGTCTATAAGGGTCTACACTTCTTCCCGTTTTACAGTAGGATGACAACCAGTTGCCCCTTTTCATATATTTCAGGCTTCTCACAAAGTATCTCCCCTAAAGCCTATATCTTGGAACTGTGGAAACACGCTGAGACATTTTGTGACAAGAAATCATTGGGCTAAGGATGGGTTTTTCTCCTTGAAGTGCAAATATTGTTCGAGGTACAGAACAAGGAAAGAGTTTAACTGCCTGTAACAGTTATGGTTAAGCACCCGGTGGGGGTGCCCCATTTCCGGGTTAAAAAAAGTGCCAGAACTTTAATGTCATTGTCTGATAGGCTAATAAAGATGAACATTTTTTTTTTTGACATTTTCACAAAATTGTCCTCCAAAACACTTTTTGGAATTAATATGCATTGCTCCTTTAAACGAACTTCATAAGGATTCCCTCCCACAACAGTGTTGGACTTATTTAAATTAAGAATGGATGTCGCATGAGGAAGAAAACAATATTAAAGATATTTAATTTAAATAGAAATACACATGATCATTACACCAAGTCTGAGCAACATTTTGAACTTAAGGTGCATGTAATTGGACTGGCACCAGGCCTTGGTTCTGCCACTGGTGTTTTGTAGTGGTATTCTCATATCGTCATTCCATCCAGATGCAATGGATGCTATGGTATTGTAAGCTTGATGTATGTTTAATTCGTTCTGATTGACAGTTTCTTTTACAATAATCCATATTTATCTTTAAAGCTTCTGTTATTTATCCTTTTTATGATATTTTGTGGGCATACTTGTGTGAAGATGCAAGATACATTACTGCTTCATGTTATGTTACGGTAGACAGAATAGTAAGTGTGTATGTCTTTTATGACTTCTGTTGCCAAATCTTTTTCTGAATTCATATTTTGATTGGTGCCTTGAATGGGAAGGTTGTTTTTACAAAAACACAATTATTAATGCCTTTTCCAGTGAAATCGAGTTCCAGATGTTTAATTAAGCTTTTTTTGGCCCCACATTCTTTGGAATATTTTAGATCTATCAAGAAAGTCACTTCGAGGAACATTATTAACTTTCCATCAGTGTTTCTCGAATTCCAGCATGCTTCATTATCCACTGGACAACTGAAACAACAACTAAAATGAACTCCCGTCAATGCTGTAGTTAGTTATTCCTTGAGGAAGTTGATCTTTCTTCCTCACTTTCTGATGTAGGACCAAGATGTTTTCCATGTCTATGATGTGTTTAGTTTTCAACAGGGAAAGGGCAGGTTGGAGTCTTCACTGGACAGATATTAAGGGTTCAAAATAATTGATGTGCTCTGAATTAGTTTTTCTCTGCAAAAAATCCATGAGAACATGTTGATTTTTTTTTTTGGTTGGATCTGCAATTGATGTCAAAGGTGTTATGCAATCTTGCCACTTTATCAGTTTTTCTATACCATTTCGAATGCCAGAGTGCTTTTAGTGTAGTACAGTTGTATTGAAGCTATTGGATGATTTCTTTCCAGGGTTGGAGCTCCTTGTATACTTGGACCAAAGAGAAAATTACCAAAATTATCAGCCTTCCAAAGCAATACCCAAAAAGATGAATCTGGAAGCAGGCATACTGGGTCAAATTCCTTGAAAAACTCTGTGGGTCTTTCTTATGCTCCCCAAGAAAGCGAAGCATCCTCAGCAGCAATTCATAAGCCTCAGGTTGTTCCCAATACTTACCCTGCAGAAGCATTGTCAACAACAGGATCTGTAGCAATGCACAGTCTATTCAAAAGCTGGTTGATGCTACTTAGGATGCCGTCTTGGGTCCATGCTGTTAATGAAATGCTTCAACAGCCATCCTCGATGGAGATGGAGACATCAGAAACTCAAAATTTGATACATCTGAAAGAAAGAGTTCCTATTCTTAAGGTGCTGTGGTGCTACTTGTTGGGTTTGGATGCTACAATAAAGTTACCTTTGTTGATATTGTAAGTGGTGTGCTTTCTCCTCCTTGCTTTCTATTATATATACAAGTGAAAAAGTTTCTGACTAGCCATGTTAGTCAGAATGGCTCTCTCATTATGAAGTTTGTGCTAAATAAGGAATTAATAGATGCAAAAACAAAAAAGACTAATTTGCAAAATGAAATTGGCAAAATGAGTTGGGTAGGAGGTCAATAGCTGTTAATTTTGATGGAAAAGATTACAGGCAAGGCACCTAATTTGTAATTTTTCCATTTGGATTAACTCTGAAGTTGAGTGAACTAAAAATTTAAGTTTTAGGAGGTTAGCAGATGGTAGAGACTCTAAAGAGTCAACTGGCCAAAACTGTATGATAGAAACCGGAATAGCTTAATGGTCCTCTAGGTTTATTGCCTTTTTTTTTTCCAGGAAATAAATGTGGGAGGAGGAAACAAGAGGAGGACTTAGGAATTTATTCATCACAAGTTTCGGTGTTTCAACATGCAAAGGCGTAAGCTAGGTATTTTCTTCCTTTCATGTTGAGGAGAAGGGTCTTGGTGCTTGCACTTTTAATTGTTTATACATTAAAAATTCAAACACGAGTAAGCGTTTAAGGTGAAAACTTAATGACAACAGCATAATCTTTCTTTTACAAATCTATCAATTCTTTGTCTTTTCATTTTGTATTTTGCTTGATTCATCTGTGGGCCCCATTTATTCGAGTTAGTGGAACAAAATGATACTTATAAATGCCCTTACTTTTAAAGGATCAGTCTTAAGGGGTGGGGAGGGTAGAGTTAGCAGTACCTAGCTTGACGAGAAACTGCCAAACCCCCCCCCCCCCCTTCCTTTTCCCAAAAAATCTTCCCCAACCAAATTTGCATAGATGCATACCCATACCCAATATTTGCACCCAATTCCAAGTAGCAAAAGACTATTAGAATCTAACCATTTGCCAGTTGATGAAAGATTACCCATTGAAATGCCTTTCCTTAAAGTGAATTCTTTTTTAACATGCAGTTGATTGTGTCTTTGTATATCAGCTTGCATGTGAAACAATAAATCTCATTATTCTGAGATGTTTCTGTTTGTTCTGCTTCAGTAATATTCTGTAAAAGCATCTTTTACAGATTCAGCTAATACTAGTGTTAAGTACAGCGCATAAAATGTTTCTGTTATTTGATATGCTGTTCCATTGCCTCTGATGTGATGACTATGTCAATTGAATGTTGTAGATCCATATGATCTCACTGTTTTATTGTATTTGCAGCATTCCATTGTATCTGGTCGTGAATCTAAGGTCTGGACCTCAAGTTTCCAGAGAGTTGACCCCTTTATGGGTGTTAGGACCATTAATTGCTGCTTTGTATGTTAAATTGTTGCGAGGCATCTGTGCACTTTATGTTTTCACCTTCAAGCAGATGGTTAAAGTGATCGCGAATTTACCAACCTACTATTTGGTGGCTTACAATTACATTGCTCATGGGAAGCTTAATGAAGGTCTAAGCCGGCATCTTTTTCAACCACTGATAGATATCCAGAACTTGGATTACAATGAGGCATGTAAACGAAAGATGAAAGATTTGGAGATCTTTTTAGTGGAGAAATACCTGGACTTTGTGGAATCTATATGGCCTTACTACTGCAGAACTATCAGATTTCTAAAGAGAGCGCATCTTCTATAGGTTTAGGGTTCTTGTATTTTGAGAGATATTGGTGAGATCAACAAGGGTAGAGAATACAGAGGGCTTTTGGGTTCTTTTCTTTGCCGCCTACCTTCTTCTTATCTCTTTTCTTTTTTGCTTTGGCGCAAATACGATTAAGTTTGGTGGTATATTTTTGGGGGAAATAGTGAGCTTTATTTTGTGCTGTTGCATTAAACTCGGTTGTTGTTATTGTTGTGGGGAATGATTACATTTTAAGCTGGGGTCCATGATTTCATGAGCAGTTACAGGATCGCGGCAGCATGCTGTCTAATTGTGTTTCATCTGTGTTACATCTTGGATCAGTCAATGCTATCTCTTCACTAAGGCCAAGGATTCTGTACCGTGGCTTGTTAAATGCATTTGGACAAATCATTTGTATATTTCAAAGCTTTTTAGAGTTAGAAGACAAAGCAGTTATGTTATTGCCTTTGCATCTTTTTGCTATTCCAATTTAGATTTTGTTACCTGGATTTTTAGTTCCGTCCATGTGATTTTTAAAGTGCAAAATTTCTGCAAATTTCTGTTTACATTTTGTTTCAGTTTTTCTATCATTTATACAGTATCGTAGGTTTGGTTGCACTTTTTATAGCGATGCAAATTTTGAAGAAATGCTTCAATCTCTATTTTCTAATTTTATTATTGCCAAGCTTAGCTGGCTTGTTCATTTTTAAAGTTCGCTTCTAATCTAATGACATCGTCCATGTTCTTGTTTTCGGTACCAATGCTAATTAATACTGAAGCTGTAAGTCATGATTTCACACGCACAGTTCAGTAAATTCTTCTGAGTTGTTAAACTTTGCGAGGCAGTTTGTTACACTTAAAAAAGGCATGCTAAAAAAAAAAAGTTACAAGTTGCTTTGTTTACAGTGTTCTACCATTAAATAAGCATGTTGCAGTGCCATATTCGGGAATTTGGCTCTTAGACAACGTATGTTCGTATACGTGTTGGTGTGTGCGCATATTAGATGCCTATTAGTATGAGTTTAATGTGTGTTTATGTACCCCTCTAATATGAAGTTAACGGCATAATTGGTAATGTAATGTATTAATCTTCTTTAGCGAAACGGGAATAGCAAATGTTGTCGTATGGCATACGACTTATTTTTTGCTTTTGCTCTTCATGTTTAGCGGTATGCTATCCAACTTCTATAACACACACACATGTAGACAGACGAGCGCACATATATATGTGAATATATGTATTCTAAAGTGACCACATTTGGACGAGGTTGGGATAAACAACCGGAGCTCTACTATCAAAGTCACCTGCAAGACATATTATGTGAAAAACGTGGGGTTTTGATCCCCCAATGTGCTTCCGATACCTATGTAAATATTAAAATAAGCAAGAAAGTAAAAAAGTTTGGGAGGCTTTTTGATGTGAAACTACGTAAGACCTAACATTAATCAATTAACATGAATCTTCACAAAATTCATAATCACAGGATTATCCTACCCAAAGACCGTCTTGTACTATTAGGGAGAAAATTAATCCAATTCTACCTGAGAATTGAAACTAATTTAATTACTTAAAATCCAAACCCTAACCAAACTTGTTGATTAGAACTCAAGGTATATGATAAGAATTCAACAAATCTCTTGATGAATCACACAAAGTACTTAGCAAGGAGCCAAGAGGAAACATCACAAATTTTATTAGTGAACATGATGTGATGTAGATTAGGTATACCATATATGAACAAAACACACACAAATCAAAGTACTAAAAACCTAATCTCCCAACTATATAGTAAGTATATGGGTCTATTGTAGCACTTGGAGTATTAAGTGTTGAATCCCATAGGAAATCAATAATATTGCAATTACTAGGGCTTTATGGCTGATTTTTATTATCTAAACAAAAACAAACCAAGAAGTGATTATGAGATCCATTCAATAGAATAAGTATATGATTAAAAACAATTGTGGAACTCAATGCAAAGAATCCTCGAACATAGAATCCACAAATGAATCATGCATTAATGACTTACTAAGTTTTACCTTGCCTTGTTTAAAATCCAATTCTATATATGTCATAACCAGATCTCTCTATGAAATGATAAGATTTCAACTATTCTCATCATCAAATCTTATGAAAACATAAATTGTTATGATTCACTTAAGCATCCATTGTTCTCATATGAATAACTTAAGCATTACTTGTACATTTTCCATTGCTACATACATTTCTCAATGTCAAGTAACAACTTAGATGACTTGTTTAAGTTGGCATGCAAAAACAAATGTTAAAACTTGATTAAGTAAACAAACAATTGCAAGCTTAGCAAGTCTATATTGATTAGATCATGTTTGTTGATTTATTAGTTTCATCTATATTCTAGATGAAGCTTTTAGTTCAACATGGTTAATGAAACAACTAAAAGTTCAAATTCAAGACAAGAATTCATATCAACAGATGAAAGTAAAAGAGAGAGTTAGAATTGCTCAACCAAAGTTGGAATAAACTTCTCTTCTATTCACCTTCAAAAGTTGAACCACAAGAGTTCTTTTACAATGAATCTCACTATTCCTATAGAAGGATACAAAGAATTCTACTAATTCTCTACCAAAATTAGTACAAAACTAATGCTAAGAACTACTATCTACGTCTAATTTTCTCTAAAACTTCCTTTTAATGCATTACAAATGACTTCTATTTATAGAAAAATGTTTTTTAAGTCATTTTTCAACTTGCAATTGCATTTAATATATGAAATGATGAAGATTGAATTGAGATTCCAAATAGACATAAAGTCCTCAATTGTGTGCTCAATGAAATCTCCAGCTTGCAAAACCTATCTCCATCTAAAATCGCTGCAAAAATAGTTGGAAGAAGATGCAAGTGGAAGCCCTAGAAAACTATTGCGACTCGACTGCGAGTTGTACGATCCGAGGTCAGTACCTAAGGATCACACAAATTAGTGGCTCCCGCTTGATTTTCTAATTTTATGAGCTAGAATCCATGTGAAGACCTTTTCATGTATTTCTACCATTTTTGGTGAAGAATTAGGCCTCCCAAATATTTTTGCACATTATTTTTTCAATTATTCCCAAGTGTTCATCCAACTTAACTCCTTGAATCACCTTTGATTTTGATTACCTTGACTCCAATTGATCCAAATTGAGTTTAAGTATATGAACCTAAAATTGTGACAAAAATTGTGCGTTAATAGCTCAAAATAAACAATTCTGCCTCAAAACCCTAATTCCGGGAGGAAAAAACCCTAATTTTATAAAAAGTTGGCAAATGAGTCATTTGTAATCAAAATTACTATAATAATACTAAAAACATATAAAAAATATATATTAAAAAACACACTAATATTAGTAAATTTATCACTTATCAAACTCCCCCGCACTTGAATCATTACTTGTCCTCGAGCAATTGGAAAATAAAGAGATCAAATCATAATTCAAGCATTTGAAATAACATATGCCTCATTATTGAGCGTAATTTCACAAAATAAAGTAAATAGACATTACACAATTCCTTGTAATGTTTATATTACTAATCATATCAAGTAAAGAGGAAATAATTATATCAAGATTAAGACTAGTTCAACAAAATTCTCATGCCTTACAAAATTTCATCTACTAAGTAATGAATATGGACAAACAAGTATAACTCATGCTTATGTACAATTAGCATAATAGGGACATGTTGAAACTATAAAACTTTAGTGTCTTTTGACACAAAGGTTGACATTTGTATATGAAACCCCCCCGTTACTCAACACTTTGATCATTTTAACCACATTTTAGCCCTTAGTTTGAGAAGTAAAATTGTTTTTCGATGAGAGGATGAACATTTTGTGATGAGGACCCCTTATTACTCAACAATTCACTTTCGATCAAGCTTGCTATGTATACTCTTAATTCAAATGCCGTTTTATGCGAAAATTGACATTTTTATATGAAGATTTCCGGTCACTAAGCAATTTGTTGGCCTAGGACTGATCTTCAGCAGGAAAGTCTTTGGGCTGCAGTAGAAGTCTTCAAAGATGGAAACTCTCATCTTTTTCTTGCTCCCCTTTGTAATAAATCAGACAATTTGTCATATCCGCGACACATATCCGCGACACATATCCACAACTAGATACTGCTGCGGATACTCCTTCCTGCGACATAATACCTTCGCAATGGAGAAAATACCCGTGACACATCTACGACAGGATACTCTCTCGGGTAGAGCTTTTCTACTGTTTTCACGAATTTCTGCACAGCTTCATCCTCCCTTCTTCATTCATCCTTTACCATCATCCGTGTTCTTACCCTTTAGTGCTCCAGAGCTAATCAAACCTGCAATTTATATCAAAATTAAAGAAAAACTATAAGTATCAACTTAAACTAGAACAAGGAAAAATCAATCAAATCCTAATCTAATATACTAAAAACTACTCCTATTGACCCAAACAAACTCCTAAATATTATTCCAATTCTGTACCTATCAATTCTAAACAAGGCAAGGTAAAACTTAGTAAGTCATTCATGCAGGATTCATTAGTGGATTCTATGTTCTAAGATTCTTTGCATTGAATTCTACAATTGTTCTTAATCATATACCTATTCTATTGAATGGACCCTATAATCACTTCTTGGTTTGTTTGTGTTTAGATAATAAAAGTTAGCCATAAAGCCCTAGTAGTTGCAATATTATTGATTCCCGGTGGGATTCGATACCTAATACTCCAAGTGCTACAATACACCAGTATACTTGCGGTATAGTTGGGAGATTAGGTTTTTATTACTTGATTTGTGTGTTTTTGTTCATATTTTCTACACTTAATCTACACCACGTCAAGTTCTTGGCAATATCAAGGCAAAAACAAGCTTGATTAGTCTAGATTTTTTTGTTCTTTTTGTTTCAATATCTCTTGTAGTGTGTTTTTGTAGGTACCTTGTGAATCTAGGTGAAGGAAAGTGAAATCAAACAAAAGTTGGTTCAAGCATCTAATCGAATGCATGGAAGGCAACTCTTATTGGAACAATTATTGGCCTTATAATGAATAAAATTCTAGTATTCATGGAGGCACGTCTTTTAATAATGAGTTACAAATGTTAAAATCACAAATGGATACATTTGAAGGCAGGTTAATGAATAGATTTGGTTATGATTCTAGCATAAATGTTTCTTGTTGTACTATGTGTAGAGGCAATCATGCATATATGGAATGTGGATATAATGATCATGTACAATTTGAAAATAATAGCACTTATTCACCTCAATATTAACATGATGCTCAAAATAAAAATTTGTGATGGATGGACCAATGGAATCAACCAATTCAACCTACTTGTGTTGAACAACATTCATATTGGAAAATGAAGCACAAAGCCAATATGGATGGAAGAGATGACATGAGTAGGAGACTTGAAGGCCATTTTGCTAAAATTAGAATAGCGTTATACTTTAGGGATGAGGATTATGCGAGAAAAGAAAAGGAAATGAACATAGAGTCACCATATGTTGCAAGTGTACAAATACATGTTCAAGATCAAGTAGTTGAAATTAGGAATGTGAAAATTAATGATCATATGTTAAATAATCCTACTTTTGATGAAAATGAAGTTAAAGTTCAAAAAGGTGCTTGTGAGAATGAATTTGAAAACATGGATCAATATGACGTTATGATTCTTTTGATTTTGCTTATATTTGTTCCATATGTGGTGGTAAACATGAGGTATATAATTGTATCTTAATTCAACCATATTTAGAATCTCATGATGATCCACTAAATTTTCATGACAACACCTTTATGCGTAGCTCAAGTAAGGAATATGATGAAATTGAAGATATGTGTGGTAATTCCTTGCTTTTTAAATATGATTTTGATGCATGTATGGAAAATATGGTTGAAAGTAGGGAAATGGATCATGACACTCAATATGTTGAACCCCCAATTGGTGAAATCATGCATGAATTTCATGAAACTAAATATGGAAATAATGAAGAAATGCTTGATGTTTCTACTTTTGAACATGAGCAAGAACAAGTGATGGAAGAGAATGTTAATATGTGTGAAAAGGGATTTGAAAATATGAATATTGATCATGAATTAGCTGTTTCACCTACTTTTGAACATATGAATGAACTTGTCCTTGATGAAAAAATTAAAAATTCAAAGGCAGAAAATGTAGGGTCTAATCATCCTCCTTTCACTTGTGACTTTGTTTTTCTTGGTATTGACAAGATACTAACACAAGAGAAAGGCATAGCCAATCATGGCTATGAAGTTCTTTCAAAGTGTTTCCATGCAGTAGAAACAATGGCAAAACGGATGATGGACTTGGGGGCACTTATTTTGGCACACAGGATGTAGCTCTACTTGTTGAACCAATTGAGCACCAAAGGTGTAGTTCATCCTTTGTGGGATACACCTATCACGTAATTAAGGTGTTCAAAGTCTAGCTCTAGACTTTAAATGAAGCGCCTGTTAGGAGGCACCCAATGTTTTTGGTATTTTAAGTTTCTTTGACATGTTTTATGTTTTAGGTGTGTTTTGTAGTTAGTTTGTTTGATTTGTTAGTTTGAAATTTGAATTTGAAGCATTGATGCAATTGATGAGGTTTCATGTTTAAACTTGGATGTTTAATACCCAATTTTCATATCTCTTGAGGTTTATGTGTTTAGAATCAACATCTTAGTTTTATCATTTGAAATATGTGTGAAGTAGTTTTGAGGTTTAAATGAATAAAGAAACCAATTTGAAACATTGAGTTCAAAGTTACTATTCCATTGGTTTATATTCACGAGCTAAGTTTCATTGAGTAATTTGATTCTCATTTGGTAATCTATGGACTTTTAAGGCTGAAATTGGTTTTGAGCAAGTTTGTTTTATCCATTTAAACTTGTTTGTGGTGTTTTTGTGCTTAGAATCATGCAAAGAATCAAATTGAAGTATTGAGTGAAAAGAAAGATAAGTATTCATTTAGTTACTTGACATTAAAGGAGATTCTTTGTGATTTTGGTTTAATTTTGGAATTTTGATGTTTTGCGTGACTAAAAATCATGGTAACAACTTTGCTTTAACATTAGAAACATATTTGAAGTGTTAAACTGATCAAAAACATGAAAGGAGCAAATTTGAATTTCAAGTTCATCTTGAATTCGAAGCTACAAGTTGACTAGATTGCCTACTTTGATTGATTTTCATTTCATTTATCTTGATGATCTTGAGGTGTTTAATGCATGAATTCAAAGTTTGTTGATATGGTTATGTTGTAAAGTTGTTTTCCCAAAACTGGAAGTTTAAATGGTCGAAATCAACACCCAAATTTGGCAAAAAATCAGCCTAGAACGAAGTTCCTACAAAAAATTTCCGCAATTTTTGGGAGATAACCACGGGTAGCTGAGCGCAGATTTAACCTGCGAATCAAGGGTAATTTTTGTTTTCTTTGGTTGTTTGATTGATTCATGTTTGGGATGTTTTGAGACATTATTTATAAGATTGATAATATACCAAGGAGCACCTACATTCACTTGGCTTGGACTTACGCTTGGTGAGCTTGGCGAAGAAGCTTATAAGGATCAAAGATGAGCTCAAATTGGTGATGATCATGGTTAGAACATCTATACATCGTTACTGGTTTTTTGGGTACCTATGATTTTGGGCTTGTTTACAAGCTTGAAGTTCACATTGATCATGCTTGTACCTTGGGCCAAAGGATAAAGTATTGGTTGTGGATCAAGTTCATCTACAAAGAAGGCCCAAAAGGAGTTGCTAAGTTGTCCAAACAATCTTACAAGGGGCTGGTTACTTGGACTTGCTTGGAGGGCCCTTGAAGTTGCTAAATGGAGGCCCAATGGAGCATAATGAAGGATATCTAGCCCATGAACTACTTGTGGACGAATTTTTATAGTTTTTAATGTTTTTAGTTAGTTTAACTTATTAGAATTCTTCTATATTTGTGTTTTTAACTAAGTATTATTATTAGTTTAGGTATAGACTTAGAAGTTGCTTAAATCTTCAAGTCTAGAATGTTCTTTTGTTGCCTTTTTATACGCATATATTCAATTATGAATTTTTAAGAATTTTTGAGTAATAATTTGAGTTTTTTTCTCTTAATTGAGATTTTTCTTGGTTCTTGGATTAGAACTAATCTTGGTCTTATCAAGCTTGATTGTGGCGACCTAAACCTAGTTTTGAGTTATTCCATCTTGTCTTGTTTAGGGTTCTATTGGTTTACTTCGTCCCCCATAGATTCATATTCATTGAAGAACGGTTAATTCAAGGCAAAACAACTCTAGATCAAGGTTGTTGGATTCAAGAAATCCATTGTGGTCTTGAGTTAACGAGTTGCATCTTGAAGATTCAAGGCTCCTAATTGTCTATGTACTTCTGTGCATATCAAGTGGTATCAAAGCAATCTTCTTGAATTTCTAGGTTTTTCCAATCCAAATTTTCCTTTGGAGATATATCCCTTTTTGTTTTTGGTCTTGTTTTTGTTATTGTTGTGGCAAAGAGCTTCGAGCCTGGTCATAATAATTCATTCTTTTGTCTAGTTTTTCTTGCTTAAATTCGTTTCTAAATTTCTGCCAAATTTGTTTCATTGTTTACCTTGTGAAAAACATGCTCTAAGTTGTTTAGAGTCATTCTTAATTGCTTCTCAATCAAGAATTCTAGGTATTGTGTGGTATTTTGTGAATCTTGATTGTTTTTGGTGTTTTCTTGATCTTCTTGTGTCAAAAACTATCAAGTAAAGAAGATTCTTGAACTTAAGACATTCACAAATCAACTTTCTTGAAGTTTTGAGTCGTTCTTGTGTTGTTCTTGAAGTAATAACAAAAGGCAAAAAAGCCAATTTTTAAAAAAAAAAGAGGCAGATTGTGTGCTTAAAAAGAAAAGCCAAAAGCACAAAGAAAAAGAAGGAAAAAGAGAATAAAAAAGAGTGCACAACAAGGTAGAAACCGTGCACAAACATTTATTCAAAGTTTCTTGAAGTTTCTTGGTGATCTTGATACAAATCTTGAAGTTCTTGAACTTACTTGTCAAGTTCTTGAATAATCTTCAATCTGTCCAAACGATTTTTGGTTGTTCTTGAAAGTCTAATGTTTTGTACTTTGTTTCTTGAGGTTCTTGATTGATTTCTTGAACTTTCTTGATCAATTCTTGAAGTTCTTGAAGCCTTCTTGATCGTTCTTAGTCCTTCCTCAATTGCTAGAGTTGTTTCCTTGTGATTTTCAAGTTGTGTGTTGCTGGAAATTTGTCACTTGTGTTGTACGAATTTTTATTGTTTTTTCCAGTAGTTTGCACGTCCAAGTTGAGTCAAAATAAGTTAGTTTGGCTTATATAAGTGCAATTCATTGTCTAAATTGGATTTGGAAATAATCCTAAGCCTTAAGGACAAGGACTTATCTTTGCATGCACATAGGAAACCAATTTGGAAATCAGCACAATTCCTTGTTTCCTTTTCTTTTTGAACGTGTTTTATAGTCCTTTTGGGGCTGATTTTAGTTGTTTTCCACTGTTTCCCGTGTTTCCATATTGGTTTGTGTTTGTTTTTTTTTTTTTGTTATTTGTCCATGAATCCTTCTAGGAAAAGGTTTCCAATCTTACTCCAACAAGGATTACTTGAGTTTTAACTTTTTGCACAAGAATATTATTTTTTTTAAGAGAACATTAAAAATCAAGTTTTTTCACACAATTATACCACACATTAGGGTGTCTATTTTTGTGCTAATCTTATTTCTTTTTGTTCTTCTTGATTACTCTCTTTGTCATCCACACTCTAAGCTTAATTTTTCTTAACCTCCACATTTACTCTTGTGTTTGGGTTGACATTGGACCTTGGTAAGATTAATTGAGTTGGTTCTTCATTAAAGGGCCAACAAGAAGATTCTCAAGAGTGGAAAAAGGCTTAGTGGTAAGGTCATTCGAGGGAAAAAGCCAATCTACTTGTAGGAATCGAGTGCAAACACTAAAGGAGAGTATCACATTCTTGTTTTATTTTGTGTTAACATTTCTTTTTGTAGGTTATAGCACAAGATGGCCAATGTGTAGACACCAAATTTTGACACACCTTTTGTAAAAATATGTGTGTTACTTTATTTAGGGGGTATTTTCATTTTTCGAGGGTCGAGTACAACTTTCGTGTATATTATGTCTAATTCGTCACATCAGGGGCAAAATAGTAATTTCACTATGTAATATTATTTTATTTTAATTTATTTTTAATACATAATTTTACAATTTTTATCATTATTTCTAATTTTAATGATTTCTAATTTTACTATTTTAATGATTTTGGTCCAAAAAAAAAAAATGGAGCAGCAGTAGCATTGTAGCTACTGTTGCTGCAACTGCAATGGCTGCCAAGCAGCCATACCCCTACCCAAAACACCATCATTTTGCAGACATCTTAACCCACCAACTCCCCCCTCTAATCACATCATTTTCTCTCACCACTTACCAGATTTGTAGGGATTGGATTAGATTTTTCTTCCCTCAACACTCAAGCTCCCTCACCAGTTCACAACACACACCACATTTCAGATTTTTCACTCAACATACACACACACTTTCATCTTCCTATCCTTCTCGGCTCTCACAGACATGCAACACACACACTCACCATCGGTTCCATTCTCTCTCAATTCACACACACACACTCCATTCACTAACCCTCACCTCTACAAAGACAACACAGATCACTCACACAAACATCTGAACACAACTCTCACAATCACAACTTTCGGCCCTTCCTTCACTTGCAGCACACACTTCATACACCAAGCCCCATAGTCATAACAACTTCCATAGCAACAGCTCTGCCACCTACTACCACTAGCTCACTACAGACCGCGATGCTCCACCACCGACGCACGGACCACCAGCAACAGCAACAACTTCACCACGCGCCACCAACACCAGGACTACCAACTCACCACCACCATTGAACCACCCTTTCCCTCAGCAGAAAAGGTGAGCTTCTTGGAACCCTCTTAATTGCTTTGATTTGTCCTCCAATTAATGAAATTTGTGTAGAAGATGTTCGATTTATGGTATTTGGATTTTTTTTTATTTGAGGATTTTGGGTTTTTGATTTAAGAGATTTGGATATTTGATTATTGATTTTGGATTTCGAAGAGAGTGAGTGAGAGACCGAGAAAAAAGAAGAGAGTGAGTGAGAGACCGAGGAGAAAGAAAAACCGAAGAGAGGGAAACCGAGGAGAAAGGAAAACTGAAGAGAGGAGAGGCCGAGGAGAGAATAAAACCGAGGAGAGAGCAAGCCGAAGAGAGGAAAAACCGAAGAGAGAATAAGGCCGAGGAGAGAACAAGCCGAAGAGAGAATAAGACCGAGGAGATAATAAAACCGAAGAGGGAGACTGAGGATTTAATAAAACCGAAGAGGGAGACCGAGGAGAAAGAAGAACCGAAGAGGGAGATCGAGGAGATAATAAAACTGAGGAGAGAGCAAGCCGAAGAGAGGAAAAACCGAAGAGAGAATAAAACCGAGGAGAGAGCAAGCCGAAGAGAGAATAAGGCCGAGGAGAGAACAAGCCGAAGAGAGAATAAGGCCAAGGAGAGAACAAAACCAAAGAGAGAATAAAACCGAGGAGAGAACAAGCCGAAGAGAGCTAGAGACCGAAGAAAGATACCGAGGAGAGAACGAGACCGCGGAGAGAACTAGAGACCGAATTTGTTGAAATTGTGAATTTGTGAAATTGTGAATTTGTCCTTTAAGTCTTGCTGAAATTACATTTTTACTCCCCATGCGTTGCTGGAATTGTATTTTGTCCCTAGAATATTGCTGGAATTGTATTCTAGCCCTTGAAAGTTGCTGAAAATTTGTAATTTGGTCCCTAGTGTTGCTGAAAATTGCATTCTTGTCCCCCAAAACCTTACTGAAATTTTATTTGGTTATTATGCTTTGCTGGAATTACATTATTGCCCTCCAATATTGCTGGAATTTATATTTTTGCCCCCCAAGTAGCTAGAACTTAAATTTTAGCCTTTGAATGTTGCTGAAAAATTGTATTTTTACTCTTGAATATTTCTGAAAATTATAATTGGGTGTCTAATACTTATTGGAATCTACAAATTGGGGCTCATTATTACTGTAAAGTTCATTTTTATCATTGAATGATTGCTGAAAATTTTTATTTTTTAGCATTGTGCTTGCTGGAAATTGTATTTTAACCTCTTAAATTTGTTGTAAACTATGTCATTACCTTAATTAGGGTTTAAAATTGTAATTTCACCCTTTTGTTTGTTGTGAAGTTGTATTTTTACTCTAAAAATGTTGCTTAAATTTTCACTTCTCAACCTAAAACCTTGGAATATTTTTTATTTCTTGTCAAAAAAAAATTTAATTAATTCCTCAAGTTTTTTTTAAAACTATTTTCTTTTCATATCTTATTTTATTTTAATGTTCCAAAATTTAGTCTTTTATCTAATTAATGTTCAAATTAGTTTCTTTATTTCTCTGTTGGTTATTTTGATGATTCTTATTTGGGTGCTAAAAGTTTAAGTATGTATTATTGTGTTTTATCTTTTATTATTTTTATTTTCCTCATTTTACCTTTATTTATTTATTTACTTATTTATTTTTACTTAAACAATTTTGCATTTTTCTTCCTAAATATTAACTATTATTAATTTTTTTAATTTTGTTTATCATTGCTATAATTGTTTGAGTTATTGTGGCATGTTTATAGTGATTAGTATGAAATTATTTAATTAGTAGTTTATTTATTTAAACAGTGATATTTTTGACATGTTTGTTCATTTTATTAGCAATTTGTACCGAGTTTACGAATGAGAGGTACCTCTATTACCCTTCTTATTTCTCTTTATGTGCTCATATGTGCTCCTATGTTTTTTTTATGTGTTTTTCTTTATGTATTTTTAAGTGTTTATTATTTTATTTATATGTGAGCATTTATTTATGTTATGTTATTTATTTGAGTTTAATTTTAATTATTCAAAGGAATGTAATAGATAGGTAATATTCTATTTAACGAAAATTTTGTACTTAGATAGTTAATGTAATAGATAGTTTATATTTTCATCTAATTAACAAAAGCTTTTGTATTTAGATAGAAAATGTAATAGATAGGTTAGATAGGCTATTTTGATTATCTTTTTCCATTTTAGATTATAATTAGGTTTTTCTCCGGTGTAATAGTTAGGGCTTTGTGTGCTATGTGTGCTATGTGCTTATGTGTTTTATCCGCTTTCTCTAGGACTTTGCATCTAGAATATTATGCTTGTGTGCTATGTGCTCCTATGTGCTATTATTTGCTTTTATATGATTATTGCTTTAATCTATGCTTTATTTATTTATTTACTTACTTGTTATAATATATGTGTATCGTCGCCACACTAGTCCAACGCTAGTTGTGAGTTAATTCCGGTTTCTTCGCTAGTCCAACGCTAGCGGAGAATTTATAGAAAATAGGCTAGTCCAATGCTAGGCCTTTAGGTCATTTTAGTATTAAAATCATTTCTCGTGTGCATTTCATGCCATTTCACACACATTTTTCTCTTTTTTAGGCCTTTTCCATTTTTGTATGATTTTTGTATATACTTTATCACTTATTATCTATCTTAAACAAATGTTTAGTGCATAACATTTAGACTCCACTACACATAGAATCTTAGGTCATTTGTGTGATTCGACTAGAAATAGTCATCTACCCTACGTGGGAAGCGGTGGCGTACATGCCGTTCCCCCCTCCGTGAGTAGGAATAGCTAGTCACGAGCCTATTAGTCCCCCGTACCCGTTATGTTGCATCCCCACTTTCTTTGTTCACTTACTATCTATATTACTATTTTCCTTTTCTTTTGCATTCCATTTTGCATCTATACTCGTGACTCCATCGAGGTCTAGACTCGGGTTTCGCAATTAATGCGATAATCCGACCAAACCTCAATGGAATATTTTGTCCCTTAACGATATCCATTTTTTAGGACTAGATTTGCATTCATATAGTTGCATCCAAAGTGTGATAAAATCTTAGGGTTATATTAGGAAAATTTAGACTAAACCTCGCAACTAGTTTCGGCTAGGTTGAAAGGGTGCCTTAGGCGAGAGCCTTTGCCTTCCCTTTCTTCAACTGTGACTCCCGAACCTTTTTCTCTTGTTTTCAAAGACCTAGAGTTGTCTTAAAAAGGGTTTTCTTGTTTTTCTTATATTTTCTCAAAAAATCATTTTCTAAATAAATCATTCTCGATTTTCTTACCTTTTATAAAATATTTTCTGGTGACTTGGTACACCAAAACTCAATACCAAGTGGCGACTCCCTTTTTACTAAAAACCCTTTTTTAGACTCTATTTTCGGGCCCAAAAACCGTCGCATTTTCAAAGTCCCATTTTAGGCCCTTTTCTTTTTGTTTTCAAAATAAAGCATTTTCTAAAATCACATCTTTTGTCAAACTATTTTCTATAAATCATTTTTTTTAAAATCATTTTACAAAAAACCTACACTCTTTTTCCAATAGATCACATACACAATAATTCCCTTTTTTTGACTTTCGAAAATAAAATGGGGGGCAACACAATGAAAATACTTCATCTCAAGAGCTGCCAAATGACCTCAAGATGTTTAGGGAAGCTTTAGCTGGAGATTTTGACCGAAAGTTGTGCCTAATGAAAGAACAAATTTTTGATGAATTGGAGAGGCGAGTTAGCACTTCTCAAACGCAAATTTCATCTTCTAGAGATTCATTGGAGGAGCATCATTACACCTCAAGGAAGGAGAAGAAGAAGCAATTGCAATCATTGAGTTCTAAAGCTAATTTTCATGATAGGAGTGACAACACTACTGCAAGATCAAAGGAAGATAATTCTTTTTTTGAACTTAATGACTTGATCAACAGGTCTTTGAGACATGAAGAAAAGATGAAGTCCATCAATTCAACTCCTATGGCTGTTGAAGAAAAGATGATATGTGAAAAGGAAGTGCAACAAGTTGAATTCTATACTAGATGCACTGTGAAAAATAAGGTTTGTAGTATGCGCATTAATCATGATAGTTGCACTAATTTGGCAACTGTGTGTGTTGGAAAGCTAAGATTGCCTTTGTTAAAACATCCACATTCATACAACAGGTTGACTGATAATGGAGAATTTGAAGTAACCAATCAAGTGGAGTTGGAGTGATGTGACCCGAGGCATGAGGCAATTGTACAAGCTAAGGATGATAATCAAATTGTTCGAGTTCCAACTGGTCCAGTCACTCGAGCCAAAGCCAAGAAGCTAAGGGAAGCTCTTCAAGCCTTGGTGCTTGCAATCCAAGACCAAGAAGAAGCCAAGAAGGTCGAAGGGATGATTGATGATGATTGGAGGCTTGTTAATGTACCTCAAGTATGCTTGGAACAAGAGCAGGGCGTACAAAATAAAGAACCAAAGGTTTTGACTAAGGCCGCTGGGAAGGTTACACCACGGCTTTCCCTACGGCCTTCATTAGAACCTTGGGCAGAGTGAAATTGGTGAACTAAAGTTTTTGACCAAGGTTGTTAGGAAGGCCGCGCCACGGCCTTCCCCACGGCCTTCATCAGAAACTTGATCAGAGAGCGAAGAAGAGACTAATCGAGGCCACAACCAAGGCCGCGCCACGGCCTTCAACAAAAAAGATGCAAACGTCATTTTTATTGCTGTTTCAAAGCTGTAACTTTTAAATAAAGTGTATTTGTGATAAGTTGCAGCTAGTATTTACAATTTGAGTAGGTTTAGAGCTCTTAAGTTATTTCCTTTTGTGGTATTTACCTATTAAAGGCTAATAAACAGATGTAAACGATCAGAATATTATGAAATGAAAATTTGAGTGTTCTCTTTGGTTTTCCTCCAAAGACTCTTTTGAATATCTTAGGTTTATTCTTGAGGTGTTCATAGGTTTTATCAATCAAGTTCTTGCTTGATTGTGGTGCCACAACCCCTATGCCAAGGTTCGTTGGTGCAGGTCATCCACGGGTTGAGGTTTTTCCCAATCCAATATCAGATTTCAAACGATCCTGAAACCCTTGATTCGTGGTTTACGTCACAAGTAAGGTGTAGGTCGCATCAACTTGGTATCAGAGCCAAGCTGGGAGGTATTTGGTTATATATCTCTTATGTGTTTTTAGTGTTTCTTGAATCATCGTTATTTTGTGTTTCCTTTATTTCATGTTCATCAAATCTGGTCTTGTCTCCTTTATTTGGGTATATCCCATTCGAGAATTTCTTGTGTTCTTGTCAATTATTGTGTTCTTGACTATCCAAAAAAAAAAAAAAAAATCGCTACTGCTTACCACACTATTCACGGGTTACTGTTCATTCCGTTTAGTGTTCATCGGGAATTCAGTCTTGTTCTTCTTGTTGAATCTTGTACTTCTTGTGATTTGTTCAATTCTTTGACACCAACATCCCTTATTTCTTATGTTTGAATTCGTGTCCCTATCCGTATTGTGATTTTAATCTTCATTAGGTCATTAGAATTATGTAGAAGAGATTTATTTGATTATGAACAAAGTGTGATTGCACTAGTTGATTTCAGTTGATCTATTTGTGATCCGTAGCAACAAAAAAAAAGGCAAAATTTCATGAACAAAAATTATTTTGGATCATCAAAGAGTGCAATTTCCTCAATTGTAGAGATTGAATTGTGATTCCTTTATTTGGTGCTACGTTCTAAGTTGGTTAACATATTCTCTTCATTCTGGGTTGGAGTGGAATTCATTGAATATGGATGGTATTCTTTCCAAAATTTACCTTATTCCATCTACTTTGTGCGTTCATTTCAGTCAATTCCTGAACTTTATTCCTTTGACTGTCTATTTTTCCTTTCGTATCATTTTCAACTATCTGGCATCATATTCAAGCTACTTAATTGATTTGGTCTCAAGCCCTCAAGGAATTACCTAATTTCTTCAAGAGAGCTAGTGAGGTCCTTTGAGAAAAGTGAGAAGAGAGTTATACACCAATTGAGTGAAAACCAATCGAGAGTGAGTAAACACTCAGGGAGTGAAGTAAGGAAAATTTATTATTTTACTAACCTTTGTTGTGCAGTTACACATAATAATGGCCCAAGAAGGTGGCTCAGCTACAGTGGATGTTAAGTTACTTATGGAAGTAGTCAGATTGAATACTTATGAGAGTAGTAAACTCTATAACGAAAAGACCAAGGCTTGGTATGATAAGCATATTTCTCAAAAATGGTTTGAGGTTGGTTAATAGGTTTTATTGTTTAATTCACGCATCAAACTATTTCTGAGAAAGCTTAAATCAAGATGGTTAGGACCTTATGAGGTCACTAAGGTTTTTCCTTATGGGACTGTTAAAATTAAATCTGACAAAGGAGAACCATTCAAGGTGAATGGGCAGCAACTAAAAATATTTCTAGCTGGTGAATTTTTGCCCAGAGGAGAGGTAATCTCTCTGGAAGATCCTACCCATTCTTGAGAGCATAAGTGGAGTCTAGCTTTAGACTTTAACTAAAGCACTGGTTGGGAGGCAACCTAACAAAATTTTGATTAATTTTATTTGTTTCTCTTTGAATTGAGTAGTTTTTCTAGCTTTATGTTGATTTGATTTGTGTTGTTTTATGTATTGAGTGAAATGTAAAACCAATTGAATGATGTCTTCAGTCGATCCTTTCATTTGTGGCTCTTATCTGCACACAGGTTTGGGTTTAACTTTGGAAAAAATTTTGAGTGAAATATCATCACAGGTAGAAGGGTTTGGGAACCCGTAACATGTTCCCGATCACGGGAATCGCTGAAGATACCATTCCAAACAGTTTCTTCTTTCCGTGTTAAGCAAAACGTGACACGAAATGTAATATGGGAACGTATCCGCGACAGTACCCATTCCCGCGACAGTACTCATCTGAGGGAATAGTTGCGGGTAGGATTCTGACGTGGTGTAGATTAGGTATAACAATTATGAACAAAAACACAACAATCAAGTAATAAAAACCTAATCTCTCAACTGAATCCGCAAATGCACGTGTCGGTTGTAGTATTTGGAGTATTAGATGTCAAATCTCACAGGGAATCAAATATGTGCAATTACTAAAGCTTTTTCACTAACTTTTATTATATAAACATAAATGAAAATAAGAGCGATAGGGCTCCCTTCAATCGAATAGGTATATGATTAAGAACTTTTGTAGAATCCACTAATAACTCTTACATGAGTGACTTACTAAGTTTTACCTTGCCTTGTTTAGAATCCAATTTCATAAGTGTCATAACTAGATCTCTCTATGCAATGACAAGATTCCAACTATTCTCATGATGAAATCTTATGAAAACAGGAATTGTAATGATTCACTTAAGTATCCATTATTCTCATATGAACTACTTAAGCATTATTTGTTCATTTTCCATTATTACAAGCATTTCTCAATGTCAAGTAACAACTAAATGACTTGTTTAAGTTGGCCAAGCAAAAACAAGTGTTAAAACTTGAACAAATAAACAAACACGTGCAAGCTTAGCAAGTTTGGAATATATATAAGTCATGCTTTTGGATTCATTAGCTTCATCTATATTCTAGATGAAGCCTTTAGTGAATCATGACTAATGAAACAACTAAAAGTATAACTTCAAAGCAAGAATTCATTCAACAAGTGAAAGTAAATAGAGGGGAGTAAGAATTGCTCAACCAAAGTTTAGACAAAGCTTCTCTTCTTATTCACCTTCAAAGTTGAACTTACAATAGTTCTCTTACAATGTTCCTCACTATTCTATTGAAGGATGAAGAGAATTCTATTAATTCTCTCCCAAAACTAGTATAAACTAAGCTAATACCTACTTTCTACTCTAAAAGCTCTCTTCTTATTCACCTTCAAAGTTGAACTTACAATAGTTCTCTTACAATGTTCCTCACCATTCTATTGAAGGATGAAGGGAATTCTATTAATTCTCTCCCAAAACTAGTATAAACTAAGCTGATACCTACTTTCTACTCCTAAAACTTTCTTTTTTTTTAAACTTTACAAATGAATTCTATTTATAAACAAATGTTCTTCAAGTCATTTTCCAACTTGCATGGCTCATTAATGCATGAAATGATGAAGATTTTCTTGGAGATTCCAAATGGGCACAAAAGTCTTCATTTATGCTTTCAATGTATTCTCCCACTTGCAAAACCCTATCCCCATTTGAAAATGTCTACAAAAACCAGCTAGAAGAGGAAGCAAGTTGATGCTCTAGAAAATCCAACCGACTTACGATTTGCAGATGGTAATACGCAGAAGACAACCTAGCAGATCTCCATCCGCAGATCAAACCTTTGTGGCCCCCACTTGATTTCTGATTTTTGCTAAGCTGGACCTCATGTGTGCAAGCATTTTCATGTATTTCCAAGCATTGTGGTGAAGAATTAGATTTTTTCATTATTTTTGCACAATTATTCCTTCAAGTTGTTCATCCAACTTTAACTCTTTGAATCACCATTGACTTTGATTTTTCCTTTACTCCAATTGATCCAAAATAAGTTTTAGTATGATGAACCTGCAATTATACACAAAAATTGTGCATTAATTTGCTCAAATAAGAATTCTGCCTCAAAAACCCTAATTCCAGTAAAAATCCTAATTCTTATGAATTGTTGGAAAATGGGTCATTTGCAACCAAAAATACTCTAATTATGCTTAAATGACATCTAAACATATAATAATATATATAATAATATTGGTAAATTTATTACTTATCAAACTTCCCCACACTTGAATCATTGCTTGTCCTCAAGCAATTGGAAACTCAAGAGATCGAATAATGATTCAAGTTTGAAATAACAAATGCCTCATTGTTGAATGCAATTCCACAAGATAAAGCAAATAGGCATTATGCAATTTCTTGTAAAGTTTCTAATACTTATCATACCAAGTAAATAGGAAGTAATTATTTCAAGATTAAAACTATGTTTCACAAAATTTCGATGCCTTACAAAATATCACATTATAAGTATTCAATATGGACAATTATATACAACTTAATTTACACACAATATGGACGTATTGCATTTTGTAATTTGGAAGTGTCTTTTGACGTGAAGGTTGACATTTGTAGATGAGAATCCCCGGTTACTCAACACTGTTATCATTCAATCCACTTTTTAGCTTTAGTTTGAGAAGTGAAGTTGCCTTTTGATGAAAAGGTCGACATTTTATGATGAAGATCCCTTATTACTCAATAATTCACTTTCAATCAAACTTGCTATGCATACTCTTAATTCAATTGCCTTTTGACGCAAAAATTGACATTTTGTGATGAAGATTTCCTATTACTAAGCAATTTGAATCATTAGGAGTAGAAATACAGTAAACATATATCATTTTGCTCACAATATACTTGTCCCTTAATTCAAATAATGCATAAGTATACTTCTTTTCCATATCTACCACTTAATAATGTAAAATCAAGTAAAGAAAAGAAATTTAAAATCAAACATGCTAAATCAAGACATAATTACAACCATTTTACAAGATATACTTTCTTAAAAACAAACTCTTAATCACATAATGACTATTTCTCATATTATTGTAGAACATATTCAAATAATGTTGCATAAATTACTTCAAAAAATGAAGGAATTTAACAAGTGTATGGCATGAAAACATGTTAAAGAAGTAAATTTTAAAAATTTTGGCCATATTTTACCAAAATAATATCTTGACACTATTTACTCCAAATTCCAACCAAACATAGTCTTATACCTTCCCCCACACTTAGAATGAAACATTGTCCTCAATGTGTAAAGGAAAAGATTAAAAGAAAGAAAATAGAACAAGAAAACTCCCCTTGTTTGGTTAATGAATCCTTAAGATGATATTGTTGTTGTGCCTTGAAGTCCTTGGCCTTTGTGAAGTTTCCTCTTTGCAATGCTTCATCATGTTCCTCATTTGGTCCATTGTTGCTCACTAACCTTTCTTCAAAGCTTAAACAACTTCAAATGCTATGTTAAAGCATGTTTAACTAGCCATTAAGCTCAATAAGTAACATAACATGCCTTAAAACATTTGATTTCCCCCCACACTTAGTTGTTGCAATGTGGCTCCAAGAGGGTGAAAATTTGAAAGAGAAGGAATATGAGCAAAGGTGTTATGTATTGATGAAGTACAAGATGAAAGAAACTTGCTCAAATTTGCTTTATGTCAAAATTCAATCATTTCATGCCATGTATTCAAAATTAAAGAGTTAAACTTAAACTATGAAGATGCAAGATTGGCAACATGTTAAAGTGTTAATTTGATTGTCCAAAACATGTATACAAATCATGAAACACATGTTGTAAGTGATCCAATTGAAAACCAATGAAAATGAACTTGAAAATGCACTTTGAACAGTGATCCGCAGGTGTGTACTCGCGGTTCACTAAGCCTGCCGCACGTATCTCTGTGCAGCGTATCACACTGACCTCCCAGAAGTTGATACGCGGGTGCGATACGCGATGACATCCACGGATCGTGACCCGCGTATCACTTCCTGCAACAGGCAGTGATTTTCAGATTTTGCAGGTTACTGTTCCATTGGTTCATTCCTATTTTCTGCAGCACTTTCAACTTTAATTGTAACATGTTTTTTTGAACACTTTAACACTAGGAACAAGTTTGAATCATGAAAATACACATGTGCAAACACAAATCCTTCAAACTTTACATCAAATTCACAACCTTTATGCATATTTTGGGCATGAATCTTCCAGTTGCATATTTTGCAAAGTTTGAATATTACTTTCAAACCAATAATGCACACATGTTTCTTTGAGCATATTAAGCACAAACGCAAGGCAAACATCATATAATCACATTGAATCACCAAATGACCTTTTTGCTCAAGAAGTTCATCAACTATGAATAGTAATTTCTATCACTTCCAAATTCTAAAACATATCATATATCACATACTGACTCATGTTAAACATTCTTTTTAGTATGAAATGTTAAAGAAGAAGGATTTTAAGAATCAAACTCATGATTGTAACCTCTTGAATCAAACTTTGATCATCAAGTTCCAATTTGCATACCTACAAAAACAAAACAAAAACAAACACACTTTTAAACTACATAATAGTTAACAAAACAAACTAAAAATTTCACAAAAATATTAAAAATGCTGGGTGCCTCCAACAAGCGCTTCATTTATAGTCTAGAGCTAGACTTTGTAGGTGTGAGCTTCATTCTTTAGGACCATAACCCTAAAGAATTCTCCTACTCCTTTGGGTGTAGATATGTCAATGAAGTGTAGTTTGTCCTTTCTTCTCTTTGTCCTTCCTCTTGTGCTGCCAAGTCCTAGAAACGAAACATTTGGCACATTATCATCCAAATCATCAAGTAAATACATGTTAAAAGTAGAAGAGGGATATTTCAACATATCATTCAATTCAAAGGCTATTTCCTCATCCCCTACTTTTTAACTTTAATGTACCATTTTTCACATCAATTATTGCATCCGGCGGTAGCAAGAAAAGGTCTTCTAAGTATAATAGGCATATTAATATCATCCTCCATATCTAAAACAACAAAATCTACCGGATGATGAATTTATCCACTTTCATTAGAACATTTTCAAGAACACCTAAGTGGATGCCTAATGGACCTATCGGCTAGTTGCAACTGTGATGTTTGTGCTTTGAACTTCCTTAAATCCTAGCCTTCTAGCTATTGACATGGGAAGTAATGACACACTAGCACCCAAATCACATAAAGCATTGGAAAAATTAACATCATCAATAGTGCATGGGATAGAAAAACTCCCTGATCCTTAAGTTTTGGTGGCAATTTGTTTTGGATCCTGCACTACATTCCTCCGTGAGTGCTATGGTTGCAAAGTCATCAAGACTTTTCCTCTTGTCAAAAGATCCTTAAAAAACTTGTTGTACTTGGGAACCTGCAAAAATGCATCTACAAAAGGGATGTTAACATGTAATTGCTTAAGCATTTGTGCAATCTTTCCCAATTCTTTTTCTTGCTTTTCATTTTTAAGCCTTTGTGGAAATGGAATTTGTGTTGGAAGAGGAATAGTTTGTGATTGAGAATTCATATTTTCAACACCAACTTCATTATCACTTACTAATTCCTTCCCTTTTTCTTCTTTTTCCTCTTTTCACTTCCACATTCTTTCAACAATTGGTTCTTTTAGCATTCTACCTACTTCTTAATGCAATTGCTTGGACTTGTTCCTTAGGATTAATTTCTGTTTTACTTGGTAACTCTCTTGGTTTCCTAAGGTCCATTTGTTCAGCTATTTGAACAATTTGATTTTCTAAAGATCTAGCCATTTCTAACTATTCATACTTTCAAATTGCTCGAACCCTTTTCCATCACCTTATCATTAGCCACCTCTCAAGCCAGTTTGTTTTAGTGAAAATCCGAGTTAAGTTATCATCTTTGGCTCCCTCCACTCAAGATTTGATGGTTTCTCCACCCTAGATTGTATGTGTTAGAAAAAGAATTATTATAAAGAAGAAGGCTTATAGTTATTAACATATTGACTTGTGCACAAATAGATGGATCATGAGAATCACCACACAAGTGACAATATGAAACACTACTTGATGAATTTTGACTACTAGAGACATGTCTATTGAAAATATTCATCATATTTTGCATTTGAGCACGTAACATATCTAAAGTATCAACTTCATACATATCCTTGTGGTCTTTCTATTAATGCCTCTTTCAGTGGCCCATTGGTAGTGATTTGCGACATCTCTTCAATCAACTCTTGGGCTTCATCCGCTGACTTTGCCATGAGAGCTCCCCCTGTAGCTGCATCTATATTGATTTTGGTTGAATAATTAAGTCCATTATAGAAGGTTTGAATTATTAACCAATTCGGGAAGTCCATGGTGTGGACATTTTCTTATTAGGTCCTTATATCGGTCCCAAGCCTCATAAAGAGACTCTCCTTCGCATTGGTTGAAATTGGTAATGTCCATCCTTAGTCTTGCGGTCTTTCTCGGTAGGAAATATTTGTTCAAGAATACTTTGGAAAGGTCCGTCCAAGTTGCAAAGGTATTTGGTGAGATATGCTTGAAGCCATTGCTTGGCTTTGTCTCTTAAAGAGAATGGAAATAATCTAAGCCTTATGGCATCTTCGAGAAACACCATTTAATTTAATTGTATCACATATTTTCATGAAATTAGCCAAGTGTAAGTGTGGATCTTCATTAACATTACCACCAAATTGATTTTGTTGAACCATTTGAATTAATCCGGCTTAAGTTCAAAATTATTTGCATTTACCGGTAGTCTTATTATGCTCGTGTGAGAACCGGTTGGATCCGGCATAGCAAAATCTCTTAAAGAACGAGTTTGAGGGTTAGGATTTTGATTTACCTCTTCCATAGCTACCTCGGGTTGTTCTTGAGGTTGAGATGTATTGAGGTTTCACCACTCTCCTCCACCTTAGCTTGTTCTTCTTGCCTTTGTCTCCTTGCCTTCGTGCAGGTTCTTTCTATTTCTGGATCAAATGGAAGAACAATTCTTAAGCTCCTATGCATACACCTACAAAACAAAAGAAAATAATTATTTACAAGCAAATATGTACAAAGTTTAGATTAATAAAGTTAGCTTTTGCCTTAATATTGCCTTCGATTCCCCGGCAACGGCGCCAAAAACTTGACGTGGTGTAGATTAGGTATAACAATTATGAACAAAAACACTACAATCAAGTAATAAAAACCTAATCTCCCAACTTAATCCGCAAGTGCACGGGTCGGTTGTAGTATTTGGAGTATTAGGTGTCGAATCCCACAGGGAATCAAATATGTGCAATTACTAAAGCTTTTTCACTAACTTTTATTATCTAAACACAATGAAAATAAGAGTGATAGGGGTCCCTTCAATAGAATAGGTATATGATTGAGAACTTTTGTAGAATTCAATGCAAAGAAGCCTAGAACATAGAATCCACTAATGAATCTTGCATGAATGACTTACTAAGTTTTACCTTGCCTTGTTTAGAATCCAATTCCATAAGTGTCATAACTAGATCTCTCTATGCAATGACAAGATTCCAACTATTCTCATGATGAAATCTTATGAAAACATGAATTGTAATGATTCACTTAAGTATCCATTATTCTCATATGAACTACTTAAGCATTATTTGTTCATTTTCCATTATTACAAGCATTTCTCAATGTCAAGTAACAACTAAATGACTTGTTTAAGTTGGCCAAGCAAAAACAAGTGTTAAAACTTGAACAAATAAACAAACAAAGTGCAAGCTTAGCAAGTTTTGGATAATATAAGTCATGCTTTTGGATTCATTAGCTTCATCTATATTCTAGATGAAGCCTTTAGTGAATCATGACTAATGAAACAACTAAAAGTATAACTTCAAAGCAAGAATTCATTCAACAAGTGAAAGTAAATAGAGGGGAGTAAGAATTGCTCAACCAAAGTTTAGACAAAGCTTCTCTTCTTATTCACCTTCAAAGTTGAACTTACAATAGTTCTCTTACAATGCTCCTCACTATTCTATTGAAGGATGAAGAGAATTCTATTAATTCTCTACTCAAAACTAGTATAAACTAAGCTAATACTATTTCTACTACTAAAACTTTTTTTTAAAAGCTTTACAAATGACTTCTATTTATAGACAAATGTTCCTCAAGTCATTTTCCAACTTGCATGGATCATTAATGCATGGAAATGATGAAGATTTGCTTGGGGATTCCAAATGGGCACAAAAGTCTTCATTTATGCTTCCAATGTATTCTCCCACTTGCAAAACCCTATCCCCATCTGAAAATGTCTTGCAAAAACCTAGCTGGAAGAGGATGCAAGTTGATGCCCTAGAAAATCCAGCCGACTTACGATCTGCAGATGGTGATACACGGATGACAACCCGCGGATCTCCATCCGCGGATCACACCTTTGTGGCCCCCACTTGATTTCTAATTTTTGCTGAGCTGGACCTCATGTGTGCAAGCATTTTCCACTTATTTCCAAGCATTGTGGTGAAGAATTGGATTTTTCCATTATTTTTGCACAATTATTCCTTCAAGTTGTTCATCCAACTTTAACTCTTTGAATCACCATTGACTTTGATTTTCCTTTACTCCAATTGATCCAAAATAAGTTTTAGTATGATGAACCTGCAATTATACACAAAAATTGTGCATTAATTTGCTCAAATAAGAATTCTGCCTAAAAAATCCTAATTCTGGTAAAAATCCTAATTCTTATGAATTGTTGAAAAATGAGTCATTTGCAACCAAAAAATACTATAATTATGCTTAAATAACATCTAAACATATAGTAATCTATATAATAATATTGGTAAATTTATTACTTATCAGATTCCAGAGCTGCTAGCAAGAGGCCTAGAGTTTCTTATTCACACAGACCCCAAGGTGAAGATGTACCTTCATCGCAGTTTGATGCCACCAGATTCACTTCATTGGAATATCCACAGTGGTATGTAGCACGACAGCATAAAGATCTAATTAAGGAGAAGTCTATCTCACAGGAGGTGGATGACTACTTTCAAGCGACTGCATTATTTACCAGGTTGGGGTAGGACCTCATTCTGCGACTTCCTCACTATTATTACCCCAGCCCAATCAAGGACTTTTATGCGAATATGCTTGATAAACAAAAGCAGTGTGGGTGGTTCATCAGTTCCACAGTCCGAGGGCAAGTGGTCTAGATTACCAGAGAGAGTATCTCCCAGCTTCTAGGGTGTCTAGATAATGGACCAAATCAAGAGGGGAGTAGGAGTTCCCCGAGGACTGGGACCCTGATGAGGCAGCTGCTAGATTGGGAGTAGTGGGGAAGACATCCAGGACTGATGGGAGGATAGTATATAGAGCACAGAAGTTAAAAAATGCTCAACTACATGTCACCTCCTACACTTTGGCTTAGAATGTGAAGCCAAAGCAAAGCAACAAAAACGAATTGCGTAACAATGATTTCTATTTTGGAGGAGTTGATGAAGGTGTCTATGCCCATTGCTACTTCGCTCCCCAGTGTCATCATTAGTTATATAGGGACAGTGGTGAGTGCGAAGGCCACTAACACCTATTTTGGTTTACCGAGACTCCTCTCCTGGATATTCGAGAGGGTGGGGGTCCCTATGGATGGAGTGCAAAGATTACATATCGACCCCAGTGATACCATTACACTTACCACGCTAAAGACCATCAAAGTGAATAAGGTGGTGATCAGACACTTTAAGTCCTGCCAGGTGGATGAGCATCGCACTATTGAGGATTATAAGTCACCCTAGGTTCTTCAGCATGGCAGCATCACACTGTCAATCTCAATGCCTTGCGAAAGGACCTAGCTACTTAGAGAGTCAAAGTGCAAGAGAACTTCCAATCAATGCAGACCTGGATGCATTCGGTGGATGCACAGATGCAGGGCATCCAGACATGGTTGCATGGGATGGACACGAGGACGGAAGACATGGGAACATCCCTACAATAGATTCTACAGTTGATGCATTCAGGTAGAGAGGGAACTAGATCGAGTGTAGCTGGCAATGGCATGGGTAGTGGTTTGGGAGATGATATCCCGCCACCGATTTAGGTGTTTCATGCATTTAGTTTTCTTAGTTTTTCTTTCTTTTCTAGCTTAGTTTTAGTTTTAGTTAGTTTATTATTTTGGTACTGTACTTAATGCTCCTTTTCTGTTCTTGTTTGTGAAAGAAGCTAGTTGAGGCGCCTACTTCAGTAGACCTACTACTTATTCATAAGGGAAGTGTTATTTTTAGTTATTTTCTTTTTACATTTTCTTCCTTTATGTTTCTTTTCTTGCATATTGGGGACAATATGTCACTCAAGTGTGGGCGGTTGCTTTTAGGATAGGCAGTAGATGTTTATATAAGTGGGTACTATACCAATATTTTGTTGATAGTGAATAGTGAATTCTTGATACTTGGTATATTCAGTTATAAGTTAGGTAATTGACTTTAGAGAAAGTGACATTGAGTAGAGTTGGGTGTTGCTTGAATTGTGTAGATTGTATGTGTAATATTTATCACCTCTATGAAATGACATGAGATGATTTTAGCACGATTGATAAAGGATGTAGTTTCTTTATGGTTAGTAGACTTAAAGAATGAGGAGTAACCTTCTCTTTCCCAAAAACAAAATAGTAATAGTACTAGTAGAAAAAGAGGATTTAGGGGCTACTCCTCTATTATCGGTATTGAGTAACCGGAGGTTAGTATTAACAAATGTCAACATTCATGTAAAAAAGTGTCAATACTATTATGTATAGCAACCTACAATGATAAAATGCTAAGTAACCAGGGGCTTGCATTAACAAATGTGAACACTCGTGTCAAAAGGATATATCATTAGAGTGGGGAAGGGCCTAATCTTCTTTGCAGTTAGAGATGAATAAATCCTGAATTCTGTAGGTCAAAAGCTATTAACAGATGAAATTACTTGCCAATTGTTGTTTTACTGCTTGTGGAATTTGAGTAGAGGTGGTAGATTAACTTTGATAAACATGATTTTGGTATAATTGCTTTTTCTTTATTTGGTGTCATGAGCATTTGGAGTTGATTAACTGAGGTTATGACTTGAATGTACTGGGTATCGAAGCAATTGATTGTTTTTCCCATGTTAAGTCTTTGCTTTGAAAGCTTATTGCTTGAGGACAAGCAACGACTTAACTATGAGGAATTTGAAATGTATAGAATTAGAATAATATTTAGGTGTTTGTTTGGGTCAATAGGAGTTGCTTTTTGTAGATTAGATTAGGATTTGATTGATTTTTCCTTTGTTCTAGTTTAAGTTGATACTTATAGTTTTTCTTTAATTTTGATATAAATTGCAGGTTTGGTTAGCTCTGGAGCACCAAAAGAGTCCAATTGGCAAGAACATGGATGATTGTGAAGGATGAATAAAGAAGGGAGGATAAAGCTGTGCAAAAATTCGTGAAAACAATAGAAAAGCTCTACCCGCGATAGTATCCGGTTGCGGATATGCGTCACAAGTATTTTCTCGACCGCGAAGGTATTGTGTTGCCAAAAGGAGTATCTGCAACAGTATCCGGTTGTGGATACGACAAATTGTCTGATTTACTGCAGACGAAAGCAAGAAAAAGAGGAGATTTCCATCTTTGAAGACTCCTACTGCAGCCCAAAGACTTTCCTTCTAAAGATCAGTCGTAGGGCAAGAAAACTCTGTAACTTTAGAGTAGACGTAGTTTTTAGTTTTTAGTTTTTTCTCTTGATTGAGTTTTCTCTTTCCATAGCCATAGTAGATAATAGCAAGAGAAGAGAAGATTGTGTTAGTGTATGCCCTAAAACTAAGATGGTTTAAGGTGTTTTATATTTACACTTATTTATGTTATATTTATCCATGTGGTATTTTTCTTTATCATCTATACTCGTATTTCCATGTTACTTGTTTGATTGATAAAGTCCTTAGAATATTGACTGTGTATTAGAGATTGTAAGGGTTACAATTATGAGACTCTAATACATAAAGTCATATTCTTAGATATCCCTAGTCATAGTATTAATGAGATTGGACATCATTAATGCGGGCAGACTAGCACATACTTTGTCTCTACTTATGGTAAGTAGTAGTTGATCTCATTGACTATGGTGTGCGTGACACTTAAGCTGGTATGTGGATGCTTGTTTGAGAACAAGTTCATTGGATTGATCCGCTAAGAGTTTCAACTATAGTGCCAATGGTTGAACTCTTAATGGCAATGGTGTAAGTGATCCTTTGACTTGAGATAATGAGGATCGTGGAAGCCAAGGTGAGGACACATTCAAGGCCAATCCTTTACAAGGCATAGGAGGTCCAATGACGAGGCTTCGAACCAAGAGGATCAAACAAGCTATGCAAGGACTTCTTATGCAATTGCAGGAAGAAGAACCTACTTGGGCTAAGAACATGCCGGTTCGGGTGATTATGTATGCTTGGATTGATGTTGACGCCAAGGGAAGTGAGCAAGATAGTCAAACCAAGCCAAATAAAGGAGAATTGAAGTTTCTGACCAAGGCCGCACCTAAGGCCGCGCCACGGCCTTCCCCATGGGCTTTATCAGAGAGTTGATCCGAAACTGCTAGCGCGAGACAGGCATTCTGACCAAGGCCGCGCCCAAGTCCGCGCCGCGGCCTTCCCCACGGCCTTCATTAGAATGTTACTCCGAATGAAGTGAAGTGAAATAAAGCCTCTGATCGAGGCCACGCCCAAGTCCGTGTCGCGGCCTTCCCCACGGCCTTCATCAGAAATCCCGTACGCGTTTGTTTGTTTTTACGAGTTTTTAATAGCATAGTGAGTTGTAAACCTTATATAAGGTATTTGGTGTAATGAACGAAGGACAACATGATTGAATGAATTAAACGTGAGTTTTCTCTCAAATTAGGGTTACCCTAGTTCTTTGGTAAAACAAGAACTACTCTTGTTCTTGACAATCGACTTGTTAAGATCAAGCCTTTTCTTTGCTTAGGATTGTTCTTCCAAAAGGGTTTGCTCTTCGTCTTGTGAGATCGTCAACTAGGAGTCTATTCCACGGGTTGGGTAGGAGTCTAGGTTGCATCCCATAAGGAGAACCAATGATTTTTGGTGGCATTCAAAGCGCCCAATTCAAGTTGTTCTTGGATTCTTCGACAAGTAACGAAGGGGTGAAGAAGATTGGATTGGTTCCCACAGATCTTCAAGGAGTCTTGGGCATCTCGCGACCGTGGTTCGCATCAATTGGTATCAGAGCCAAGGGTATTCCTTGAATTTTCCAGGTTATCCAAGTCAAAATTTTCCTTTGGAAAATTTTGGCTATATCCTTTTTTTTTCTTTGGTTTCTCGTTATTCGATCTTTGTAATCGTCTTTGATTGTATTCTTGTGATTTCTTTCTTTCGTATCCTCTTTGATTATCTTTTATTGATATCTAATTAGGGTTTTTGTTAGAGTTGTTCTTGATTGTCTAAACCAAGAATTCTAGGGTTTCTTGTGTGGTTCAAATGTTGCCTTGATAATTTCTCAATTGCTTCCTATTCTTTCTGGTATTGAAATTGTTTAAAAAAAAAAAAGGGGGAAAGTACTGTTCTCGTACTGTAGCACGCTACTGTTCACCGATACTGTAGCGGAACTATAGCGATACTGTTCATTTGGCGAATTTTGGTTGTTTTGTTTTATTTTGTATTGATTGAGTGTGGGTTATCTGGTATTTGTTTAAAAAAAAAAAGAGAAAAGAGAAGAGGCGTGCTTGAAGGGAGTAAAAGCCAAGCACACGAACTAAATTAATTAAACTAAAGTATATTTGGCTGGAATACTGTCCTTGTGCATCTGAATAGACCTGGTGAAACATCCAGATCGTTGGACAGAAAACAATGCCACGTACGAAAGTTTAATTGACCTTGATTTCTTGAGTTCTTGTGAGATTGAATGGGCTTTGGCACAAGGAGTTGTTGGTCGTTATCTTGAAAAGGAAGACTATTGGAAAATCAAGACTCTCACCAAGAGAACCACACACTAGGAAGTCTTTTCGAGATCTTTGCATTCAATTCTATGTTGTTCGATTTCCTCAAAGTTCTTTTTTTTTTCCGGCTAACCCCGTACACGGGGATGGTCGCCACTCCAATATTTTATTAATAAATTAAAAATTTACAAAATAAGGAGAAGGGCATAAACCTAGTCTCCATATAACTAGATGGAAAATTATAAAAATAAACGAGGAGTACTACTCCCTTACATGAATTAAACATAAGAAGTCTTAATTCGTAAAGAAGGAACATCTTGCCTATCCAATTTAAAAACACCTACAAACTCTTTCGGCAAGTCAGAAAGATTAAGAAAAATTTTATCACATTGCCTAGAACAGCCAACATTAGCAAGACCATCAGCAACTTTGTTTGCCTCTCGAAAACAATGTGAAATAGAAGACCATTGATAAGCTTTTAACTCATCCAGTTGTCGAAAAACCCACCAAGGCCCCTTACCACCATGCAATAAGGAGTCAACTAATGCTTTTGAATCTAGCTGGATATTAATGTCATCCAACCCCCATTCTTTGCACAATCGGATCCCAAACAGTAAGGCCTGGACTTCTGCAGAGAAACCTGTTGCTTTCCCTAAAATAACAATGATATGCAAATATAAGATCACCATGAGAATCTCTTACAATTCCCCCCCCCCCACCACTTTCACCTGGATTACCTCTTGAACAACCATCTGAATTTAAGAGCAACCTTCCTAAAGTCGGCTTAACCCATCTGACAAGTTGGACAACTTCTTTTTTGTGAACTACAGAGACACTTTGCATCAACTCGAACCAATTATTTAAATTCTTGTCCTCAAATTTAATGACAAATCCAGCCATAACATCACTACAAATTGCACGAATAACTCGTGATAAATTAGGGCTAGCATTATCAAAGACAATAGAATTTCTAGTTTTCCAAATATGCCAGCATATAAAGATAGGGATCACATGTAATAGGAAATTTACCTTTGGATTATTGGAGCACTTAAACCACCAAGAAACCAAGAATTCCTTGATTGAGTTCCTGACAAGTATTAAATTGAAATGCGAACCAAACCACCTCCATACTCCGGTTGCCAAGTCACTCAATGCAAATAAGTAATCAATGGTTTCCTTATGTGATAAAATACAGCAAACACATCTAGAAGGCCCATGAATACCCAGTCTACCCAGCATCTCATCTGTAGGGAGTTTGCTCTTCAAAGCTCGAAGCATAAAAAATGATAGCTTGAGAGGAACTTGTGGAAGCCATAATTTCTCAAAAATCCAAGACTTACAACAAATAGCTCTAACCAATTGAAAAGTTGAAGAAAAGGAAAATAGACCATTAGAATTTGGAGTCCAAACAATTTTATCTGGATCCATAGCATTCGGGCACTGGAATTGTGCAACAGCTGAAATACACTCTGAGTCCACCCATTTCCTTAACTCAGTAAAATTCCATTTATTATGGCACACAAAGTCAGCCACGGTTTGAGAAGATTGTATTTGAAATCTCCAAGCCAACGGTCCCAAACCTAGTCCAATTGTCGTTCCAAAAACTACAACGACCAGAAAATAAAATCCACTGCATATTGAACTCTGCAATATCCCTAGCTTTTAGCATTCTACACCACATCAAAGAAGAGCCCCTGGCTTGCTGGACACAATTGGGATGTATAGAAGAACAATACTTGCGCCGTAAGAAGTCGGCCCATAGTGACTCCTTAGTATGAAAATTCCACCAGAGCTTTATAGCAAAAGCTTCATGCACATCCAACATAGACCGAAAACCAAGGCCACCTTCATCAGTAGGGTAACACAATGCCCTCCATCTTATCCAATGTCTTTTTCTATTCTCATCCGTGGATGACCAAAGAAATTTGGCAAAAGCTTGATCAATCAACTGCAAAATCTTTTTAGGAGGATTAGTGGAGACAAGAATATGAATAGGAATAGAGGAAAGAACGTGTTTAATTAAAATAATTTTACCGCCCACAGTCAACATCTTATTTCTCCAGGCCAAAATTCTAGATAAAATAGATTGAACAACATCCCAAAAATAAACTGACTTTCTTTTACCAATATACAAGGGGCATCCCAAGTATTTCACTGGAAAAGGCTTAAAAGAGAAACCAGTTGATTGAGCTATTTTCCTTCTATTTTCCTGCTTCATGCGATGATCCACCAGAAAATAGCTTTTTTGAATATTAATTTTTTGGCCAGATATATGTTCATAACTTTCCAAACACCTCATTACCAATCTCAAAGATTGCTTGCTCACCCCAGAGAAGATAATAACATCATCAGCATAAGCCAGATGTGTGATGTGGGGACAACCCTTAGGAACTTTAAAACCCACAAAAGCCTTCTGTTGACATAAACTATTAAGAGAGTGAGACAAAACCTCAACTAAAATGATAAACAAAGCTGGTGATAAAGGATCTCCTTGACGAAGGCCCCCAGATGATTTAAAGAAACCCAATGGCGCACCATTTATAATAACTGAAAACCAGACATTGGAAACTATTCGCCATATCATGTCTATCCACATTTCTCCAAACCCAAAGGCCCTCAAAACCCTAATCAAGAAAAGCCATGACACTCTATCATAAGCCTTTGCCATATCTAGTTTTAAAGCAACATTACCACCAAAATTCTTCTTACCAATACCCCCAATCAATTCTTGAGCTAATAAGAAATTATCAGAAATTACCCTTCCTTGTACAAAGCCACTTTGTTAAGGAGAGATGATTCGAGGTAAAATAATTGCCAGGCGATCCAAAAGAATACCAGATACGACCTTATTGATAAAGTTGCAAAGGCTAATTGGTCTGAATTCAGAAAATTGTTGAGGTGCCTTCGTCTTCGGAATCAACACCAACAAGGTTGAAGTAATACATCTCGGAAGTTCAGCCCCTACAAAGAAACTCGCAATTGCTTGGTGCACATCCTTGCCAATGATACTCCAGGATTTGGTAAAAAATAATCCAGTAAAGCCATCGGGTCCTGGGGCACTCTCCCCATCCATATTTTTAATTTTTTTAAGCACCTCTTCTTCAGTTGGAATAGCCTCCAATTTCTGATTGTCCTCCAAGGTCAAGATCTTTGGAATCATATGAAGGGGAGCATTATTATCAACCCCTTCATCAGAAAAAAGAGATGCAAAGAACGAAGAAGCCTCTTGACCAATTTGATCATCCGTCTCTAGCCATTGGCCATTACCACTCCGTATTCTATGAATGGTAGATTGTGCCCTTTTTTGTTTCACCATCAAGTGAAAAAACCGAGTGTTCCTATCACCCTCTTGCATCCATTTAACATGAGCCTTTTGTTTCCAGAACTACTCCTCAACGGCCAATTGATTATTCAACAGATTCTGAGCCCTCCATAGAGAATTAAGATTTTCATCTGAGTTATCCACCAATAAATTAGCTTCTGCCATCTCAACATTTTTTTTTTGCCATTTTCACATTCTAAAAAATATCTCCAAAGGCTTCCTTGTTCCATCTCTTCAAAGCCTCCTTTGTATGTTTCAATTTAATAGCTAAACTCTGAAAAGGAGATCCGGATGAGGGGGTCTTCCAAGCCTCTTCGACAACCTGTAAAATAGCCTGATGATTAGTCCAAAAATTCATAAATCTAGAAGATCTAGATTTGGTATCATATCTGACACTGGTACTAATCAATAATGGGGCATGATCCGATGGCGTGCGAGCCAAATACTGAACAGATACTTTCAAACCAGATTCCAAGAACATATCATCAACTAGGAGCCTATCAAGTCTTTTCCAAATCTGAGCAGCCCCCATTCTATTATTACACCAAGTATATAGAGATCCCGTGAAACTTACATCAACTAGATTAGAGTTACTCAAAAAATCCAAGAATTCAATTCCATGACTCATGTTAAATGGCCTTCCACCCTTCTTTTCATTCTCATCCATGATTAAATTAAAATCACCAATAACCATCCATGGTAGATTCACCCTCTTATCATTAAGAAGATTCTCCCACATAGGAATATGATCTTGGGCCAAACACTTAGCATGAACCATGGAAACAACAATCGAAGAACCAAAATACGGATGATCTACCAAAACCGAGAGGTGCTGGTCACCATCCCCAACCCAAGAACAATTAAAAGGATTATTATAAAACACCCATAAAGAGTCAGCTGCGTTATTCAAAGCATAATCAAACCCAAGTTTGCAACGGAAAAAATTCAGTTTATTGGACGACAATTTTACTTCACATAAAACCAACAATTGGATGTTAGACATCCTTATTATCTTTTTTAAACGACGACAATGAGAGGCCTTGGACAACCCCCGTATATTCCAAAATAAAGATCTAATCATCAGATAATGGTGAGAATGAATTATGGTTGGATTTTACCATTGATCTGAGCTCCCTATCAGAAGGAAATTTAGCTCTGATTCCTTTATGCCCACGACTTGGTTGCTGAAAATGATCAAAAGAAGAATCCAATATCCTAGCAGATGAATTGGGCAGTCGATTAACATCAAAGTTTGAAGGTTCCGAAGCTAGCAACTCCACCTGCACAGGTCTGTCCTCCGCTAGATGTGCATCCATCAAGATAGATTGAGTACCATCCCCATCTTCCGATGCTTGTAAAGAAGAATCAACCGTCAGTGTTAACCCCTTGGCAGTCTCTTCCTGCACCACTGCTCGATCAGGTTCCCCATCAGTATGATCCTTAGATTCCATATTTGTCCCATTAACAGCATGCAAATGATCAGGAGACAGTTCAAGTACCTTGCTTTGCTCTTGTGCAGATGGCTCCTTCCTCAAATCATTCTCACCATCGACAGGATCACCAGATTGCACGACATTATCAGACATAGGATTTATGAAAAGAGCTGCGTTGTTATTATCTAAAGAATGCTCCTTTTCAAGGTCTGCAGCAGTGGAAGGATCTTCTCGACGAGCAACAGAGCCCCCATGCAACTGCTGCTCTTGCAAAATTTCAGCTTTCTTATTTTCCTTAACCACTGGGACATATTACTGTGCAACAGGTTCAGCATGTTTCTTCGTAATAGGGACTTCCAAACCAGCATTATCCTTCTTTCACTCCATCTTTGAGTGTCCCAATTTCCAGCATGTAGAACAATAAGGAGGTAAGTTTTCCGGGACAAGCTTCTGCCAGAAACCATTACCAGTTTCACCCTCGATTCCTATCCACACACAATCTGGGAACTCCTTCAACAAATCAACCTCAATGCAAACCCTAGCAACACTAGGGCGTGATAATGAAGAAGTAGCAGAATCAATAAAAAGAGGACACCCCACAACATTCACAATTGAGAACAAACATTGCTTCTGAAATAAATGAATTGGCAGACCTGGAAGAGAGAACCAAACAGGCACTAACGAAGACTCCTTTTCTACGTGAAAGGTGGATGACCAGCGAAAAGTTCTCATTGGGAACTTGCCTACATACCAGATACCCCTTGTCCAAAGTCGAAGAAAGTCAGATTCAGATGTGCATCTAATGAGAACATGGCGAGAATCCAAGTGACCAACTGAAACATTGGTTTTCAAGTCCAAGGTCGAGTAGAATTTTCTGATTTCTTCCAACTTTGGTCTTCCATGAGAAAACTTCCCAACAATGGACAACTTGAAAGGTTCAGCAACCTGTGCAATCTCTTCTTTCGAAAAAAATACAGCTGCCTTCCCTTTGTAGGAAGAGGGGGCCTTAATATCTATCGAGGTAGGGTTAGATGCAGAAAAAAGTTGAGAAAAAGATTTCTTTTGCATAGGAGCATCATGGCCTGGTGGAGATGAGGGATGGTTTGGGGCGGCTGGCCAAGAAATAGCCATGGCCGCCACTAGACAGATTTGAAATTCAAACAGTTAGAGCGAGAGGAGAGAGAAGAGCGAGAGGAGAGATCTTTTGTACTTTAACTATTCTCAAAGTTCTTGAAAATTACTCTTTCCTAAGAAATTTCCTATTATTTCCTAAATCTTCCTTGATCATTTAACGTAAGTCTTGTTAAGTCCAATTGAGCAGGTTCTTTACCAAAGGCCTACAGTGTAACCTCAAAGAGTGGTAAAAGGCTAAAGGGTGAGATTAGCATCGGGAAAAAGCCTATATACCTAGAGTGATACACGAGAGACGAGCGGATACACTTAGTGAGGGAGTGAGGTTCTTTTATGTGTTTTACTTTTGTTGCTAACATTTTTTTTTGCAGGTAAGCTCATCATGTCTGACCATATTGAGCAAAGGTTTGCTAGCCTAGAATTCTCTATGAAGGCTATGCAAGATGAGTTCAGATGAATGTATGCTCGTATGGATGACATTGTTTCAGCTGTAAAAGGGAAAACCAAGGTGTCACTGAATTGCACCTGAAGAAGAAGAAGATGAAGGTTATGAGTCTGAAGAAGTTATTTCCCGCTGAGGGAGGAGGGTGCCACTACAGCAACCAAATCGTGATAACAATTTGGGAAGCATCAAGATGTCCATTCCTCCTTTCAAGGGCCTAAACAATCCAGAGGCTTACTTGGAATGGGAAAGGAAGGTTGATCAAGTGTTTGAAGTCCACAACTACTCTGAGGAAAAGAAAGTGCAAATTGCAGCAGTAGAGTTTGTGGAATATGCGAGCATTTGGTGGGACCAATTGGTGAAGTCTAGAAGAAGATGTGGAGATGAACCAATTCGAACTTGGGCAACCATGAAGACAATCATGAGGAAGAGATTCATCCCGAGTCATTACTCTAGAGATTTACACCGAAGGCTTCAGACCTTGAAGCAAGGCTCGTCTACTGTAGATGAATATGCTAAGAAATTGGAGACCCTCATGATCCGGGCTGATGTACAAGAGGATGAGGAGGCCACCATGGCTAGGTTTATTGCAGGCCTAAATTCAGAGATTGCTGATGTTGTGGAATTGCACAACAATGTTGAGCTTCAAGACTTGGTTGATAAGGCCGAGAAAGTTGAGCAGCAACTCAAATCAAAAAGAGGATGAGGCTACTCCAACAATCAAACTCGTTCCCAATGGAGTAACTCCCATGAGAGGAGGCCTGAACAGAGCAATCAGAAACCCAAGGAGCCATGGAAGAGAAATGACACGCCCTCTAATAGTAAAAGCAAGGTCGAGTTACCATCCTCCAAACAATCCGTCAAAGGCAAAAATGAAGCACCACCACCACGACAGAGAGATATCAAATGCTACAAATGTCAGGGATACGGGCACATTTCTTCTCAGTGTCCCAATCTAAGAAGCATGATCATCCTTGATAATGGGGATTTAGAGAGTGAGCACTCCAATGATGAGGAGATGCCACCGCTTGAGGGGCCCAGTGGTGATGAGAATGAAGGGCCTAGTGAAGTTGATCCACCAAGTGGAGCGGTGCTGGTTACCAGCAGATCTCTTAGTATCCAGCCTAAAGAGGACAGTGAGGAGATGCACAGGGAACACATCTTCCATACCAGATGTGTGGTCCTAGATAAGTTATGCAATGTCATAGTGGATAGTGGTAGCTGCGCGAATGTTGCCTCTACCTTGTTCGTAGAGAAGCTGAGGCTACCTACCATCAAGCATCCCAAACCCTATTATTTGCAATGGTTGACAGATCATGGTGACATTAAAGTGACGAGGCAAGTAATGGTGTCATTTGCCATAGGAGGGTATGTGGATGAGATCTTGTGTGATGTTATACCTATGCATGCTTGCCATATTTTGTTCAGGCGACCGTGGCAATTTGATAGGAAAGTGATTTATGATGGGTATAAGAATACCTATCGATTGACTTGGAAGAAGAAGGAGTATGTACTGAAGTCTCTACGGCCATCTGAGGCTTATACTGATCAAGCTAGGATCTCCCAGGAATGTAAAATGAGAGAAAAGCAACAAAGTGTGAGTGAGGAGAAAAACAAAAGAGAAGGTGAGTTAGAAGAAAAGAGAGAAGAGTCGAGAGGAAAAAGAGAGAGAAATAAAAAAGAGGTTGTGTCAAAAGAAAAAAGGAAGGTGAGTGCATTTGCAGAAAAAGGAGAAGTCAAGAGTGCACTGATAGCGAGGCCGCAATTCCTTATGCTTATGTATAAGCATATTTACCTTTCTACTAATGACATTGACCCTTCTATACCAAGTGTCGTAGTTTCTTAGTTGTAGGAATTCCAAGACTTGTTCCTCGAAGATGTTCCACAGGGGTTACCACCACTTAGAGGCATCGAGCATTAGATCGATTTCATACCGGGGTCGAGCATTCCTAACCGACCAACTTACCGGGCCAACCCCGAGGAAACAAAAGAGATATAGAGACAAGTGGACGAGTTGATGGAGAAAGGGTTCGTTAGGGAGAGCATGAGTCCGTGCTCAGTACCAGTCATTTTAGTGCCTAAGAAGGATGGCACTTGGAGAATGTGCGTGGACTGCAGAGCCATCAATAAAATAATGGTAAAGTATTGTCATCCCATTCCTAGGCTAGACGATATGTTAGATGAGCTGTATGGCTCACAAATATTTTTCAAAATTGATTTAAAGAGTGGTTATTATCCGATCAGGATGAAAGAAGGTGACGAGTGGAAAACTGCTTTTAAAACTAAGTACGGCCTTTATGAGTGGGTAGTTATGCCTTTTGGCTTAACTAATGCTCCTAGTACTTTTATGTGTTTAATGAACCATGTTTTCCGCCCTTTCATTGGAAAATTTGTTGTGGTCTATTTTGATGATATTTTGGTTTATAGCAAGTCGTTGAATGATCATGTAAAACACTTGCATGCTGTTCTTGATGTACTTAGATTGCACCAATTATATGCCAACATGAAAAAGTGTTCCTTCTGTATGGATTCTATTATTTTTATTGGGTTTGTTGTTAGTACTAATGGCGTAAGTGTAGATGAATCCAAGGTGAAGGCAATTCGGGAGTAGCCTACACCTAAGAACGCCAATGAGGTAAGATCTTTCCACGATTTAGCAAGCTTCTACCGAAGGTTTGTACGTGATTTCTCTTCTATAGTTGCATCTTTAAATGAGCTTGTTAAAAAGAATGTAGTATTTAAGTGGGAAAGTGTGCATGAAAGAGCTTTTAATTTGCTGAAAGATAAGTTGACTAATGCACATTTGTTAAGCCTACCTAATTTTGATAAAGTTTTTGAAATTGAGTGTGACGCTAGTGGTATTGGTGTAGGAGCTGTTTTGATGCAGGATTCCAAGCCTATTGCCTATTTTAGCGAGAAGCTTCAAGGGGCGGCACTCAACTATCCCACTTACGATAAGGAGCTATATGCTTTGGTGAGGACGCTCCAAACATGGCAACATTACCTTTGGCCAAGGGAATTTATCATACACTCAGACCACGAGAGCCTCAAATTCCTCAAGTCCCAAGGTAAGTTGAACAAGAGACACGCCAAGTGGCTAAAGTTCATTGAGACGTTCCCATACGTCATCAAAAACAAACAAGGTAAGGAGAACGTAGTGGCAAATGCGTTATCAAGAAGGTATACTCTTCTTACCTCATTGCATGCCACATTACTTGGGTTTGAACTTGTGAAAGACTTGTATGGATCTTATCATGATTTTGAGTCAATTTGGAATGCATGTGAAAAAGGGTCTTTTGGCGAATATTATAGGCATGAAGGTTTTCTATTTAAGAAGGATAAATTGTGTGTGCCTGTAAGCTCTTTGCATGAATTGCTTGTGCGTGAGTCACATGGAGGGGGATTAATGGGTCATTTTGGTGTATTAAAAACTCTAGATATTTTGCAAGAATATTTTTACCGGCCTCACATGAAAAAGACGTGCAAATGATGTGTGACAAATGCATTACATGTAGAAAGGCTAAGTCTAGAGTTAGACCACACGGGCTTTACACACCCTTACTTGTGCCATCCCATCCTTGGGTTGATATTTCTATGGATTTCGTGTTGGGACTCCCAAGGTCTCAAAAGGATAGTTGATCCGAAACTGCCAACGCGAGACAGGCATTCTGATCAAGGCTGCTTCCCCACGGCCTTCATCAGAATGTTACTTTGAATGAATTGCAGTGAAATAAAGCCTCTGATCGAGACCGCGCCCAAGTCCGCACCGCGGCCTTCCCTGCGGCCTTCATCAGAAATCGCGAACGCGTTTGTTTGTTTTTATGAGTTTTTAATAGCATAGTGAGTTGTAAACCTTATATAAGGTATTTGGTGTAATAAATGAAGGACAACATGATTGAATGAATTAAACGTGAGTTTTCTCTCAAATTAAGGTTACCCTAGTTCTTTGGTAAAACAAGAACTACTCTTGTTCTTGACAATCGACTTGTTAAGATCAAGCCTTTTCTTTGCTTAGGATTGTTCTTCCAAAAGGGTTTGCTCTTCGTCTTGTGAGATCGTCAACTAGGGGTCTATTCCACGGGTTGGGTATGAGTCTAGGTTGCATCCCATAAGGAGAACCAACGATCTTTGGTGGCATTCAAAGCGCCCAATTCAAGTTGTTCTTAGATTCTTCGACAAGTAACAAAGGGGTCAAGAAGATTGGATTGGTTCCCACAGATCTTTAAGGAGTCTTGGGCATCTCGCGACCGTGGTTCATATCATGAGATTACCATAGTATCTTGAGTGTGGATTGCTATACTTTGACTCTATTCCTTGGTGCCCGTGAAAGGGTAGCCCATAGGTTAGAAATTGGGTATAGTTTGAAGCATGGAAAGATAGTGAGTAATCAATATAGGATTCACCACTCTTTAATAGGAGAGTATATCCCCTTATGGCCACTTGTTGGAAATATTAACTCATAAATCTTCTGCAGAAGTGATAGTATAACTTGGAAGTAGTTTCAAGGTTATACATCATGGAGAGTTATATTTCTGGAACAAGAAAATATAAATTAATCATTGTTAAAGTATGCACTATACTTTTAGACTAATTGGGATATAGTGTGGTGAAAGAATATTAATTACACAGTAACATTGTCGTTGAAGGGTATGGTCTACCATATGACTTTTCTATTCACTTGGGTGGTCATGATGCATTGCTAGACGCCACTCATGATCTATAAGTATGAATTGATTAATTAGTGAATTAAAAGTGTTTAATTTATCTAGCTCAATTAATGAGTTATAATTTATACTTATTGCCAACGTGAATGGAACCTAATGGGTCACACACATAAAGAACAAAATCTTTGGGTTAAAATGTAATTAAGATAAGTATGAGATACTTATAGGGTTAATTTATGAGATAAATTAATTTAAAGGACTTATTTATAAATATTCTAAGTCTTGCAAGAAATTGGTTTCCTAAAAGAAATAAAGTAACTAATTGGTTTCCTTATGGAATAGATTTCCTAAAGGAGAAGGATTAGCTTAAAGTAAGTTACCTAAACCTTCTTGGTTTCCAATTAGCTTTATTTCCTAAAAGACTAGAATACTTCCTCTATAAATAGGTTCATGCTTTGACTCTTGAATAATTAATTGCAACACAAAAGAAAACTAGTGAGAGAAAATTGAAGAAAGAAGAAGGCACGCCTCTTTCTCTCTCTAGTCGTCTCTCTCTCTCTCTTCTAATTGTTAGGTTTTTTTTCTTCTTCTTGTGTTCTCGAATAATTCAAGGGAGCTAGCACTCAAAAGTCAAAGCAAGCAAGCCTACAAGGTTCCCAAAGAAGTTGTTTGTGTGGATATCGTTAGAGGCTCTACGTTTGGAGGGCTTTTTCGTGGTAGATCTAACATCTTCTTTAAAGGATCTGTGCCTAGAAGCATAGAAATCTTCTATGCTTAAGGTAATCTTCATGCAGACCCCCTTGTTAATCATATAGATATGTCAAAGAGATCCATGGTTAAGGTAATAAAGTTTTATTTTTCCATTGCGTTACCTATGCTATTACCTTCCAGATTGTGGATAAACACCAGAGATTTGTGCAGCAACTTTTGATATTCTTCAATAATCAATAAGTTTCTCTCTCAATTTCTCTTTTTTGTTGATTAAATATGTCTCTTGAAATGAAAGATTGTATCTTTATTGACGTAATTATGTGTAGTTAATTTATTCTTGTCTAGGGTTTAGATGACTTTCATGATTGATGGTTGTTTGATTGACTGAATTTCTTGCCTATGTTGCCTTGTTATTTGTTGTCTTGGATTAACTTGGGTTGTAATTGGATGGCCAACTATCATAATCATCAAAATTATCCCTATGCAACGAGAGTTAACAGTGGTAGTAGAAATGGGACAAGTGACGTTTAGGTAATATTTCACACGAGAGTTGTGATATTTCTAGATGAGTTGGGAGCAATCTATAAGGTAAAATGAACCAATATTAATCACTTTACCACGAGAGTAGGAAAGGATTAATAAGTTAGAAATTGCTAGTTTGTCACGAGAGTGAAAATTAGATAAATTGAGATTGGACTCTAAACAAGGTAATTAAGAGGGCATAAAGGAGGTTAATTGATCACAACCTAGATCATAAATGATTCTAGATCCTAAGCATTCATCCCCCATAATCTTCTTAGACATTGTTATTGCATTTTAGGTAATCCTTAGTCAATTTTCTTTAGATTAATACACTCTGGTGTGTTGCCTAGATAATAGAAGAGTTAAGAGAAATCTAATATTTCTTGACCATTCCCTATAGGATCAATCAAAATTTAGTCAATTTTGGTTGAGCAATCCTACACTACTGTGCGATTTGTATTCTTGCAGATACAAAGAATTGGGTGATTTAATTTGATAGGTTGTAACTTTTAAGCTATTCTTTTATTGACCAAATTTGGAGCCTGTCAAGAATCCAATTCCATATATTTCATAACTAGATCTCTTTATGAAATGATAAGATTTCAACTATTCTCATGATGAAATCTTATGAAAACGTGAATTGTTACGATTTACTTAAGAAACCGTTATTCTCATATGAATAGCTTAAGCCTTACTTGTTAATTTTTCATTGCTACATGACTTGTTTAAATTGGCCAAGCGAAACAAGTGTTAAAACCTGAACAGGTAAACAAACAATTGCATCCATAGCAAGTGTATACTGATTAGATCATATTTGTTGATTCATTAACTTCATCCATATTCTAGATGAAGCTTTTAGTTCAACATGGTTAATGAAATAACTAAAAGTTCAAATTTAAAACAAGAATTCATATCAACAAATGAAAGCAAAAGGGAAAGAGTTAGAATTGCTCAACCAAAATTGGAATACGCTTCTCTTCTATTCACCTTCAAAAGTTGAGCCACAAGAATTATTTCACAATGAACCTCGCTATTCTATAGAAGGATACAGAGAATTCTACTAATTCTTTACCAAAATTAGTACAAAACTAATACTAACAACTACTATCTACTTCTAATTTTCTCTAAAACTTCCTTTTAATGCATTACAAATGATTTCTATTTGTAGAACATATTTTTTAAGTCATTTTCTAACTTGCAATTGCAATTAATGCATAGAAATGATGAAGATTTGCATTGAGATTCCAAATGAATATAAAAATCTTCAATTGTATGTTTATTGGAATCCCTAACTACAAAAACCCTATCTCCATCTACAAATGTCTACAAAAATAGCTGGAAGAAGATGCAAGTTGCAGCCCTAGAAAAATCCAGCTGATATGTTGATCCGCGGGTCAGTGACCCGCAAGTCGAACCTGTGGATCATTGATTGTTGTCCTCCCTTGATTTTCCAAATTTTCTGAGCTGGAATCCACGTGTGCAAACCTTTTTCACGTATTTTCACATATTTTTGGTATACAATTAGGCCTCCAAAATACTTTTGCACAATTATTTCTTCAATTATTCTCCAGGTGGTTCGTCCAACTTAAATGCTTGAATCACCTTCGATTTTGATTTATTTTGACTCCAATTGATCCAAATTGAATTTGAGTATGATGAACCTGAAATTTTGTACAAGAATTGTGCATTAATTTGCTCCAAATAACAATTCTACCTCAAAATCCTAATTTCAGGAAAAGAACCCTACTTCTATAAAATGTTAAAAAATGGGTCATTTGTAATCAGAATTACTATAATAATACTAAAAACATATAAAAAATTATATAGTTCTATTATCTAGAAAAGACAGAAAGATAAGATTCTTTTGGATGCCTATTCGGACACCTGTTCGGACTTCCAGACAGTCATCAAAATGGTCAAAAGCTATTGGACGGTATATCGAATGCATAGCTAACCATCCAAACACAACCCAAAAAAGCCAGTAGTGTTCAGGTGTTAGTTTGGAGGATGAAAATATTCTTCAGCCGTCTGGAATGACTATATTCAGTTCAGGAGACAATGCTTTAGACGATGGTTCGGATAGCACATTTGGGGATATGTCGGCCCAATGGCTAGTTTTTCCTGCATTTAATGCTTGATCGTTGGAGGCAATTTTTGAATAACTATAGAAGCAATAAATTCCAAATTTATTCAAAACTATTGTATTAGCTATTGTTGAGTATTGAGAAGCAAACTTGAGCAAGAAAAAGCTATTTTTCTTTGTTTTGTATTGTGAGCCAAAATGTGAATTATTCATTGTGAGATTGATCAATTCAGTTGTACATTAGAAAAGTTAGCTTGTGAGCTATAAAATCTCTTAGCTCAACTAAAGAGTGTACAGGATGAGTAAGAGGTGAGCCAATTCTTTGTACAAGTTGGTTTTGAACCACCTATAAGGGAAGGAATTCAAGTGTGTCAGTGCTTCAACTTTAGTGAAACTTGGACGCCTTTTTAGTTTGATTAATCCATCTCTTCTCTCATTCAATTTCTGTTGTTATTGTCATTGCTATATCATTTATTGCACTAAGTACTTGTTTGATCACTTAGATAACTTGGTAATTTTACTTTTGAAAATTTGCTATAACCAAGTTAATTTTTAAAGAAACCTAATTTACCCCCTCACCTCTTATGTTGCTTAGGGACCAACACTAATTTTTAGTCACCTAAGAATTTGGGACTTCTTGTGCTTATGTGAAGCAGAATATGTCAAACAAGCTTAAAGTTAAGTTTGACAAATGTTTGTTTGTGGAGTATCCTTAAGAAAGTCGAGGATACTACTAGTACAATCCCCTTGAGCAAAAAGTATTTGTTTCAAGACAAGTTGTTTCTCCAAAGAAAACGTTTATTCTTAAAAAAAGCAGTGGAAGCAAAGTAAAACTTGAAAAAAGAATTCAAGGATCACAAACTAGCCAACAATTGGAACAAGAGCTTATGCCACATATTGATGAGGCGTAGTTAAAAGCTCAACCTACACAAGATCTTCGTAGATCTAGTAGAATACATCATGCTCCTGAGGGATATGGATTTCTCATAAGTGAGAGCAATGATGTATTACATTAAGCGAGTGAGTAAAGCTATTCTCTTAATTGTTTTCTTGTGCTACTGACCCTTTATTGTAGTTATGTCAAACGAAGGAAATAATTCTCAAACCCCCCACCATTTGAGATGAAGTTGTTTAGGGAGGCTTTGGCTCAAGACATGGACTGAAAGTTTCGAATGATGAAGGAAGAGATTATTGACGAGCTTGATAGAGGGTCTCAAACAAAAGCTTTGCCTTCAGAAATCTAGCATTTGTGGAAGAAGAAGGTGAGATGTCAGAATATAACGATGTGATTACCCGAAGAGGGAGGAGGGTACCAAATACCCCAGACAGCAACTTGGGAAGTATCAAGATGAAGATACCATCTGTTCAAGGGAGGCTAGATCCAAAAGCTTATCTGGAGTGAGAGAATAAGGTGGAACACATTTTTTAATGCCACAACTATGCTAAGGAGAAGAAGGTACAACTGGTAGCAGTGGAATTCACCGATTACGCCAGCATCTAGTAGGATCAACTAGTCAAAAATCGTAGGAGGTATGGAGAGGAGCCCGTGCAGACTTGGAGGGAAATGAAGTCCATTATGCAAAGGAGGTTTGTACCCAGTTATTACACTCGGGATATCCATAGGAAGCTCCAAACTTTGAGGCAAGGGTCTATGACGGTAGACAAGTACCATAAAGAAATAGAGATACTGATCATTTGTGGCAACTTAGAGGAGGATGGGGAGGCTCTTATGGCTCATTTCATGGGTGGACTCAATCCTGAAATTAGCAACCGAGTGAAGCTACACCATGTTAGTGTATGCCCTAAAACCAAGATGGTTTAAGGTGTTTTATATTTACACTTATTTATGTTATATTTATTCATGTGGTATTTTTCTTTATCATCTATACTTGTATTTCCATGTTACTTGTTTAATTGATAAAGTCCTTAGAATATTGATTGTGTATTAGAGATTGTAAGGGGTTACAATTATGAGACTCTAATACATAAAGTCATATTCTTAAATATCCCTAGTCATAGTATTAATGAGATTGGACATCATTAATACGGATAGACTAGCACATACTTTGCCTCTACTTATGGTAAGTAGTAGTTGATCTCATTGACTATGGTGTGCGTGACACTTAAGCTGGTATGTGGATGCTTGTTTGAGAACAAGTTCATTGGGTTGATCCGCCAAGAGTTTTAACTATAGTGCCAATGGTTAAACTCTTAATGGCAATGGTGTAAGTGATCCTTTGACTTGAGATTACCATAGTATCTTGAGTGTGGATTGCTATACTTTGACTCTATTCCTCGGTGCCTGTAAAAGGGTAGCTCATAGGTTAGAGATTGGGTATAGTTTGAAGCATGGAAAGATAGTGAGTAATCAATATAGGATTCACCACTCCTTAATAGGAGAGTATATCCCTATATGGCCACTTGTTGGAAATGTTAACTCATAAATCTTCTGCAGAAGTGATAGTATAACTTGGAAGTAGTTTCAAGGTTTTTACATCATGGAGAGTTATATTTCCGGAACAAGAGAATATATATTAGTCATTATTAAAGTATGCACTATACTTTTAGACTAATTGGGATATAGTGTGGTGAAAGGATATTAATTACACGATAACATTGTCATTGAAGGGTATGGTCTACCATATGACTTTCCTATTCACTTGGGTGGTCATGATGCATTGCTAGACGCCACTCATGATCTATAAGTATGAATTGATTAATTAGTGAATTAATGATAAATTAAAAGTGTTTAATTTATCTAGCTCAATTAATGAGTTATAATTTATACTTATTGCCAACGTGAATGGAACCTAATGGGTCACACACATAAAGAACAAAATCTTTGGGTTAAAATGTAATAAAGATAAGTATGAGATACTTATGGGGTTAATTTATGAGATAAATTAACTTAAAGGACTTATTTATAAATATTCTAAGTCTTGCAGGAAATTTGTTTCCTAAAAGAAATAAAGTAACTAATTAGTTTCCTTATGGAATAGATTTCCTAAAGGAGAAGGATTAGCTTAAAGTAAGTTACCTAAACCTTCTTGGTTTCTAATTAGCCTTATTTCCTAAAAGACTAGAATACTACCTCTATAAATAGGTTTATGCTTTGACTCTTGAATGGTTGTTGCAACACAAAAAGAAAAATTAGTGAGAGAAAATTATTGAAAGATAAGCACGCCTCTTTCTCTCTCTCTTGGCGTCTCTCTCTCTCTCTCTCCTAAGGGTTAGGGTTTTTCTTCTTCTTGTGTTCTTAAATAATTCAAGGGAGCTAGCACTCAAAAGTCAAAGCAAGCAAGCCTACAAGGTTCCCAAAGAAGTTGTTCGTGTGGATATCGTTAGAGGCTCTACGCTTGGAGGGCTTTTCGTGGTAGATCAAACATCTTCTTCCAAGGATCTTTGCCTAGAAGCATAGAAATCTTCTGTGCTTAAGGTAATCTTCATGCAAACCCCCTTGTAAATCATATAGATATGTCAAAGAGATCCATGGTTAAGGTAATAAATTTTTATTTTTCCGCTGCGTTACCTATGCTATTACCTTACAGTGGTATCAGAGCCTTCTTTGATTATATCTATATGTTTTGTGTTTATTTAATTGTCATAAATATGGATGGTTTGTTCTTGACGATATTTGTCTCAAAATTGTTTTAGAAAAATCAAGAGTTTGATTTTTAAGAAAAGTTCTTGATTGTTTAAAAGTGTTTTAAATAATTAAGATAAGTTCTTAAGGTTGTTTTTATGGTTTCTAAATTGTTTTTGATGTGCTAAAAGGGTTTTAACATGTTATGATTCAAAAGAGTTTTGAAAAACGCTAAAGAATTTCAAAGATCGTATTTTCTGGACACAAACCGCGCGAAAACTCGCGCGCGTTTTGACTCGCGGTCAAAATCCCGTAACTTCTGTCCACAAACCGCGGATGAAACCGCGCACGGTTTGTCGCGCGGGTTACAAACCGCGGATGAACCCGCGCACGTTTTGTCGCGCGGGTTGTAGGCAGAATCCTAGCGGGATTTTTCCTAAATTTTTGGAAAAACGCGAATTTTGATAATTTCTCTGTTAAAACACTTTACAATTTTAATTGTTAAGATTTGGAGAGTTAAAATTTGGAAACCTATACCTTCTATAACTATATTTTTGAGACAAATAAATTTCAAGAGCATTAATCTAATTTATTTAGACCATATGATTTATGACTAGAATTAAATAAATCAATTTATTTAATTGTTAAATAGTATGATGGCATGGTGGATGATTATGGACTAGACCAATGTGATTGAATGGTTATTACTTCTTTTATGGTTGGCTTGTATTGGTTTTATAAATAGGGCCTGCGAGTCCTTCCCTCTCTATTTTCTGATGTAATTCTCTTCTCACCTAAACTCCCCTCGAATGTAACTCGAGGTTTCTTGATCAATACTTGTAATGTACAAAGTATAGGTTAGGAATAGGTTTATTTTAAATTGTTTAGACTAGAATTACATATGTAATGTACAAGAAGATGGAGGTGGCACCAAGGAGCAACCAAGGAGGCGCATCAAGGAGTTGAGACGTCCCCTAGGAATTTTTAACCAAATATTTTCTTCAAGGCTCGAAGAAAATATTATTAGTTAAAGTCCATAATCATCCACGTTTATTATGCTTTTATTTTATATGATTGATATATTTTAATTGCATAATATGTTGAGACATTAATATTTAAACTAAAATCCCTCAATATCAAATATTAAGTCATCTATTTAAGTTGCCTTCCATTATTATAACAAAAACGATGAGTTCCTATTAAGGTTGACACGTTGGCCTCCGTCAAGGTCACCTTACTCGGAATATGTTTTTGTTATGAGATATGATCTCTGAATAATGGGTTTGACTTAACAAAAATTACATAACGAGTTTGGCCTCCGTCAATGTTATGATATTTTTGAGGCAAAGTTGGGTAATACATAAGATGTAATTTTCAAAGAGTTGATACCCAACTATCTAGGAGTCACAAGAGTTGTGATTGATAAAAAGTTATCTACCTAATCGAATTTATCTTTGGGGCATTGGCCTCCGTCAAACCCAAAGCTAATTAGATGGGATCCTAGCCCACTAGAAATCTCCAACGGATTTCCGAATCAATATCGAGGGTTATTGATTTGAAGTAAAATAGTGGGAGCAAACCAAATAAATTTACGAATCCACATTTTTGGTTTGCATATATAACATAAAACAAATACTTATTTTCTGTCTTTACTTTTTGTAGAATGTCTAACGTGAATTTGCGACCGATTCTTGACAACAAACTCAATGAAACCAACTTTGAGGATTGGAATATTAATTTGAGAATTGTTCTCAAACATGAAAAAATTGAGTATGTCCTCGATAAACCCATGCCACCTCCTCCACCCGCTACTGCATCACCTGAGGACATAGATGCATATGAGATGCACAAAGCCGACAATGATGCTGCAACATGTATCATGTTAGCTTCTATGACCCCGGCATTGCAAAAGCAACATCTTAAGATGGATGCTCCGTCCATGATTGTGCACTTAAAAGAAATGTTCGACGCACAAGCTAGGACCGAGAGGTATGAGACCTCAAGGGAGCTTTATCAATGCAAGATGGCAGAGGGAACTTCAGTGACTACCCATGTACTGAAGATGATCGGGCTGATTGAAAAGTTAGCTGATCTGGGACACGTCTCTGACAATGAGTTAAGTATTGACTTAATTCTTCAGTCCCTCCCTGAGAGCTATTCACAATTCATTCTGCACTTCAACATGCGAAAAGTTGAGTGCACGTTGACTGAATTGATGAACATGCTCAAGACTGCTGAGCCTAATCTTAAGAAGGAGAAGGGCACCGTTATGCTTGTCTCGGGCTCCAAGAAAAAGAAGCCCAATTCTGGGCTTAAGAAGTCCAAGAAGAAGAGAACTAAGCCTAAGGGTGGGGTCAAGAAGGACAAACCCAAGGGCACATGCTTCCATTGCGGACAAGATGGGCATTGGAAGAGGAATTGCAAGGCCTACCTTGACTCTCTGAAGTCAAAGAAGCTTGGTGAAGCTTCAACCTCTGGTATGTTTATGATTGAGATTAATTTATCTACTAACCAAGACTCATGGGTATTAGATACCGGATCTGGATCTCATATTTGTAATAATATGCAGGGTCTTAAAGATAGTAGAACTCTAGCAAAGGGAGAGGTTAAGCTGCGCGTGGGGAATGGAGCAAGAGTTGCTGCATTAGCCGTAGGAACCTATGTACTCTCTTTGCCTACTGGGCTTATTTTAGAATTAAGAAACTGTTATTTTGTTCCCGTACTTACAAAGAACATCATTTCTATCTCATTGTTAGATTTGGATGGATTTACCATCATTCAAAGGAATAAAAGTTGTTCTTTTTCACGTGATGGTATTACTTATGGTACTGGTACATTATTTAATGGTTTATATATTCTAGATGAAGAAAAGTCCATTCTCAACATAAACACCAAGAAACAAAAATTAGATATTGTTAACCAAACATACCTTTGGCATTGTAGACTTGGTCATGTAAATGAGAAACGCATATCCAAGTTACATAAAAATGGATACTTGGACTCATTTGATTATGAATCATTTGGGACATGTGAATCTTGTTTACTTGGCAAGATGACCAAGACACCTTTTACTGGAAAGGGTGAACGTGCCAGTGATCTTCTTGGGCTTATACATACTGATGTTTGTGGCCCAATGTCGATCCATGCTAGAGGTGGTTTCTCCTACTTCATCACTTTCACGGATGACCATTCTAGATATGGTTATGTGTTTCTAATGAAGCACAAATCCGAGGCTTTTGAAAAGTTCAAAGTCTTTAAAGCTGAAGTTGAGAAACAACTTGGCAAGAGTATCAAAACACTTAGATCTGATCGAGGTGGAGAATACTTAAGTCAAGAGTTCCAACAATATCTAGAGGAAAATGGGATTATTCCTCAATGGACTCCTCCATACACGCCACAACTAAATGGTGTGTCTGAAAGGAGAAATCGTACTCTATTAGATATGGTACGTTCTATGATGAGCCATGCATCACTTCCTAGTTCGTTTTGGGGATATGCCTTAGATTCCGCCTCCTATATACTCAACCGTGTTCCATCAAAATCTGTTGATACCACACCTTATGAGATTTGGTATGGTAAGAAACCAAATCTTAATCATTTAAAGGTTTGGGGTTGTTCTGCTTATGTGAAGCGGAACATGTCAGACAAGCTAGAGGCTAAGTCTGACAAATGCTTGTTTGTGGGATATCCTAGAGAGAGTCGTGGATATTACTTCTACAATCCCCTTGAACAAAAGGTGTTTGTTTCAAGACATGCTACTTTTCTAGAAAAATTGTTTATTCTTGAAAGAAGTAGTGGGGGTAAAGTAGAACTTGAAGAAATTCAAGAACCACAAAGTAGTCAACAGTTGGAACAAGAGCTTACGCCACATGTTGATGAGGCGCAGTCGGAAGCTCAAGTTACACAAGAACTTCGTAGATCTAGTAGAACACGTTATGCTCCTGAGAGATATGGATTTCTCATAAGTGAGAGCAATGATGTGTTAGTCATAGATGATGACGATCCTACTAGTTACGAAGAAGCTATGTCTAATGTAGACTCTTTGAAGTGGCGCGAAGCCATGAAATCCGAAATGGATTCCATGTACGAGAACAAGGTATGGACCTTGGTCGAGCCACCTGAAGGGATAAAACCTATAGGGTGCAAGTGGGTCTTTAAAAGAAAGACTGACATGGATGGTAACATTGTTACCTATAAAGCAAGGTTAGTGGCAAAAGGTTATAAACAAAGGCAAGGAATTGACTTTGAAGAAACTTTTTCGCCGGTAGCTATGCTTAAATCCATAAGGATTTTGCTTGCGATAGCTGCTTATTATGACTATGAGATTTGGCAAATGGATGTCAAGACTGCATTCCTTAACGGAAATTTGCAAGAGGATGTGTACATGACACAACCTGAGGGTTTTGACTCCATTGATAGTCATAAGGTATGTAAGCTACAAAAGTCCATTTATGGACTCAAGCAAGCTTCGAGGAGTTGGAACATTCGTTTTGATGAGACAATCAAAGAGTTTGGTTTTCTTAAGAACGAAGACGAGCCTTGTGTATACAAGAAGGTGAGTGGGAGCGCTGTCGTTTTCTTAATACTTTATGTGGATGACATACTGTTGATGGGAAACGACATACCTTTATTACAAACTATAAAGGTATGGCTGTCCAAAAGTTTCTCCATGAAAGATCTAGGAGAGGCAACCTATATTCTGGGAATTAGGATCTATAGAGATAGATCCAAGAGGTTGCTTGGTCTCAGTCAATCGACATACATAGACAAGATGCTAAAGAGGTTTAGCATGGAGCAATCGAAGAAGGGGTACTTACCTATGAGACATGGATTACTCTTTCAAGAGACATGTGTCCTAAAACACCTGTCGAGATTGATAGCATGCAAAAGATTCCTTATGCCTCGGCAATAGGATCCATTATGTATGCTATGCTATGTACGAGACCCGACGTCTCCTATGCTCTAAGTGTTACGAGTAGATTCCAAGCTAACCCTGGTGAGGGTCACTGGGTAGCTGTCAAGAGTATTCTTAAGTACTTGAGAAGAACTAAAGAATTATTCTTGGTTTATGGAGGACACACTTTGGAAGTGTGTGGTTTCACTGATGCGAGTTTTCAGTCTGACAAGGATGATAGTAAGTCGCAGTCTGGATTTATATTCACGTTAAATGGTGGTGCTGTGAGCTGGAAGAGTTCGAAGCAAGAAACTACCGCTGATTCTACAACTGAAGCCGAGTACATTGCTGCTTCTGAAGCTGCAAAAGAGGCTGTTTGGATCAAAAAGTTCGTCACCGAGCTAGGAGTGGTTCCTTCCATTGTTGATCCTATACCTTTGTATTGTGACAACAATGGTGCCATCGCCCAAGCAAAGGAACCTAGGTCTCATCAACGATCCAAACATGTACTTAGGCGCTACCATCTTATTAGAGAAATAGTTGGTAGGAATGATGTAAAGATAGAAAAGGTTCCCACTGATGACAATATAGCTGATCATCTCACTAAGGCCTTGTCCCAGAAAAAGCATGATACTCATGTAAATGCTTTTGGCCTAAAACAAATGAGTGATTGGTTTTAGTGCAAGTGGGAGTTTGTTAGTGTATGCCCTAAAACCAAGATGGTTTAAGGTGTTTTATATTTACACTTATTTATGTTATATTTATTCATGTGGTATTTTTCTTTATCATCTATACTTGTATTTCCATGTTACTTGTTTAATTGATAAAGTCCTTAGAATATTGATTGTGTATTAGAGATTGTAAGGGGTTACAATTATGAGACTCTAATACATAAAGTCATATTCTTAAATATCCCTAGTCATAGTATTAATGAGATTGGACATCATTAATACGGATAGACTAGCACATACTTTGCCTCTACTTATGGTAAGTAGTAGTTGATCTCATTGACTATGGTGTGCGTGACACTTAAGCTGGTATGTGGATGCTTGTTTGAGAACAAGTTCATTGGGTTGATCCGCCAAGAGTTTTAACTATAGTGCCAATGGTTAAACTCTTAATGGCAATGGTGTAAGTGATCCTTTGACTTGAGATTACCATAGTATCTTGAGTGTGGATTGCTATACTTTGACTCTATTCCTCGGTGCCTGTAAAAGGGTAGCTCATAGGTTAGAGATTGGGTATAGTTTGAAGCATGGAAAGATAGTGAGTAATCAATATAGGATTCACCACTCCTTAATAGGAGAGTATATCCCTATATGGCCACTTGTTGGAAATGTTAACTCATAAATCTTCTGCAGAAGTGATAGTATAACTTGGAAGTAGTTTCAAGGTTTTTACATCATGGAGAGTTATATTTCCGGAACAAGAGAATATATATTAGTCATTATTAAAGTATGCACTATACTTTTAGACTAATTGGGATATAGTGTGGTGAAAGGATATTAATTACACGATAACATTGTCATTGAAGGGTATGGTCTACCATATGACTTTCCTATTCACTTGGGTGGTCATGATGCATTGCTAGACGCCACTCATGATCTATAAGTATGAATTGATTAATTAGTGAATTAATGATAAATTAAAAGTGTTTAATTTATCTAGCTCAATTAATGAGTTATAATTTATACTTATTGCCAACGTGAATGGAACCTAATGGGTCACACACATAAAGAACAAAATCTTTGGGTTAAAATGTAATAAAGATAAGTATGAGATACTTATGGGGTTAATTTATGAGATAAATTAACTTAAAGGACTTATTTATAAATATTCTAAGTCTTGCAGGAAATTTGTTTCCTAAAAGAAATAAAGTAACTAATTAGTTTCCTTATGGAATAGATTTCCTAAAGGAGAAGGATTAGCTTAAAGTAAGTTACCTAAACCTTCTTGGTTTCTAATTAGCCTTATTTCCTAAAAGACTAGAATACTACCTCTATAAATAGGTTTATGCTTTGACTCTTGAATGGTTGTTGCAACACAAAAAGAAAAATTAGTGAGAGAAAATTATTGAAAGATAAGCACGCCTCTTTCTCTCTCTCTTGGCGTCTCTCTCTCTCTCTCCTAAGGGTTAGGGTTTTTCTTCTTCTTGTGTTCTTAAATAATTCAAGGGAGCTAGCACTCAAAAGTCAAAGCAAGCAAGCCTACAAGGTTCCCAAAGAAGTTGTTCGTGTGGATATCGTTAGAGGCTCTACGCTTGGAGGGCTTTTCGTGGTAGATCAAACATCTTCTTCCAAGGATCTTTGCCTAGAAGCATAGAAATCTTCTGTGCTTAAGGTAATTTTCATGCAAACCCCCTTGTAAATCATATAGATATGTCAAAGAGATCCATGGTTAAGGTAATAAATTTTTATTTTTCCGCTGCGTTACCTATGCTATTACCTTACACACCACTACCTAGACATGAGAGATTTGGTGGACATGGCCATCAAAGTAGAACGCCAGCTCAAATTGAAGTAGGCAAAGAACTACACAAGTTCCCAAACTAAATCACCATGGCGTGATGCTAGAATACCAGAATGGATCGTGGCGCGACATGCACGTAACAATGTCTAGGAGATCACCCGAATTCTCGACTTAAGTCCATAAGTCAAGAGATTCAGGGACTTTAAAATCGATATGCTTGGACATGTGGCCATAGCCCAACGTGCGCATAGCAGTGTCCAGGGGATCACTCAAACCACCGACCTAGGATCCTGGGCATTGACGGACTTGCTACTTTTGGATCCTTCAGCCTTTATCGAGTCTGTCGCGTCCGAAATCGTAAAAGTAAACAATGTGCTAAGTGGGGTCGCTGCCTGTCGCGTCCCGAAAAGACGGTCCAGTCCGAGACCTTTTTTAACAAAGCAAGTTTTGGGAAAAACCGTGCACGTGTGTGAAAAATTAAATTTCAGTAAAAAAGTGTATTTTAAGAAAAATGATATTTTAAAAGAAAACAATGCCGGGACTAAAAATGCGACAGGTTTGGCCAAATAATTTTTTGAAAAAGGGTTTTTATTTTTAGAAAACGGAGTCGCCACTTGGTACTGAGTTAGGGTGTACCAAGTCACCCGAAAAATCGTTTAACAAAAAAAAAATAAAAATTTTAGAAAAATCATTTAAAAACCCTTTTCCGACTCCGGTCTACGAAAAACGAGAGAAAACAAGGTCCGGGAGTCACATTTGAAGAAAGGGAAGGCAAAGGTTTGCGCCTAAGGCACCCTTTCAACCTAGCTGAGGCTAGTTGCTGAGGTTTAATCAAAATTTTCTAAATTAACCCTAGATTCTATCGCGTTTTGGATGTCTCTACATGAATGCAAATCCTAAGTCTAAATGTGAATATCGGGAGGGTCGAATGTTCCGTCGAGGCTTGGTCGGAATTATCGCATTAATTGCGAAACCCTGAGTCGAGACCTCGAGGGAGTCACGAGTTTGAATGCAAAATGAAATGCAAAAAGAAAAGAAAATAATAATATATAGTAAGTGATAGAAAGAAGGTGGGTATGCAACATGAATGGGTACGGGGGACTAATAACTCGTGACTGAATGTTTCTACTCACGGAGGGGGGAACGGCCTGTACGCCACCGCTTCCCACGTGAGTAGACGACTATTTCTAGTCGAATCACACAAATGTCCTAATTTCTAAGTGAAATGCAACCTAAATGTCATGCATTTTAACAATGTGTCAAAATAATAATAATAATAATAATATAATAATAGTAATAATAAAATGATTCCGAATGGAAAGAAAACTTAAGAGTGTGTGAAATGAGATGAGAAATGCACACGAATGTACCTAACGCTAAAATGTCCTAAGGGTCTAGCGTTGGACTAGCCCATTCTAAAAAGTCTCACTAGCGTTGGACTAGCGAGAAAAGAAATGAAGCCACAACTAGCGTTGGACTAGTGTGGTGACGGAATATCATAAAACATGAATTTAACATTAAAGCATAAATTAAAAGCAAATTAAACATATCAAAACATATAAGATCACATAGGAGCACATAACATATAAGCATAATATTCTAGATGCGAAAAATCCTAAGGAAAGCGGTAAAAGAAATAAACACATAAGCACGCAAAAGCAAATAAACCCTAACTATTACATCGGGGGCTTTAATTTACAATTTAAAAGGGGAAAATTAAAATGCCCTATCTATTACATTTTCTATCTAATTACACAATTCTTGCTAAAATATGAGAAAAATAATCTAACTATTACATTGACTAGCTAAATACAAAATATTATACTTTTCTAAAATAATAAAAATTTAAAATTAAATAAATTAAAATACGTAAATACGCAACGAGCATATAAAATAAAAGATAAGCAAATAATAATAAAATAATGCATAAATCACATTGGAGCATATTGGAGCACATAAAGAGAAAAATAACAAAAAAGTCGGGATACCTCTTTGGAAGACCCAGTACCAAAGCTTTAAAACGAACACACAAGTTAAAGGGACTATATAAAATAAATAAAGCCTAAAAATATGTAAATATTGACAAATGGGGATAAAATGTAAATTCTAGCAACTAAGGATACTAAAAGCAAATTTAAAACATTGTTCTGGAACTAAAATGTAAAAACTCTAGCAAATTGGGGGAGCAAGCCATAAATTTAAGCAAGCATGGGGCACAACTTGTAAATCAAAGCTAAGTAAAAGGGGAAAAAAATAAAATTTCAGCAATATAAGGGGGTAATAATTGTAATTTACAGCAAGTTAAAAGAGCCAAAAATATAATTCCAACAATTTGAAGGATCTCAATATAAACAATTGGGGCCTAATTTGAAAGAAAGTAAAATTCAGTGGGTCAAACCTATAAAAGGATAAATACTTAACTACATGAAGTAAAATTCCCGGGGCACAATAATAATAAACAAGACCAAAAGACTAAACGTAAATGTCTGTCCTTGTAGTAAAATACGTAAAATATAAATCAAATTACACTAAAATTTAATTAATTAACCAAACAACTTGGTTGGCCTAATCAATTATCAATTTTAACTAAACTAATCCAAATTAGAAACAAACAAAACAATCAACCAACCGAATAATGAGGATGAGTTAAAACAAAATTTATTCCTAAATCACTTTCTATTAAAAATCATACTAAGGCTTTAAAACATTCTCCAAATTCCCACAGTCAGTCTTCTCGAAACGAGAAGGAAAGGAAAATCAAAATTTTAAACCAGACAAATTGGCTCCAAATTTTCTTAAATAATTTTTTGTTAAAAAAATCCCAAAAATCAAATACCCACCCCAAATCTCAGCTTCTCTCCCTTTCTCCCGTCTTCTTCCCCTCTGTTTCTCCAACTCTCTCTTTCTCTCAATTCTGCCTTCTCCCTTTTTTTTACTCTCCTCTTTCTTTTCTTTCCCGTTTCTTCCCTCTGCTCTCTATATCGATTTCCCTCTCCGATTCTTTCATTCTTTCCGGTCAGCTCTCCCAATCTCTCTCTGGTTTTGTTTCCTTTTCTTTCTCTTGCTTCCCAGCCCTCTATGTGGTGGCGAGGCTGTGATTTTCGAGGAATTTTAGTAGTGAGTTTACTCCAGCAGTGGGGTGAGGGGCTAGTGAGTGGGTTGCTGGTGGTTGATTGGGTGTTGACTTGCTGGGTGGGTGGTGATTTCTTGTGCTTGTAGGTTGACAGTGGGTAGTTGCAGGTGGACAAGGGAGGCTACGGTATGGTGTGTGCTTGATGAAGATGGCTTTGACCAGTTTGAGCGGTGATGGTTTAAGACCTATGATTGTCTTTGCAAGGTGGTAGAGAAAATGGGGATTGATGATTGAGTTGACCCTGCTTGTCTGATTCGATTGTTACTGGTGACTTGAGGGATTAGACTGGCGGGGAGAGTGGGGCTTAGTTGGTTTTGGGATTTGAAGGAAATGGAGAAGATATAGGGAAGGGGTTGATGGTACAAGGTCTGGAGGTGGATATTGCTAACGGTGGGAGAATTGTTTCATTGGTGGAGGGGGTAGACATTTACAGAATCAGGGGTTGCAATGGGGCATTTGTGTGGTTGTAGGTGACCGATTGGTGTTTGGATGGTTAGTGTTGGAGTTTGCAGGCAACAATTGCTGCTAGATAGCGATTGTTCTTGATGGAGTATACTGAATTTTGGGTGGCCTTTTGATGGGAATTGGTTATGATTGCAGGTTTTTTATTTGGGGATGTTGATTTTTCTGATGGCTGTGAATGGGTCGATGGTGGTGAGATTTTTGTCTGTGGTGATGAGTAAGTTGCAGGTGAGGCTGGTGAGCTAAATTGTGAGCTGAATTTGTTGACGTCTCTAGTTTGGTAGCTGTTGAAGGTAGTGAGAGGTTAGGCCTGATTGGGGGAGGATTGGTGGTTTGTTATCGTTTGATTGTGATGGAGGCTGTGCGTAGTGGGTTAAAGGGACTGTAATGGTGATTTGTGGGTTGCTGGTTGAATGGAAGATAAGGGACAACTGGTTGTAGTTTGTGTGTGCGTATGTGGTTGTGCAGATGAAGTTCTGGGATTGTATTGATGAAACTAATATCTGTGCTTGCAATCTTGTGGTTTCTGGGTTGAAAAATTGGGTAGCGCTGGAACTGTATTGTGGAAGAAGGTGGAGCTTGGATGGTTTATTGTTGAAGCTGATGGTCTAAACGGTGATATAAGGAGGGAGAGACAGGGCTGAGTTCAGAAGGTTAAAGGTGGGATTTTTGTGATGCTTTGGATGGTTTATTGGTTGCATAGAGGATGGGGTAGGAGGGAGACGTGGTTTACATCTAATCTGAGGTTTTGATTGAAGATGATGAAGCAACAGAATTCCCAAGACCAAAATACAGAAACCAATAGAAAAGGAAAAAACAAAAGAAAAACAGAAGCAAAACCCAGAAAAGATTCAACTAAAATCACAAACCAATTTAGATTTTATGTTCTTCCATTTATTCAATCAGATTTTAATAGAAATAGGGAAAAACATGAATTAAAAAACAAGAAATCTAATTAAGATGTCACCTTCTTGAACCAACTGATGATGAACAGTGAACACGCCCTTGAATGACGATGAACAGTAACTTGAAATTGAAGATGGAGGCTGTAGTGTGTGTGTTTATGAGTGAAGAGTGTGTGTTTTAATCTAAAAATCATAAAAAGCAAAAGTGTTTGTAGGGTTTCTAATTTTTTCTTCTTTTTTTTCTGCTGATTAAGAAGAGTATTTATAGGCCTACTTGTCTTGTTGGCCAAGAATGCTATAAAATAACGAAAATGCCACCCGGTATTAAAAATGCTAATTTTATTAAAAAAATATTTTTGAACCCCAAAATTTAAAAATTAATACAAAGAATCTGACAACAATCTCTAAATTTTTCAAAAAAGAATTCACATGTAGATTTCAAAATAAAAACTAGAGCTCAAAACTGATAAAAATGCGCTCAGGGGTATAAAATGATGATTTTGCCCCTAGACAATGAAAATACACAAAAAATAGATATTAGCCTCAAAAAATTATCAAAAATTAAAAGTAAGCTTAAAACATTAGAAAATGCCTTATTGACTCAAAATTTGACAAAAAATGAATTTAAGCTGTAAAATGACGATTTTGCCCTTAGACAATAAAATTTACAGAAAAATAGCTATTGACCTCAAAAAATTACCAAAAATTAAAAATAAGCTTTAAACAGTATAAAATGCATTTTTTACTCAAAATTGGTGAAAAATGAATTTAAACTGTAAAATGACGATTTTGCCCTCGGACAACTGAAAATTACACAAAAAAATAGTTATTGTCCTCAAAAAATTATCAAAAATTACAAATAAGCTTAAAACACTAGAAAATGCATTTTTGACTCAAAATTGGTGAAAAATGAATTTAACTTGTAAGATGACGATTTTGCCCTCGGACAATGAAAATTCACAAAAAAATAGTTATTGTCCTCAAAAAATTATCAAAAATTACAAATAATCTTAAAACACTAGAAAATGCATTTTTGACTCAAAATTGGTGAAAAATGAATTTAATTTATAAAATGACGATTTTACCCTTGGACAATGAAAATTCACATAAAAAATAGTAATCGTCGCTGAAAAAATCAAGAAAATTTAGAAACATGCTTAAAGAATTATAAAAATGAATTTGGAACTAAAATGAAGCTAAAATGGTATTCACGAGGCGAAATTATCATTTTGCCCTTATGCTTGGTAAAATATATAAAGAATACCAATTAAATCCTAGAAAAATCATAAGAAATTAATAAATTCACATATGAAAGTGAAATATGAATTTAAAGACCCCCAAAAGCTGATAGAAAAACATTTACAGATAAAATTACTATTTTGTCCCCCAGTATTATTGAAAAATTAAAATTTGTCCCAAAAACTACAAACATGCCCCCAATGTTTGAAAATAAATGGTGCGTCAAAATTTGGTGTCTACAGCTGCCAATTCTAAGCCTCAACAAAAACCAAAGGCTGAGGGTTCCCAACGCACAAGGGAGATTAGGTGCTTCCGATGCTAGGGATTTGGACACATAGCTGCTAACTGTCCAAATAAGTGAGCTATGGTAGTGATGGAAGATGGAGAAGTGGCAAGTGTCGCTTCTAGTGATGATAAGAATATGCCACCCTTGGAGGGAGGCTGTGAGTCTGATGGGGACTATGGAGCTAATCATGAAGAAACATTAGTCACTAGGTATGCTTTGAGTGTTCAACCTGGAGGAGATGATGATCAAAACCAAAATGGGAATCTATTCCACGTACGTTGCACTGTTCATTCTCCTACTTCTTTCTCACCTTTTGAAATTGTTTATGGTTTTAATCTCTTAACTCCACTAGATATTTTGCCTATGCCTACTAACGAACGTGTAGATTTGGATTGCAAAAGAAAAGCTGAGTATGAAAGGGAATTGCATTCAAAGGTTCGAGCAAACATTGAGAAAATGAATGAGCAAAATGCCAATCAAGCTAACAAGGGCCGTTTGAAAGTTGTATTTGAGCCTAGTGATTATATGTGGGTGCACATGCGCAAGCAGAGGTTTCCTCCCCAAAGGAAATCAAAACTAAAACCCACGAGAAGATGGACCATTCCGTGTACTTGAAAGGATTGGAGATAATGCATAAAAAATAGATCTACCAAGTGAGTATGGTAATGTAAGTGCTACATTCAATGCTACTGGTCTTTCTTTGTATGATGTAGGTGATTCGAGGACGAATCCTTTAGAGGAAGGAGGAGATGATGGAGATCAAGGGGCTTCCAAGGTGAAAATAAGCCAACAAGATCTACTGCAAGGGCTTGATGGACCTATGACTCAACTAAGAGCCAAGAAGATAAAGCAAGCATTGCAAGGATTGATCATGAGTTTACAAGAGGAGGAAGCTACTTGGGCCAAGTCCAATCCATCACCAAGGATGATCACTCTATTACGGGCCATTGATGATCCAAATAATAGTGCTCAAGTGGAAGTCCAAGCATTAGAAGCCTTAGAGAGTGATTTGGGCTAATTGACCAAGTGAAGATAAGCCCAATTGAAAAAGATGGATGGTGGGCAGCCCTATTGAGCCTTATTGGGAGGTATGGCCAGCCCATTAGCCTTCTTTGGGCTTATTATTTATTTTATTTTAAGAATATTCTAGACTAGTTTTTAATTGGAAGGCTTCTAGATTGTTTCTATTCTTTTATGTTTAAGTGTTAGTTTTTGATATTCCGTTCGCTATACTAGGGATACTTAGGCAAGTGCACCTATCGTTCCTAGTAGTACAGTGTACAAGAGTACCGAGTGTCGATCCCACAGGGACTATGTGAGTACTAGTACTAACCTTCTTTTTATTATCTAACCTCACAAAGCGAATGGCAAATTAATTGAAAATACAAATTAACTAAACGAATTACCTAATCAAACCACAATCTAGAAGTCAGTAGAGAGAATGGACAAAAGTAGAGGCGAATCAAGATGAAGAATACCCTAAATCAAGCATGCTAAGACTTATACCTTGATTAATGAATAACCCAATCACTTAGACCCTAGAATCCCTTAATTAGGTTCAATCTTTCTCAAGTATTAACCCCCTATCCCCTTGGTTGATTGATTGGAATCTCTTCTCAATCAAAACCCCAAAGAGAAGCATTAAGTTTCTATGGATTCTATGGTTTTGGTTAGGTTTGAATCTAACCGGGGAGACTTATGTGATTCTATCTCTAGCAACCCATGAAAGCCTCTTTATTCAAGAGATGATCTAATCAAATAGGTGATTTCTCAATCCAACTATATGAAATCAATATTGAATCTAAGGATGCATGCAATTCCCAATTCAATAGCCAATAAACTCAAGAATAAATCTAAAACAAAGTGGGTCTTCTTATTAAACAAAGAATAAAATCATAGACATAAGAATTTAGGGTTCATCCCATCTAAATCATAAACAACTTCAATTCATAATTACAAGAATAAAATTAACAAAAGACAAGAAAGAAAGAGAAAGCTCATTCTCATGCAGCCCTCTTGAATCCTCCCTTGCATCTTGATAAAATCTTCTTGCTTTCACCATTGAAGACCTTGAGTTGTCCCTCTACTCTTGCTTTCTCCTCCCTACATCTCTCTAGATGTGTGCAAAAGTGTGTTTTTGATGTCTTTGGTGCGTGTGTAATTCCTCCCCAAGAGGTAGGGTTCTTCTTTTAAAAGATTCCACCCAAAACAAAGAAAATCGCAGGTTTTCGTGACTGAGCCGCGGTGCCATCCGCGGCACGGCCGCGTCCGCGGATGGAATACGTGACTTTCTGGTCCCATCCGCGGCAGTCATCCGCGCCGCGGGTGACGTCGCGGATGCGGACAGAAGCTCAATTTTTACTTCTATGTCAGATTTGACCTCGAAAGACGGTAGAATTAGCTTTTCCTCAAAACACGAAAGTTGTAGCCCCTTGCGATAGCTTTCCAAAACAGTAAAAATAAAGTCATTTGAAGCTCTGTAGCTCGAGATATAGTCGAAATAATGGGAACTGGTCGGAACTGCCTCACAGGATAGATGTGCTTCAGTAATTTGGAAATTGGACCATCGAAACGTGAGAACTGGACTTGGGTGTCTTCATATGAATTGTAGACCATCGTCTTAGCTTTAAAATGGCTCAAGAAGCATCTCAATCCAATATCTCTAGCTGGATTTATTGCCAAAACACTGAAACATGTCCTGATTGCAAACCCAATTCTTTCCAATTCTTGTTCTACCATTGATTCTTTGCACCAATTTGAGGGTTTCTTGACTTCAACTCATCTCCAACTTTAAATCATCTTAAAATATCATCCAACTTGGTGACGCAATGTGAAAACCCTATGAAAACACAAGAATAATGCAAATAATTATCTTTAACACACGATTTAGCTATTAAACTCAAAAATAAGAAGAAATAGCGAGTAAATAGAGGAAAACTCATGGAAAAGCCCTACAAACCTAACCTAAAAGCCTACTAAAAACTAGTATATTTTAGCACTTATCAGTTTTTGATAGTTAGTCTAGAATTTTCTTTACCATATTTTATGACTTATAAGCCTCTAAATAGGCTATCTATGTAACAATTTTCTTCATGGTGTGATCAATAAAATTGTGTGTTTTCTCTTAATTGAGATTTCTCTTGGTTCTTTGTCGATTAAGAGCTACTCTTGGTCTTATCAAGTTCATCTTATGCCAACCAAAACCTTAGCTTAGAATTTTCTTTCTTGCATTGATCCAAACCATAGAGTCGTGTTGGTCAGATTTACTTGTTTACGCACAACTAAATCTAAACTAGCTTCTTTAGGGCCTAGTTCATCAAAGGAGAGTTGATTCAAAGCAAAAAACTCCACGTCAAGGTTGCTTTAATTTACGAATCATCGTCGGTTTTGAGTTCAACGAGTTGCATACTTAGATCTTCAAAACATTCTTGGTGCAATTCACACTTCCGCGCGTATCAATTTTTCCTTTGGAAAATTTGGATATATCCCTTTTTCTTAAAATTTTTGTCCATCGTGCTTCTTGTGCTTGTGTCTTGCGGCGTTTCTAGTGTTCTCTTTTCTGTCCAGATTTTCTTATTAATTCCAGCCAGTGTTTTTCTCATTTTTTATGTCGTTTTCTTGCTGTTTTATGTTGTTCTAGTGTCATCCTAAATTGTTCTAGGTTCTTAAAGTCGTTCTTGGTTGATTTCAATCAAGAATTCTAGGTTTTTGTGTGGTATTTTGTTATCTTGACTATTTTCTTTATTTTCTTGATTGTTCTTGAGTTAAAACTTTCAAGAAAACAAATTTTTGGATCTTACAAGCTCCAAATAAAATTTTCTTGAAGGCGTTTTGCTGCTGTTTGATTTAAAAAAAAAAAAAAAGAAGGCTTGCACTTGGAAATAGTAAAGAGCCGTGCAAATAAAAAAAAAAAAAAAGACCGTGCAAATAAAAAAAAAAAAAAAGTGAAAGAGGCGTGCAAAGAAGGGTTAGAAAAAGCTTAGCATAATTTGATTGAATTGTTTTCTTGTTGTTTTGTGAAGTTTCTTGAAGTTCTTGAACTTACCTTGTGGGTACTTGAATCAAAGAAGACAAAATTCTTGAGTTTCTTGATAATATTGAGTTGCTGGAATTTATTTTCTGTAGGAAGACTTTCTGGAAATTGTGTTTCTTGAAGTGTTTGATAGCTGGAATTGTTAGTTCTTGAAGAATTAGCTTGTTGGAATTTTGTTCTTGAAAGACTTCTTGGCTGGAATATATCTTTTGGTTGACAAGTGTGTGTTTCTTGAGCAATAGAGTTGTAGTTTTTGAGGAATACGTTGCTGGAAATTGCTTCTAAGTGGCTGAGATTGGTGTTCTTTGTCTTTGTCCAGCTTGAGCGAGATTCATAGGGGAAGTATTAAATTATCCAAAGTGGTCTAAGGTCAAAAGAAACAAGTTTCCTTTTCTTTACAATAAGACCGTGTGTCTTGGAAATAAAAAGGACACAAGCCTTATTCAAATCGGGCATTGAATCCGTGTGAACTAAAGAAACAATCTGTCCAAGTGAAAAAGGCAGCAAGTTTCCTAAATTTAAGGGGGGTGTTCGGTGAACAAAAAAAAGGAAATTAGTGCCAAAAAAAAACCGTGAGAAAAAGAAACAAATCCAACTCAATTAGATTGGACCCGCAAGCAAGAAGAAAATGGAAACTAAGGGCTGTGTTGTGAAAAAAAAAAAAAGGAAAGTCCAGCAATTCCCTAAAAATTCTGGTTGCTTGCAAGGAAAAAGAAAAAGGAAAGTGAGTGGCTTTGAATAAGGAAAGTTGTATTCTTGTGTGTGCTTGTTTTCTTTGGAAAGTAGCTTTTGTTTTTTCACAAGAATATTATTTTTTTCTTCAAGAAAGTTTAGAAAATCAAGATTTACCACACAAGACACCACACATTAGGAGTATCTAATTTGTGTCTTCTTGAGTCTAAATCTTGCTTATTTCATCCTCCTTGACTTTTCCTTGGTCAACACTTATTCTAAGCTATCTTTCTTGCTTATTTTCGCCTTACTCTTGTGTTTTGGTCTACACTAGACCTTGGTAAGATTAAATTGAGCAGGTTCTTCTTCAAAGGGCCAACAAGAGTACATCTCAAGATTGGTAAAAGGCTTAGGAGTGAGCACATCATCTAGTAAAAGCCATACAACTTGAGAGATACAGGAGAGCAAGAGTGCAAACACTAAGGGAGTGAAGTAAGACTTTTCTTTTCGATACTTGTTATTTTCAGCTAACGCTTTCTTGCAAGTTTATTCATCATGTCTAATGAAAGTGTAGAATAAAACTTTGACATGAAGTCTACATGTGCAAGCTATGCAAGAGCAATTGGCTCAAATGAACTGCTAGAATGGAAGGCATGGAGTCTGCCTTTAAAGCCCAAACTAGGGTTACGAGGAATCCGGTGTATGAGGAGGATTGTGGAGATGAAGTGTCTAAGTATGATGACATAATCACTCGACGAGGGAGGAGGGTATAAGCATCAGCAAGATAGCAATCTTGGGAGCATAAAGATGAAGATTCCACCCTTCCAAGGCAAGTTAGATCCTGAAGCGTACTTAGAATGGGAACGCAAGGTGGAACACGTCTTCAATTGCCACAATTACTCTGAGAAGAAGAAAGTACAACTAGGCAGCTATGGAATTCACTAACTATGCAAGCGTTTGGTAGGATCAACTAGTCAAGGAGCGTAGGAGGTGTGACTAGGAGCCCGTATGAACCTTGGAGGGAGATGAAAGCTATTATGAAGAAGAGGTTCGTGCCTAGCTACTATGCTCGTGACTTGCATAGGAGACTGCAAACATTGAGGCAAGGATCAATGTCCGTGGACGAGTACTACAAGGAGATGGAAATGTTGATGATCCGTGCCAACATCAAGGAGGATGGTGAGGCTTTAATGGCTCGTTTCATGAGTGGTGTCAATCCGAAAATTGGTGAGAGTGGAGTTGCATCATTACTTGGAGATAGGGAATTTGGTAGACACGGCCATCAAGATTGAGAGACAACTCAAATCAAGGAGACTAAGGAGATATGTGAGCCCTTCAAATTGACCTCAATGGCGAGATGCTAGACCACAAGAAAAGAGGGATATTTGCACTACACAACCATCCAAGGAGATCGTAAAGGGGAAGCAAGAGGCTTCAACCTCAAAGCCTCAACCAAAAGCTAAGGGAGAAAATTCTCAATGTATGAGGAAGATTAGGTGTTTTTGTTGCCAAAGCTTTGGACATGTTGCTGCAAATTGTCCAAACAAGAGAGCTATGATCATGATGGATGATGAGGGCGTGGCAAGTGTGACTTCTAGTGATGATGAAGAGATGCCACTATTAGAAGGAGGTAGTGAATTTGAGGGAGACTATGATGCTGATCACGGGGATGCCTTGATAACAAGACAAACATTGAGGATGCAACCAAAAGTAAATGAAGGAGATATCCAAAGAGAGCATATTTTTTCACACTCGTTGAACCATCAATAATAAGGTACGTAGCTTGATTATTGATAGTGGGAGCTGCACTAACATTGCTAGTACCTTATTTGTAGAAAAGTTGGGATTGGTGACTATGAGACGTCCAAAACCATAGAAATTACATTGGTTGGTAGAAACGGGAGACATGAAAGACACCAAACAAGTACTTGTGGCATTCTCCATTAGCAAATACAAGGATGAAGTTTGGTGTGATGTTGTTCCAATGCAAGCATGTCACATACTACTAGATGGTCCTTGGCAATTTGATAGGAAGGTGCTTTATGATGGGTATAAAAATAAGTACTCATTCACTTGGAATAATAAGAAGATCTCATTGAATCCTTTGACACCATCTGAATCTCATGTTGATCAAGTGAGGGTTGCAAAGAATTTTAGAATGAGGGACGAACAAGCAAGTTCACTTGAGGGGAAAAACAAGAGTGAAACCAAAGAAAAGAGTGAACAAAAGAAAGAAGTCGAGTTGAGTGGTAAGGCCGAGAGAATAAAAGAAAGAAAAGAAAGCGAGAGAAAAGAAAAGAGAGCTAGTGCCTATTGTTACAGACTTATTCTTTCGCTATGCCCGTGCAGCACTTAGTCACTCGCTCCTTGTGGCTAAGTAAGCCTTAAGACCCTTGAACTTGCTAAACAAAGAGTGGAAGAAAGTTGGCAAGGAAACTTAAGAAGGGAACACAAGAGAGGAAACTTTGAAAAACACTTTATTAAGGAAGCTTTGAGTACACTTGTTGGTGGCTTGCTCTCTAGCTTTCTAGCTTGGGTTTGGTAAATGGCCAAGACCCCTATATATAGTCTTCCACCTCCTCAATGGACGGTGGGGATTAATTTGATCCTATGGTGTACATTGCCCCTCTAGAGAATTCTATACTACTTCTAGCCTATTTACAAGCTAAGGGAAGATCTCTAGAATTGCCTACAATCTACTTAGTCTTTCTTGGGCTAAGGCTAGAATGGTTCTAGAGTGCTCCTTTAGTTAGAAAGATCAAGGACTTTCTACACGTCTCTAGAACTGTTTCGCCAAACCTCTAAGGTAAAATTGGGGATTGAAAATTGCATCTTGTGACATCCTCCTCCACTCTATCTAGGGCGATGTCCTCATTCGCTTCAGTCCTGTATGCCCAAATCTTGTCTTCATGTTGCCATAACATTAAGGTCAGCATTCCCACATTGCCTAGGCTTCAGGCAAGTCCCTTCCATCGCGCCAAGTACTTAACATAACTTGGATATGTCCTGTGCCTCAGAATGACTCGGTGCAGCTATATTTCTTCAACATCGCTGATCATGAGTGGGGGTGACCGCGATTGGAGCTCTCTTGGATTCACCTCAAGCGGGGTCTTCCTTGTCTGACATGGTACGACTTTAAGAAACTTACGTGGAAGACAGGATGAACCTCGAGATGTGCCGGCAACTTGACCTGATATGCAATGCCAATTTCCCTATCCTCTTTTCTATAAGAAATGGCCCTTCATATTTTCGAAGTAGACCCTTGTGCGTGTTACCATAGTTGCGAATGGTGTGCGAGAGGAGTTTCACCATGACTAGACCTCCTTCCTTGTACTCCATGTGCCTCCATTTCTTGTCGGCCCATTTCTTCATTCTTTTGGCTACCTTGGCTAAGTACGCCTTAGATAGTTTGGCCTTTTCCTGCCATCCCTTAGCGAATATGAAAGCTCCTGGACTTTTTTCTGTATAAAAGGTCACTATTGTATGGGGAGCCAATGGTTGTTGCCCCATTGCAAGCTCGAATGGACTAGCTCTCGTGGACTCGCTCCGTTGTAAGTTATGCAAGAATTGGGCGATATCTAGCAGCTTTACACAATCTCGTTGGTTGGCACTTACAAAGTGCTATAGATACATTTCAAGTTGCATTCACCCGCTTAGTTTGCTCGTCCGTTTGCGAATGAAAGCTTGTTGAGAAATTAAGTTCTGAGTCCAAATTTTTGAATAGCTCTGTCCAAAACTTCCCAGTGAACCGTGTGTCTCGGTCATTAACGATCATTTTCAGTATGCCCCAATACTTGACCACGTGCTTGAAGAATAGTTTTGCGGCATCCTCTGCACTATACTTCTTTGGCACTAGTATAAATACCCCATACTTAGAAAATCGATCAACGACTACCATTATATTGCTGCATCCATCCACCGTTGGTAGTCCTACGATGAAGTCCATTGAGACACTTTCCCAAGGCCTTTTGGGAATTGGTAAGGGCTCTAGTAAACTGACGGGACAGCTTTGTTCCACCTTGTCTTGTTGGCACACAAGACAAGTCTTCACGTATAGCTCCGCATCGTCATGCATACTTGGCCAATAATAAGCTTGTTCTACTAAGGCTAGTGTGCAATGTGTCCCTTGATGACCAGCCCATAAGGAATCGTGACACTCCTTTATGATTTCTTTTCTAAGGCCATCCCATTTTGGTACATAAAGTCTCCCTCCATTGGTTCGGATTCGTCCCTTCTCAAGCCAAAACCATTGGGTCTTGCCTTGCTTAATTAATTCGACTAGACTTTTGGCTTGAGGGTCTTTCTCCATGCCTTTCTTGAGACGTTCCACAATGGGGAAGTTGGGTTGTGTAATGCTGGCTAACTTGGCCATCTGACTTAGTGCGTCCGCAACTAAATTGGCCTTGCCCGGCTTATACTCTATCTTGTAATCAAACTCGGCTAAGAAGTCCTGCCACCTGGCTTGCTTTGGAGAGAGCTTTTGTTGTTCTTGAAAATAACTGGTGGCCACGTTGTCTGTTTTTACTATGAACTTGGACCCTAACAAGTAATGCCTCCAAGTCCGCAAGCAATGTACAACGGCAGTCATTTCTTTCTCTTGGACCGTATACCACCGTTCTGTGTCATTGAGCTTTCGGCTCTCATAGGCGACTGGATGTCCTTATTGCATCAAAACACCTCCAATGGCGAAGTCGGAAGCGTCGATATGCACCTATAAACTCTTAGAGTGATCTGGTAGTATCAATACCAGTTCCTCCATTACCGCACACTTTAATGCCTCGAACGCCACTTGACATTTTTCGTCTCATTCCCACGATCTATTCTTCTTAAGGAGATCGGTCAAGGATGCCGCTATGGATGAATAACTACGGATGAATCTTTGGTAATAATTAACCAATCCAAGGAAGGACCTTAATTCGAGGACCTTCCTCGGCAGTTCCCATTCTTGTATTGCACGTACCTTGGCTTCGCACATTCATAGCTTTCCGTTTCCTATGATATGCTCCAAGAATGTGACTTCTTGTTATGCGAAGGCGCACTTCTTCTTTTTCAGGTATAGTTCATTTTCTCAAAGCATTCTAAACACTTGTCAAAGGTGCTCCACATGCTCCCTTAACGTTTTACTATATACTACTATATCATCTAAGTACACTATGACAAAGTGATCCAAGAAGGGTTGGAATACTTTGTTCATGAGTGTACAAAAGGTAGCTGGAGTATTTGTTAAGCTGAACGGCATTACTAAGAACTCAAAGGAACCGTACCTCGTTAGACACATTGTCTTCAGCACGTCCCCTTCGACAATCCTGACTTGATAGTACCCTGATCGCAAGTCAAGCTTGGAGAACCATCGTGCTTTTCGAAAGAGGTGCTAGTGGAGTCGTTGACTGTCGCATCCGAAAAAACTGTCCGGTCTCGGTAACCCTTTCGAAAATAAAGGTTTTTAGAAAAACCGTACGTGTGTGAGAAATATCAAATTTTAGTAGAAAAGTGTATTTTAAGAAAAATGGTATTTTTAAAAGAAAATAAAGCCGGGACTAAAAGTGCGACAGATTTGGCCAAATAATTTGAAAAAGGGTTTTATTTTAAAAAAATGGAGTTGCCACTTGGTACTGAGTTGGGGTGTACCAAGTCACCCGAAAAATTGTTTAACAAAACAAAACAAAAATTTTTAGAAAAATATTTTGAAACCCTTTTTCGGCTCCGGTCTATGAAAAACAAGAGAAAAAGGTCCGGGAGTCACATTTGAAGAAAGGGAAGGCAAAGGCTCACGCCTAAAGCACCATTTCTTCCTAGCCAAGGCTAGTTGCGAGGTTTAATCAAAATTTCCTAAATTAACCCTAAGTTCTATCGCGTTTTGGATGTATCTAAATGAATGCAAATCCTAAGTCTAAATGTGAATATCAGGAGAGTCGAAATGTTCCGTCGAGGCTTGGTTGGAATTATCGCATTAATTGCGAAATCCGAATCGAGACCTCGAGGGAGTCACAAGTGTGAATGCAAAATGAAATGCAAAAAGGAAAAGAAAATAATAATATATATTAAGTGATCGAAGAAAGTGAGAATGCAACATAACAGGTACGGGAGACTGATAATTTGTGACTAAATGTTTCTACTCACGGAGGGGGGAACGGCATGTACGCCACCGCTTCCCACGTAAGTAGACGACTATTTCTAGTCGAATCACACAAATGTCCTAATTTCTAAGTGAGATGTATTCTAGATGTCATGCACTGAACATTTGTTAAAAATAGATAATAGATGATAAGGTAATAATAAAAATATATACAAATCATGCAAAAATGAAGATTTTCTAAAACATTAGTGTGTGAGATGATATGCAATACACACGAATGCTCCTAACACTAAAATGTCCTGAGGGTCTAGCGTTGGACTAGCCCGTTCTAAAAATCCCACTAGCGTTGGACTAGCGGTGAAAGAATGAAACCACAACTAGCGTTGGACAAGTGTGGTGATGGAATACCATAAATCATGAATTAAATATTAAAGCATGAATTAAAAGCAAATTAAACATATAAAAGCATATAAGATCACATAGGAGCACATAACACATAAGCATAATATTCTAGATGCAAAAATCTGAAAGAAAGCGTTAAAAGAAATAAACACATAAACACGCAAAAGCAAATAAATCCTAACTATTACACCGGGGGGCTTGATTTACAATTTAAGGGGGGAATTTAAAATGCCCTATCTATTACATTTTCTATCTAATTACACAAATATTTGCTAAAAATATGAGAAGAATAATCTAACTATTACATGGACTAGCTAAATACAAGAATATTACATTTTTTGTCAAAAATAATAAAATTTAAAATTAAATAACACAAAATAAATAAATAAATATGAAAAAGGTGCATAAAATAAGAAATACATAAAAATTGCATAAAATATCACATTAGAGCACATTGGAGCACATAAAGAAAATTAACGAAAAGTAGGGATACCTCTTGGAAGACCCGGTACTATATTGTATGCTAACAAAATGAACACATGCATTAAAGGTTCCACTATCTTAGATAATAAAGCATCAAAATAATAATAATAATAATAATAACAAAAATTCTAACAACTTTTGACGTAAAAACATAAATTATGACAAGTTTGGGGGGACTAAAAATAAAAATTTCAGCCACTGTGGGGACAAAAACAAAAATTCCAGCAACTTAGGGGGCTAAAAAGACAAATGCCTATATTAAAATTAGTAAAATCATAATCGTAATACCTAAAAACTTAAAATTACACAAAACACATTAATTAAATAAGCACTAAACAGACATGAAATAACATTAAAATCATTAAGCAAATTAAAAGCTAAACCAATTTATAACGTTAAACCAAGTAGAGAAATGATTAATTAAAATGAATGAAACATATAGAACAAAATCAGAGAAGCTGCAATCACATTAATCACTGTACAGAACACGTGACACCACACCCACCGACTCCTAAAGTCGTTCACTATATTACACAAATCGAGGAATCTTTCAATTCGGTCTTCAGAGACACAAACACTAAATTAGTAATGCGATCAAAACATATATTTGCATTTTTTATGATCAAATGGCCGGCAACCAGACTGACATAATGAACTGCCTAAATTAGTGTACTAATTTAACTACTAGATAAGATTAAATCAAAACTAAATTGAATTCAAATGATAAATAAATAAGTTACCATTAAGTAAAATAAAATAAAGAAAAAAATAATAATAAAATGCTAAGTAAGAAGAAAAACCAACTCCTGCAATTCAATTTAATGCCTTCACCTGTAAACTACTCTAATTTTACTTTCTTCAACTGGGCCCTACAATCTAATTACCCAAAAGTCAATCCTATCAGCCAAAAGCTTCCTAAACCAATCCTTAATTAAAGAAACAAATTCACCAAACAGTTTCCCAATTTTGTTTGACCGAGAAAGACTAGACAAAACCAATTAAAAGCTTCCCCCAATTCAGGAATCTTTCTGCTTCTTGTTTTTCCTTTACTAGATTCGTTTTTCATTTTCTTCTTTCTGCATCTCTTTCTTTCTCTCAAACTCTAGCCGTTTATCTCAATTTTCTCACTCTCTCCGTTGTATCTATTCTCTTGTCTACCTTTGTCTCTCTCGTCTCTTCCGGCTTTTTTTTTTCCATTTTCTTGCTCCAATTTCTCTTCTTCAGTTCCTTTTTTTTTCCTCTTTCCCTCCGTCTGTATCTCTCTGTTTCTCTCTTTTTGGTTTTCATTCTTTCTCAGATCTCCAATTCTCTTTGTTTTTCTCACCCTCGCTGTGACAGCCCCACCTTACCCAGAGGCGCACCAAAGGGCTCAGCGGACTGCCTGCCCTAGCTCTCGCCAGGTCTCGATTCACGCACTCACAGCAAACGTCCGAGCGTACTTAACTTAAAATAAAATAAACTAAAATAAAATGAAATAAATAAAATACACTCATTTTATTTAACATAAGGTACAATTCACATCAAAAGTATACGTGTTCTAATATACATGATTTTTCACAAAAATAGCCTAGCACAGTTCGGCTATTACAATAACTGAAACTTTTATAGTAATCAAAAACTAGTTGATCCAGCTTAAATTTTCAGGTGACCTGAGTAAAGGAAAACAAATAAAATGGAATGAGCTATAATAGCCCAGTGAATGTCCAAGTCATGCAATCATATCAAGAACTCATTATTTTAGTAAATGAAATAATCGAACAATTAAATTAATAAATCAAGATATAAACAATTTAATTTAACATGTAGTCAAAGGAGGATACAGGGCTCAACTACGGAAGCAAGCTTAACCGCAAGGAGTATCGAACATGATCAAGACAACAAGGATATCGAGACCGAGGTAAAAGCTCAGGTCCGAGATACTTGAAAAATTCAATCCAGAGTTACCCTCTTCGAGGAATGAAACTCATATAGGAAAGAATATCATACACCTATACCCCACAGCACCTTATATCACCCCAAACTCACCAAGTTGACTAACCGTGAAGTAACGGTGAAGTTAGCCACAGAAGTCCAAAGTCAGGCATAAAGTTTCAAGCATGAGTTAGCCCTTTTCGGGACTTTACTCAGATATGAAAATTAACACACACCGAATAACACCCATCACCTTATATCTCTCCCATACTCACCCACGGAAGTCACACGCACAAATAACACGTTGAATAGTGAAAGCATGTAACACATTGCGGAATAGATGCGATAAAGTACACATCTTCCCTCAAGTTGCACATTATATCACATAATATTTGTAAGTGTAACATAATATTTACAAGTGAAACATAACATTTTTTTCTCAAGCATCGAAATAACAATGTCAAGTATTACATGGCATTTCATGCATCATGCACACACAAGAACACTCACCTGAAGCCTAAGAAAAGATTTCATAGTATGATTGCGTCTCACTTCCGGATCCTGAAATTCACGAGAAAATAATCGTATAAAAATCCTGACTAAAATCTAAGAAATTTCATAAGGAAATTCAAGAAATACCCCAAGTCTTTCTAAGGTTTAATTTCTAGGGTTTTGGAACTTAGGGTTTTACCCTAGGGTTTAGGGTTTTCAAAATTAGAGTTTCCTAACCTTCTAGGGTTTTGGCTCGGAAAGGTTTAATTCACTAATAACTAGTCTACAAAAATTTCTGCACGCTTAAATCACTAAATTACAGCTTATAAAGACTTAAATCATAACCTAATCACTTTTATTTCCTAGGTTTACCGAAATTTCGGCAGCACTTCCCCTATAATAGGACTAACCCAAAAATTTTAAACCTGCAAGAAAATTCAACAACCCAATCCATTCAACATGTACCACAACTTCTATGTTCAATTTAAACTCAAATTCAATCAAGATTCCTCTCAAATTCAAAATCCCTACTCCAAGAATCATCACCCAACTCTGCACAGGGTTCGGTTTTCAGCCAACTTCGTGCCATTGCTGGGGTCAATCCACTAAGAACTAGGGAATTGTGATTACATGGTTTGAAAGTACGTTTATAGGGCTACAACTTTCATGAAGATCATCACTTAAAATTCCAACTAGAACAGGTTCAAAATCAGGCCCCAAGTTGGCTCTTCATCAAAACTGTTTACGCAGAACCGAATTTTCAGCCAACTTTGCAAGCTTTCTGCGGTTACTACACAATGAACCACCATGCAAGCTTTATACCGTTTGAAAGCCCTATGAATCTAGTTTCTAAAACAACAAGAATCATTCGAATCCAAGCTATCTACACCAAGTTATGAAAGTTTTACTAAAACTGGTCCAGCATGACTGTTTTAAGTGTTCTTAAGTTCCAACTTAAATCTTCAACTAAACCACATATAAAACATAAATTTTCAAGGTTTAAAAGCCATATACTAGTCTATCTAACCACAAGAACACTTTATATAGCAAGTAATTCTCAAGTTCTAACTAATTTCTCTAAGTAGTATTAACAAGAAACTTAGTCTTAAACTTGCATAAAAACTAATTAAAACATGAAATTAATAAGATAAGTTCATGGTAAATACCTTAGATATGCTTAGAACTTTGCTTAGAAAAGATAGAAGCCCACTTCCTATGGTGGATTTGTTCCAACTTGAGAGATGAAAGTCCAAGAAGTTGGAAGCAAAAATGAGGGAAGAAGAAGAAAGAAGATGGCCGGCCAAGGGGAGAGAAAAAGAGAAAGAAATAGTCTAGGAAAAATGAAAAAGAAATGAAGAAAAGGTGGAAAATTAGTTGGCCAATGAAAGTCCCACATGAGTAAAGCAAAAAGTGAGAATTTAATGCAAGTATGGAGACTTGGTTTAATTTGATTGGTTGAAATTATTAACTCTTATCACTTAATATAAATAATAATAAGACATAAATCATTAAAGCAAAAATAGAGTAAATTAGGGAGAGAGAGAACCGGCCACAAGAAGAAAGAAAAGAGAGAGAATTTCGGCCAAGAAAGAAAGAAAAGAGAGAGAAAAATTTCAGCCAAGGGAAAAAGAAAATAAAGTAAGAAAATAAGTGAAACTTTTGAGAAAAATTGAGCAAAATTTTCAAGTAGTCCAAAGACTAGAAAATAGTAAAATGAACTAGTCAAAATTTAAACACTAATATAAGTTAAATGGTCAAGTAAAATTATTCTAACTTTAGTACTTAAGTGTTCTTGCTTAAAAATGAAAATCTTAACTAATTAACCTAATTAACTCAAGAAATCTTCTAACTAATAAATCAAGGATTAACACTTAACCCTAAATAAGAAAGAAAAATGTCTCTTATATGTGCATTTTCTAGGGTGTTACACTCGCTCTCTCTTCTCTTTCTTTTTCGTCTGTCTTTCTCTTCATCTCCATCCCTTTTTGCTTGTGTGGATGTGCAGTTGTGCTTTGGTTGTTTGATGGAGGGGTGGAAATTTGGTTGTTGCGTTGGTTGTGGGACTATGCAGTGGTTGGATGGGGCTGGAGAAAATGAAATTAAAGTAATTGCAGGGGATTTTGGGAGGTTGTTGAACGGAGAAATGGGGCAGTGGTATTTGTGCGAGCAAAGAAATTGCAAATGCTTTGTGATGATGTGTGTTCCCGTGTGTGTAGTTAATTCTGTGTGTGTATATGGCTGATTGTGTTCGTGTTTTGCATGTGCAATTGCTTGTGTGTGCGTGAAATTGTGCTTGAGCCACTGTGTCGCTGGAATGGCGTGATTATGAGTGTGTCTGTGTGTGTAAAATGTGTAAGTTTTTGCAATGACATTTTGCAATTTGAAATTGATTTCGGGATTGAAATAGACTGATTGTGGCTTGAATGATGAAATTTGTGGATGAATTGAGACTTTTGTGGCTGGGCTTGATCATGCAGGTAATTTCGATAGTGGCTTTGGCTTGACAAAATGGTGATTTGAGAAATGGAGAAGACGGAGCTAGTTTGTTGGCTTGGTGATGATCTGATAGCAATTAGGCTTTTGGGGCTGGTGATTGATGAAAGTCACAGGCGAAATTGAAGGTGGCTTTGGAGGTTGACTATGGTGGTGGAGAGAAGGGGTTTGGCTTTCTGTTTGCAGGGGAGAGCGTCGGTGGTTGAGATTTTTCCTAATGGTTGCAGATGGTAGAAAGGAGGTGGTGGAGGAGGAAGTTCTGGTTGCTAATGATGGTTGAAGGTGGTGGGGGGAAGGCTGTGACGGTGGTTTAGGTGGTGGGAGAGGGAGGAGAGAGAGAAGCAGTGAGATAAAATCTCAAGAATAAACAAGCCAAAAACAAGAACAAATCCCATAAATGGAAAACAAAAAATCATAAAACAGAACGGTGATAAGCTTAGAATCAACAAAAAATAGGAACAAAATCTAAAAGAAAATTTAATTACAATCCCAAATAATCAAATTCACATAAAATGAAAGAAAAATAAGTCAAAACAAGGGGAAGAACCTACCTTTTGAACCTGGAGATCGGATGAACAGTAATGAAACTTGAGGTTGAAGAGGAACAGTGATCCGTACGGTGAACAGTAACCAAGAAAGAAGTGTGTGTGTGTGTGTGTGTGTGTTTTTTTTTTTGTGTAAAAATGTGTGTGTTTGATCTTTTTGGATAGGATTGAATGTGTTTTTTAGGGTTTCTGATTTTTCTTCTCTCTTTTCTACTGATTAAAGAGGGTATTTATAGCCCACTTGTCTTGTTGGCCAAGAATGCTGTAAAATAATGAAAATGCCATCGGTATTAAAAAATGCTAATTTATTAAAAAAATGTTTTTTTAACTCTAAAATTAAAAATTAATACAAGAAATATGACAACGATCTCTAAATTTTCAAAAAGAATTCACAGTAGATTTCAAAAATAAAAACTAGAGCTCAAAACTGATAGAAACGCGCTCGGGGTGTAAAATGACGATTTTGTCCCTGGACAACGAAAATACACAAAAAATAGCTATTAACCTCAAAAAATTACCAAAAATTAAAAATAAGCTTAAAACACTAGAAAATGCATTTTTGACTCAAAATTTGACAAAAAATGAATTTAAACTGCAAAATGACGATTTTGCCTTCGGACAATGAAAATTCACAGTAAAAATAGTTATTGTCTTCAAAAAATTATCAAAAATTACAAATAAGCTTAAAACAGTAGAAAATGCATTCTTGACTGAAAATTTGTGAAAAATGAATTTAATTTGTAAAATGACGATTTTGCCCTTGGACAATGAAAATTCATAAAAAAATAATAATCGTCTCTGAAAAAATAAAGAAAATTCAGAAACATGCTTAAAGAATTAAAAAAATGAATTTGGAACTAAAAATGAGCTAAAATGGTATTTGCGAGGCGAAATTACCATTTTGCCCTTGTGCTAGTAAAAATATAAAGAATACCAATTAAATCCAGAAAAATCATAAAAAATTAACAAATTCACTTAAAAGTAAAAATATGAATTTAAAACCCCCAAAAGCTAATAGAAAAATATTTACAGATAAAATTACTATTTTGCCCCCCAAATTATTGAAAAATTAAAATTTATCCCAAAAAGTGTAAACATGCTCTTCCCATGTTTGAAAATAAATGGTGTGTCAAAATTTGCTATCTACATCGGCAATGAGTGGGATAGGATACTTTTTCTTTATTGTGATTTTGTTGTGTGCCCGGTAATCGATGCACAACCTAAGCGATCCGTCGTGCTTCTTTTGGAACAATACCGGTGCACCATAAGGAGCCCTTGATGGTTGGACGTAACCCGCATCCAACAACTCTTTAAGTTGCCCCCGTAATTTCTCAAGCTCCGAAGAAGCCATGCGGTAAGGCACCGCAGCAGGGGGTCTTGCACTCGGCTCAAGCTCGATGACGTGGTCCACCTCCCTCTCTGGTGGTAGCTTCTTTGGCAACTCTTTTGGCATAACATCTTGGTACTCCTCTAGTACCTCCTCAATCTCCTTTGGCACTTCAGTTATGCTTTCTTCAAACTCTTTCCTTAATGCCATGAGATACATCGACTCTCCCTTTTTAAGGACCTTGGACAACTGTAAGGCTGAGAGTGTAGGACCTTGGCTTGTTTTCCCTCGGTTTATGGGTACTGAGCATGGAATTCCTCTATCCAAGATACACATTGAGTTGGCAAAAGGAATCGGCATGGCCTTCACCGTGTCCATGAACTCTAGGCCAAGAACTAAGGAATAGTCGTCCATAAGAACGACCGAGAAATCCACAAGGCCCAACCATTCTCTAACGAACAACTTTACATTGTGAGCACTGCCAAGGATTCGTCCTGGTGGGGAGTTCACCGATTTAAGCCATTCTTCCTTTGTGACGTATTGGACTCCCAAACGTTTTGCTTCTGCTCCCGTAATGAAGTTGTTTGAGGTACCTGTGTCCACTAATGCCTGTACGAATTGTCCACCGATTTTAACTTGTACAAACAACTGTCCGTCTTTGAGCTTGGGGTTTTCCATCTTGGCTTTGGTAGCGTTAAGAATCTGGAGGGATCCTATACTCGCGTCCACATATTCTTGTTGCTCCCTTTCTTCGAGAATAGCAGAAAACTGGTTCCGTTTTGGCCACTCTCGTATTATATATAAACTTTGGCAAAGGAAGCACTTTAAGGGTGGTCGCTTACTTCCTTTCTCCTCCTTTTTCCCCTTGGAGGATCATTCTCTCTTAGATGGATTTGACATGCCTTCCTTGTTCGGTTTGCCTCCTCTCCCACTGTTGCCCTTATTTACCTTCGGCTTGGCACCGTCTGTCTTCTTGAATTCGGTGAGAAACTTGGCAATTACAATGGCTGATGCGAGATCTTGAGCACCACGTCTCTCTATTTCCAACTTTGCCCAATTTTGTAGGCCATCGCAAAATGCATAGAAGGCCTCCTTATCAGGATAGTCTAAGATTTTCAAGAGTACTTCTGAGAACTCCTTGACGTACTCCCGAATCATCCCTTTTTGAGTAAGTCGCTGAAGTTTGGCCCGTGCTTCATTCTCTGCGTTGTTTGGATAGAGCTGTCGTTTAAACTCCCACTTGAAATCGTCCCATGTCAAAAGGGTGCAAATCCCTCTCTCAAATCCCTCTCTCCATCTCACCATGCCTACGGTGCCATTACAACATTGTCATATCTTCAAGGTAAAGGGAGGCATGGTCAATTCTCTTGGCGTCTTCCGTGATGCCTGCGGCTCGGAAGTATTGTTTCAAGCTCCACATGAAGTTGTCCACGTCCTTCGCGTTCCGTGAGCCTTTGTACGGTTTAGGCTTTGAAACTTCTATCCTTGAAGGACCGAATGTTGGAACCGTTGAAGGAGCTCCCCCGTCATGAGCTAGTGCCTTCTTTAGAAAAATCATTTCTTCCTTTATGGCCCTCAACTTCGTATTCACACCATCAAGCTTTTCTCGTAGAGCCTTATTTTCCTCCTTGAGGACAAAGATTTCACTAGAAAGAGAGTTATTGGAGGTCTCAAGTTGTTGTGAACACTTACCAGTGACCTTGTTCAAGACCACAAACATCTCGTCCCTGAGCTTGTCCACCTTTCTGTCAAGCTCCTCAATGTGGGCATCAACATCCCTGAACTTATCATCCCCATCGGCCACCGCAAGCTCAACCCTCATGAGCCTCGTGTCCACATCCTCTACATCCTTCCCGAACTTAGACTGTCCCTTGGACTTGGACCTTCCTCTTTCCCTCTTGTTGCCTCTATCTCCGTGATCTTCACCGCCACCAACAAGAGTTATCTCACTACTTGTCATTCTTTCACACCGTAAGCTTTCCCTTTGAACGAAACTTGGCTCTGATACCACTTGTCACAGACTTATTCTTTTGCTATGCCCGTGCGGCACTTAGTCACTTGCTCCTTGTGGCTAAGTAAGCCTTAATACCCTTGAACTTGCTAAACGAAGAGCGGAAGAAAGTTGGCAAGGAAACTTAAAAAGGGAACACAAGATAGGAAACTTTGAAAGAACACTTTATTAAGGAAGCTTTGAGTATACTTGTTGGTTGCTTGCTCTCTAGCTTTCTAGCTTGGGCTTGGCAAATGGCCAAAACCCCTATATATAGTCTTTCACCTCCTCAATGGACAGTGGAGATTAATTTGATCCTACGGTATACATTTCCCCTCTAGAGAATTCTATACAACTCTAGCCTATTTACAAGCTAATGGAAGACTCTAAAATTGCCTACAATCTACTTAGTCTTTCTTGGGCTAAGTGAGAAGGTTCTAGAGTGCTCCTTTAGTTAGAAAGACTAAGGACTTTCTACACGTCTCTAAAACGTTCTGCCAAACCTCTAAGGCAAAATTGGGGGATCAAAATTGCAGCTTGTGACACTATGCTTGTAAAAGTGAGGTTCGAGAGGCTTTAGAAAATAGGCAAAAACTTCTTGTAATCTGGTATAAAGATGTTTTCCTTTCTACTAACGACCTTGACCCTTCTCTTCCTAGTGTGGTTTTTTCTTTGTTGCAGGATTTTCAAGAATTATTTCTTGAGAAGATATCACATGGATTCCCACCTTTGAGAGGCACTGAGCATCAAATAGACTTGATTCCTGGTGTGAGCATTCCAAATAGACCTGCATATCAAGCTAACCCTGAAGAAACTAAGGAGATACAAAGGCAAGTTGATGAACTTGTGGAGAAGGGGTTTGTTCGTGAGAGTTTGAGTCCATGCTCCGTACCCGTGATACTTGTTCCAAAGAAAGATGGTACGTGGAGAATGTGCGTGGATTATAGAGCTATCAATAAGATAACGGTAAAGTATCGTCATCCTATTCCTAGGTTGGATGATATGCTTGATAAATTGAATAGTTCTATTGTGTTTTCTAAAATTGATCTTAAAAGTGGCTATTATCAAATTCGCATGAAAGAAGGGGACGAATGGAAAACTGCTTTTAAGACCAAATATGGGTTGTATGAGTGGTTAGTCATACCATTTAGTCTAACTAACGCTCCTAATATCTTTATGCGTCTTATGAATCATGTTTTTCATTCTTTTATTGGCAAATTTGTTGTAGTTTATTTTGATGACATTCTTGTTTACAGTAAATCACTAGATGAGCATGTTGAGCACTTGCACAAAGTCTTTGTTGTTTTGCGTAAAAATCAACTTTATGCTAATTTGGAAAAGTGTTGTTTTTGCATGGAATTTATGATTTTTCTTGGTTTTGTTGTAAACTCACATGGCATAAGTGTAGATGAAGCTAAAGTGAAGGCAATCAAGAAGTGACCTATGCCTACTAATGCCAATGAGGTGAGATCGTTCCATGGTTTAGCAAGTTTCTATAGGAGGTTTGTTCATAATTTTAGCACTATTGCTGCACCTCTTAATGAGCTAGCTAAAAAAAATGTTGTTTTCAAGTGTGAAGGTAAGCAGGAAGAGGCTTTCAACTTACTAAAGAAAAAGCTTACTAACACACATTTATTAAGTTTGCCTAATTTTGATAAAGTGTTCGAAATTGAATGTGACGCTTCTAGTGTTGGCATAGGTGTTGTGTTGATGCAAGATTCCAAGCCTATCGCTTACTTTAGTGAGAAGCTCCATGGTGCAACTTTAAACTATCCCACTTACAATAAAGAACTCTATGACTTGGTGAGGACTTTGCAAACGTGGCATCATTATTTGTTACCGAAGGAGTTCGTGATTCATTCTGACCATGAGAGCTTGAAGTTTTTGAAGTCTTAAGGGAAGCGCAACAAGTGACATGCTAAGTGATTAGAGTACATTAAGACATTTCCTTACATTATCAAGTATAAGCAAGGTAAGGAGAATGTCGTTGTTGACGCTCTTTCATGAAGATATGCACTTCTTACTATTCTTCAAACTAAGTTGCTTGGCTTTGAATTTATGAAGGATTTGTACGAGCATGAACATGATTTTAGCCAAGTATAGGGTTTTTGTGTTAGAAGTGCATATGGGGATTATTATAGGCATGATGGTTATTTGTTTAAGAAAGATAAATTGTGTGTGCCTATATGTTCCATTCATGAATTACTTGTTAGGGAAACACATGGGGGAGGTATTATGAGAGATTTTGGTGTGCATAAAACTTTGAGCATTTTGCATAAGCACTTCTATTGGCCAAACATGAGGTGTGTTGTACAAAATATGTGTGATAAGTGCATTGCATGTAGAAAAGCCAAGTCTAAAATTATGCCACATGGTTTATATTCCCCATTACCTGTCCCTACACAACCTTGGATAGACATCTCCATGGACTTTGTTTTAGGTCCACCAAGGTCACCAAGTGGTAAAGATAGCATCTTTGTGGTAGTTGATAGATTTAGTAAGATGGCTTATTTCATTGCATGTGCTAAAATCAATGATGCTACTCATATTGCCGATTTATTCTTTAAAGAAGTTGTTCATTTGCATGGATTACCTAAACTTATTGTGAGTGACCGTGATATCAAATTTCTTAGTCACTTTTGGCACACTTTGTAGAATAAATTGGAGACTAAATTATTGTTTTCTACTATTGCACATCTACAAACTGATGGCCAAACTAATGGCGTTAATAGAACACTCACTACATTGTTGCGCACAATCATACAATGTAACTTAAAGAATTGGGAAAGATGCATATCACATGTTGAGTTTGCTTATAATCGTACTATTCATTCTTCTACTTCTTCCTCACCTTTTGAAATTATTTATGATTTAATCCCTTAACTCCTTTAGATATTTTGCCTTTGCCTACTAACGAACATGTAGATTTGGATGACAAAAGAAAAGTTGAGTATGTAAGGGAATTGCATTCAAAGGTGCGATCAAACATTGAGAAAAGGAATGAGAAAAATGCCAAGCAAGCTAACAAGGGCCATTTGAAGGTTGTGTTTGAGCTTGGAGATTATGTGTGGGTGCACATGCGGAACAAGAGGTTTCCTCACCAAAGGAAATCAAAATTAAACCCATGAGGAGACGGACCATTCCGTGTACTTGAAAGGATTGGAGATAATGCATACAAGATAAATCTACCAAGTGAGTATGGTAATGTAAGTGCTACATTCAATGTTACTGGTTTTTCTTTGTATGATGTAGGTGATTCGAGGACGAATCCTTTCGAAGGAGGAGATGATGGAGATCAAGAGGCTTCCAAGGTGAAGATAAGCCAACAAGATCTACTGGAAGGGCTTGATGGACCTATGACTCGACTAAGAGCTAAGAAGATGAAGCAAGTATTGCAAGGATTGATCATGAGTTTACAAGAAGAGGAAGCTACTTGGGCCAAGTCCAATCCATCACCAAAGATGATCACTCTATTATGGGCCATTGATGATCCAAATAAAAGTGCTCAAGTGGAAGTCCAAGCATTAGAAGCCTTAGAGAGTGATTTGGGCTAATTGACCAAGTGAAGATAAGCCCCATTGAAAGAGATGGATGGTGAGCAGCCCTATTGGGACTTATTGGGAGGGGCGGCCAGCCCATTAGCCTTCTTTGGGCTTATTCTTTATTTTATTTTAAGAATGTTCTAGACTAGTTTTTAATTGGAAGACTTCTAGATTGTTTCTATTCTTTTATGTTAAGTGTTAATTTTTGGTAATTAGTCTAGAATTCTCTTTACCATATTTTATGACTTATAAGCCTCTAAATAGGCTATCTATGTAACAATTTTCTTCATGGTGTGATCAATAAATTGTGTGTTTTCTCTTAATTGAAATTTCTTTTGGTTCTTTGTCGATTAAGAACTACTCTTGGTCTAAACAAGTTCATCCTGTGCCGACCAAAACCTTAGCTTAGGATTTTCTTTCTTGCGCTGATCCAAACCATAGAGTCGTATAGGTTAGATTTACTTGTTTATGCACAACAAAATCTAAACTAGCTTCTTTAGGGCCTAGTTCATCAAAAGAGAGTTGATTCAAAGCGAACAACTCCACGTCAAGGTTGCTTTGATTTACGAGTCATCGTCGGTCTTGAGTTCAACGAGTTGCACACTTAAATCTTCAAGGCATTCTTGGTGCAATTCATACTTCCGCGCGTATCAATTATCCACTCCGATCACGAAAGCCTCAAGTTTCTGAAGTCGCAAGGAAAATTGAACAAGTGACATGCCAAATGTTTCGAGTTCATCATGGCTTTTCCCTACATCATCAAATACAAGCAAGGTAAGGAGAACGTAGTAGTTGATGCGCTCTCAAGGAGGCATACTCTTCTTACCACCTTACATGTTAAATTACTTGGGTTTGATCATCTTAAGTCATTATATGAGAATGACCAAGATTTTGGTCAAATTTGGTTGTTGTGTGAAAAATGGGCTTATGAAAACTTTTTTAGGCAAGATAGTTATTTATTTTAAGGTGATAAATTGTGTGTGCCTAGTTATTCTCTTCGTGAATTGCTAGTTAGAGAAACGCATAGGGGAGGTGTAATGGGGCATTTTGGTGTTCATAAGGCTTTTTCTGTTTTGAAAGAACATTTTTATTGGCCAAACATGCGACATGATGCTTAGCTTATTTGTGATAAAAGTATTGCATGTAGGCAAGCAAAATCAAAGTTATGCCTCATGGTCTGTATTCTCCTTTACTCGTCCCTACTCATCCTTAGATAGACATTTCCATGGATTTTATCTTACGATTACTGAGGTCATCTAGTGGTAAAGACAACTTATTTGTTATAGTGGATAGATTTAGCAAAATGGCACTGTGACAGCCCCACCTTACCTAGAGGCACACCAAAGGGCTCAGCGGACTGCCTGCCTAGCTCTCGCCAGAACTCGAATCACGCACTCACTCAAACATCCAAGCGTACTTAACCCAAAATAAAATACATTCATAATGAAATACATTCATTTAATTCATTCGAAAGTACAAGTATCACAAGAAGTTTACATCCCAAAATATACATATTATTTACAATAAAAGCCTACACAATTAGGCTATCAAAATACATAAACAAAACATTTACTATGTCCAAAATCAGCTTTTCCAGCTTTAGTATTTTGGGAAACCTAGTTAAAGAAAAACAAATGAACGAGATGAGCTATAATAGCCCAGTGAGTGCCCAAGTCATGCAACCATACCAGGAATTCATTATTTTATGGAACAAAATAATTGACGAGATTAAATAAGCAGGGTATGAACAATTTAATTAACAAGTAGTCAATGGTAGATACAAGGCTCAACTTACAGGAGCAAGCTCAACCGCAAGAGGAGCAAGTACTGATCATGTAACCATGACGTTAGGACCGAGATAATAGCTCAGGTCCTTGCCAAAGGTCATGCTAGTATTAACAAGCAAGACCCTAACCACCGTTCACCTTATAACCTCCGTATCAGACTACCACATCCAGGGAGTAATCTCGACCTTGGAGGAGCCAACACGCGAGCAAGAAAGTTCAATCCGGAGTTGGCCTCTTTGAAGATTCACAACTCAAGGGGAAAGAACAACACGCCCTAAAACACCCAGCACCTTATATCCTCCCACGCACGTCAGGGTTGACTAACTGTGAAGTAACGGTGAAGTTAGTCACGGTAAGTCTCAAGCACAAGTAACACATTTGATCACGAAAGCATGTAACACAGTTGCGGAATAGATGTGATAAAGTACACATCTTTCTTCAAGTAACACATGTCATAAAATAACAATTACAAGTATAACATACTATTTCATAATATCACATCCTCAAGTATGACAAAGCATTTCATGCATCATGCACACATAGAGACACTCACCTGGAATGCCTATGAAAATATTTCGTAAAATGGTCGCGATTCGATTTCGGGTCCTGAAATTTAAAAGAAATAATCTAATGAAAATCCGATTAAAACCCTAAGTAAATTAGTAAGAAAATTCGAGAAATAACCCAATTATTTCTAGGGTTTCATTTCTAGGGTTAGGTTTTCTTGTTCTAGGAAAATTTAATTCATTACTAGATCATTTTCTAAAAATTTCTGCACACTAAACTCCTTAAATTTAACATATTCTAGGTTAGAAATTTCATCTATCATTTTTTTCCTTCTTTATTTCTACCGAAATTTCGGCAGCACCTCCCCTTAAAACCGGAACTAACCCAAAATTTTTCCTGCAAGAAATCAACCATCCAATCCAACTTTCAACAAGTTCTACAACTTCTATGTTTAATTCCAACTCAATTTCACTCAAATCACTCAAATTAAGATTTCAAGTCCCAAGTTTCTTCATCCAAGCAACATATAATACATGAAATTTCAAAGTTTAAATGCTATCTACTAGTCTCTCTAACCAAGAGAACACTTAATCTAACAAGTAAAACTTTATTTCAAACTTAAATCTTCAAGTTATAGTAATAAGAATCTAGTATTAAACTAGTACAAAAGACTAAATAAAACTTGAAATTAATAGCAAAAGTTCATAGTAGATACCTGTAAACAAGCTTAGAACTTTGCTTAGGAAGAAAAGAAGCTCACTTTCTATGGTGAAGTTGTCCAAAGTTTGGAGAGAAAGCTTCAAGAAGATGAAAACTAAAGAGAGAAGAAGGTGAAATAGGAGGGCCGGCCAAGAAGAGAAGAAAAGAGAGAGAAATAGGCCAAGAAAATAGAAAAGAAATAAAGGAAATAATGGGGAAAAGAATGACCAATTATAGCAAGACAAGAGTCATGCTAGGTGTTATGCTTTTAATGAAATAGTGACCAACTTGGTTAATTTTGATTGGTGATGATTTTAATCATTTATCTCCTAGTAATTAACAAACTTTATGGCACAAAATTAAAGCAAAAAGAGAGAAAAATAGGGGAGAGAGGGCCGGCCATGAGGAGAGGGAAAAAGACAAGAAATTAAGTGAAATTTTAAGTTAATTTTTGAACTAAAGCTCAATTAGTCAAAAGGCTTAATAATGGTAGAGTTAGTTAGTACAAAATTAAACACTATTATAAACTAATGGTCCAATGAAATTAATTCAAATTACTACTTAGGTGTCCCACTTAATAATGAGAGAATCTTAGTTAAGTAACCTAATTAACTTAAGAAATCTTCCAACTAATAAATCAAGGATTAATACTAAACTCCAAATAAAAGAATTTCTCTTGTAAGTACATTTTCGATTTTTCCCCTTTTCTTTTTCTTTTCTCATTCATTTTTTCTACTAATGGACATACATGAATTAAATAATTCTTATATGAATTTCTAGGGTGTTACAGGCACACTTTATTGCATTTGCTAAAACTAATGATGCTACATGTTACTGACATGTTCTTTAGGAAGATGGTGTGTTTACATGATATGCCTAAAACTATTGTGAGTGACCGTGCTGTGAAATTTCTTAGTCATTTTTGGTGTACACTGTGGAATAAGTTAGGCACAAAGTTATTATTTTCAACAGTTGCACATCCACTGACTAATGGCCAAATTAAAGTGGTCAATAGGACACTCACTACTTTGTTGGTGCCGTTATACAAATGGGCCTAAAGAATTGGGAAAAGTGTCTTCCCCACAATGAATTTGCTTAGAATCATGTGACTCATTCTACTGCTGCTTTTTCACCTTTTGAGGTTGTTTATGGATTTAATCCATTAACTCCTTTAGATGTTTTGCCTTTGCCAACTAACGAACGTGTAGATTTGAATGGCAAAAGGAAGGCCGAGTTTGTTTAGGAGTTGTATGCTAAGATGAGGGCGAATATTGAGAAGAAGAATGAGCACTATGCTCGTTTGGCAAACAAGGGACATGTGCAAGTTCTCTTTGAGGTCGGTGCTTGGATGTGGGTGCATATGCGTAAGAAACGATTTCTGACTCAAAGGAAGTCTAAACTTAACCCACATGGAGATGGTCCATTCCAAGTGCTAGAAAGAACAGGCGACAACACCTATAAGATCGACCTGTTAGGTTAGTATAGTGGTATAAGCGCTACTTTTAATGTCTCTAATTTTTTCCTTTATGATACAGGTGATTCGAGAGCGAATCCTTTTGAGGGAGGAAGGAATGATAGAGACTAAGGTTCAACCAAGGATGGCTCAAGTGTGAAGGATCCCTTGCAAGGATTAGATGGTCCTATGACGAGGTTGCGAACAAGGAGGAAGAAGGAGGCCTACATGGTTTAATCGTAGATACACTTGAGGAGGAAGCTACCAGAACCAGTCCAATGCAACCACCAAGGATAATCACTTTGATTTGGGCTAAAGAAGTTGAGGAGACGTTTCTGGAGCAATCTGCGCCCAGGATGCTGCGGATACCAGTTGCGGATGGAAGTGCCAAGATGAATTGATGTTTCTGGACCTATCCATGCCTCGTATCAGAATGAAGCGGATAGAATTCGTGGATAGGAACAGAAACATTGCGAGTCGAAGAACAACTTTCTGTTGCTATCTGCGCTTCAAATCGGCACACGGATATGAACAAAAAGTTAAGTAGAAGAAACATAACATTCTGTTTCTATCCGTGCCCTGTATTCGCAGTGCAGATAGTGATAAAATTTATGAGATTGCATTTTCTGTTGCAATTTTTTGTTCAATTTTGAGTTGTAACTTCCATATTATTGTTAGGCGTAATAAGTTACAACTAGTACTAGGGATAAGATAGGATTGCTACTTTCTAGACTTGTAACTATGTGACTTTAGCCTATTTAAAGGCTATTTTTATTCGTTTAGTGACAGATTATGATTTTTGCCAAAAACGTGTGTTTGTTCTTGAGAGCTCTTTTAGAGTGCTTTCTTAGTTCTTGGATTAGAACCGATCTCAGTCTCATAAAGCCTACGCTTGTGGCGACCCAAATAACTGCTTAGAATAATTCTTTCGCATTTGATCAAGATTCATATAGCCATAGTTTAGGTGAATGAACTCACTCATTTTGACATAAATTAGAACCCTATGAACTTTCATTCTTCATTGAAGAATATTCGAGGCTTCTCACTTGGAATCATCAAGCGATCTTGGCCATTCACAATCCCGCGCGCATCATTAACCCCAAATCTGCCTGAGAGTTGGAACTAATTTGATGAAAAAATATCGAACCCTAACCCTACTTATTGGATAGAACTCAAGATAAAAGAGAAAATTAACCAAATCACTCGATGAATCAAAATATGTTTTTCACAAGAACCAAGAGAAAATTCTCTCTACTTTTAATCAATCATCACCATTATATCTAAAATATGATAAAAACTAGTCTTATATAGGCAAAAAACACCCTAAATAACTAATATGGTAAGTAAAATAATCTATTACAAGTCAAACTAAGTAAAAAACTCAAAAAACATTAAAATTCGTAAAGTTTCGGACTAGGCCACGGCACGGTGTGCCACATGGCCTTGAACAGAATGTTTTGCATTCCTGAGCCATGGGCGTCCTTAAGTGAGCTACTGCCACATCTCACCTTTCGCCACCCACGGCTCACCACCAACCATCATCTTTGGCTTCTTTTGCTTCGTAATCGCTAGTGCACTCCTCCTCATCATTGATGGCCTCTTCCTCAAGCCCTTTTTGTCCATTCTTGAAGCTTCTAAGCCTCCATTAAGGGTCAGTAAAGACCTCTGCTTCGGTGATGTTCTTGAAACAATATGAATGTATTTATCGACTTAAGCTTTGCCCTCTAGGTTCGTATCATTCCCCTCTTGTACAAGAAGATTCGTCCTTGATCTTGTTTCTTTATATCTCCCCCAAGAGGAATATCAACAACCTGTAGAGAAGAATCATTTGGACAAACAAAAGGACCGTTAATAGTAGTAGTCTTCCCCAAAGACTTCTTCCCTTTGCGAACCCCACACTTCTTGACCAATTAATGATATGAATCTAGAGGCCAAAGCTCAAGTTGACAAATGCATTTATATTGTTTTAAGATCATCACCGAAGCAGAGGCCTTTGCCAAACCTGAATGGAGGCTTAGAAGCATCACAAATGGACAAATAGGACTGAAGAAAGAGGCCATCAATGATGAGGAGGAGTACATCGGCGGCTGGGAAGCAAAACAAGCCAAAGATGAAGGCTGGTGGTCAGCCGTGGGTAGTGAAAGGTGAGACGTGGCCGCGGCTCACTTCAGGATGCCGATGGCTCAGCATTGCAAAATATTTTGATCAAGGCTGTGAGGCATGCCGTGCCGCGGCCTGAGTCCAAAACTTTACGAATTTAATTTTTTTTTTAAATTTTTACTTAGTTTTGACTTGTAATAGACTATTTTACTTACCATATTAGTTGTTTAGGGTATTTTTGCCTATATGAGGCTGGTTTTTATCATATTTTAGATATAATGTTGATGATTGATTAAAAGTAGAGAGAATTTTCTCTTGGTTTTTGTGGAGAACATATTTTGATTCATCGAGTTATTTGGTGAATTTTGTCTTTTATCTTGAGTTCTATCCAATAAGTGGGGTTAGAGTTCAAGATTTTCCATCAAATTAGTTCCAACTCTCAAGTAGATTCAGGCTTAATTTGTCTAGTTGATGCACAAGACGATCATTGGAAGAAATTAGTCCAGTGAATTGCAAACTAATCAAGATTCCCGTAAGGGGATTACATGGGGTCTCAGGCGAATCGCATCACACTCTCTATATCTCCTCATCTAACACGATCATGGCCCTAGTGTTTGGACACTAGATAGTTACATGACCACGTCCCTAGCACATGAAGCACTGGATGTCTCATGCCCCTATAAGCACCTTTACTTGCCCTTTGTTGTCACCCCTACCCTCCTTTGGATTGAGAACGTCCATTGGCCTCATATCACCTCGCTCGTCTCGCTCCATGGACGGTCGATTAAACATCCCATCATGATCTCTACCATCTGTCTAGCTAGACCACCCATGCAAAGCACTCACTCCACTCCTTCTCCTTGCCTTGAGTTGCTTCTGTTGGCTCTTAATGCAACCTAAGAGGGGGGGTGGATTAAGTTCCTTTTTAATTTTTAACTTGGTTATATGAAATTTTCACAAAATAAAAATTTACCAAATTGTCTAAGTGATCTAATAGGTTGTTAAAGCAATAATAAAGCTTATAGAATTAACAACAAACTAAAATGTAAATAGAAAAGAGAAAGAATTGATCAAACCAAACAAACTTCAATGTTTCACTAAACTTGAGTTGTAGTACACTTGAATTTCTTCACTTGAGATTGGATCTCTACCAACTTGTACAAAGAAATGCTCACTTCTCACTCACTTTAGACACTTTTCTAGTTGAGCTAAGAAATTTTATAGCAAACTGGCTAACCTTTCAACTATACAATTGAAAAATTACACTCACAATGAAGAACTCAATATCTATCACATTAATACAAAGAAAAATAAGATTTTCTTACTCAAGATTGCTATTCAATGCCTTTGAATGTTCAATACAATAGTTGCATTTAATTTTATTGCTTTTCTACTTCATCACAAATGGCCTTCAACTACCCTCTAACGGTCATGCATTAAATGCAGGAAAAACTAGCCATGGGGCGTTCAGACGGCCAAACTTCAGGTTGTTATCCAAACTAACATCCAATCTCTTCTTTTCTACATTGATCATAACTTTTTCTGACGATCAAAAGAAGCGTTTTTTGTCCACACCATCGTCTGATTGATACTGAAAAGTTGTGGCCTTTTCTGGAATATTTTCAAACGTCCGAAGAGGTGTCTGAAACGACATCTGAAAGTTTTTGAAATTTTTTCTACTCTGCTGGACGATTGAAAAGACGTCCAAACTTGTGTTTGAAAGTCTTTGAAATTTTTTTGGCTTTGTCGGATGTATGACCGGACGTCCGAAACCTTGTTTTCATACGTCCGAAAGTTTCTGAAAATTCTGGGACACTTTCGGATAGGTGATAGGACGTCCAATGTTATGTCCGAACTTACTTCGAACGGCCAAAACATATATGAAGCGTCCGAACTGGTGGCCGATCACCTCTATTTTTCAGCAAAGTTTTCAACACCTGTTTCATACTTTTCCACAACACTAAACAAGTATGATTTATAACAATGTAATTTGTTATCATCAAAATTAGGATTACATTTTCTCTTTTTTTTATGATGACAAACCAAAAACATACATAAAACACATGAGCATAAATCGTATCATCATTTAAGCACACTCATAGCACCTTCTTGTAAATACACACAAAACAAATACTTGTTTATTCACACACATGATCTTTTTCTCTCTTTTAGCATCATCAAAATTATTAAATAATACATATTCCCCCTTAGTAAAGCTCCCCCTCAAATGATGCATCTCAAAAGGATCAAGAAGTAAGTAGCCAAAATCAACATTAAAGCATAATACAAACATACAAAAGCGCAGAACAAAAGGCATATCTCATACACAAAAACGAAATGTCTTTACAAAAAGATTAATCTAATGACATAGTTGCCTAATATACTAAACTAGTCTAAACTAAACTAAGCAGCTGCTTAAGGCTTCTGCACTTACAGGAATAATGGCTAAACTCTTAGATGACACTTCAGCCTGAGAAGATGAAGGCGGTGTGAGAGTAGCTGAGTGAGTCTCATCTGAATCATTTGGAAGAGTGTGAACCACCTCTCGTGCAATACTTTTAAACGGTGGTCATAGGTACCTCAGTAGTAGGAGGTGGTTGTATAGGTGACGTAGGTATGTGAGCAGGAGACTGAGTCGGAGTCTGATAAGTATGTCTTGGTACCTCATCTTGAAGATCAGCCAAGTCATTTGCTGCTTCTTCTTCTTCTTCTTCTTCGTCTCCTTCTACTTTTTCTTCTTCTTCTAATTCAACCAAAATTTGTTGCTTGAAGATGTTGTATTGAGCTTGCGTACCAATATTCATTCCAAGCACTTGCGCATACTTAAAACATTCTCACTTTTTTTCGAAGCTACGAAATTCCTTGAACATTTTTGCCTGATATTGCCTCAGATTTTTAGCTGCCTGCCTTCCAAGTTATCCATTTGTTTATCCAATTTTTGAAACAAAGCCAAAAGATGAGAAAGTGTATCTTGAGATGTAGAGGAAGAGCGAATAGAAGTTGGCTGAGCTAGAGCGGAGGAACATGGTGCAAAAGAGATAGGGGGTGAATATGGATGAGGTGTAGAGGAAGGAGGAGGAGTTGGATGTAGGGTGTAGACCGAGTAGATGTCCTAAGAGCTTGTTATTGAGCCTTTGTGATCCACTCATCATTGTGAAACTTAAAATGAAAAGTTTCAAAACAAGAACATGTATATGATGGATTCTCAAGTGATGTACCCGTCAAAGGAATGTGATAATTTAAATATATGGGTACAACATTTTCCAAAAGGAATATTTCTTCGGGTATTAGAAATGCAATTCAGAATGAATTCACATATGATAAACCCGAAGTCAAGTGAAATATCTTTCAAAACAAAATAGAAAACATATAACTGCATCCTATTTGGTTCACTTCTATGACCAAAAGCAGGAGTTAATAGATTTGAAACCATCGCAAATAAAATTCAATTTACTGGTTCTCAAACGGATGGTTTAGCTTTTACAACTTGTTCAAAAATAATATTATAAAATAAACAAAGTTCATCAAAATTGAACTGATGTAACCCATTGAAAAAAGGAGAAAAAGCTAGAAATTGGAAGATCTTCTTTGGATCTACATTTGAAAATATGGTTTATTTGGGTCGAGTTAAAGACTAAATCAAGTCCATTGACTCTAGACGTGATAGCATCAAACTCTCTTTTTCTAATATTAGCAAAGAATTGAATTTACATCTCAAGATAAGATTTTTCATTTAGAAACAAGTGACCCCAATTTTGTTTTGAAAATTTGTCACAAATGAAATCTAACTTAAGACGCCTAAATTCAAATTCCAAACAACTACGATGAAGAAGTACATTCTTATTGACATAAATGGGGTACCTTTCTTCAGCCTCTTTGTCAATAAACTTGGGTTGAGGCGCCCTATCAATGGTTTGAGGATTGGGATAGGCAGTTTCCTTATGCTTCCTTTTACTCCCACTAACACTAGCACTACTACCTCTTCTAGTCCTCATAATTGCTGACACAAACAAAACAGGAACAAGGATAAATGATCTAGAGTCTAAAAAAGGAATTCCCTCGAGTGATTCATCAAGATCAATGACCATTTCTATAAGAACCAGGTTTAATAACAACACTAAGTGAGAAAAAAACACACTTTAGAAAGGCAATTTGATCAAAACTTTTTAAGAAATCCAAAATTGTAGACAAAATTTTGAAGAAAAATACCTAAATCACGGCTGATTTGATGAAAAAAATCCTGATAAAATGAAATAAATAACTCCTAAAGTAGTAGAAATGTTGCTTTTAATAGTGAAAAAGAATTTACCTGGTGAGAATATGATTTCGATTTGAGGATTTTTCATCTGTAGGTTGAGAGGAAATAAGAGTTTTTGAAAAAAATGAAACTACAGAACCAATTTTCGCTTGAAAAAAGGCACGTTCGGATATCCAAACGATATTTGAGTCGTTCGATCGTGCGTCCGACGAAAATTAGGGTTTTAAAAAATGAAGCGTTCAACCGTCCGATATGAAAAACAATGGCCGAACGATCGTCCGTTCTTAAATTTTGAAACTTTTTTCGGCCGTCGGAAGAACTTGTTCGGTTGTCCGAAGATTTTTTATTTTTGAAAAACAAAAATTGTTCAGACGTCCGAAGAGATATTTCAATCTACAGAAAACTCAGAAATTGAAAAAAAATCGATCAGCCATCTGAAAGGACGCTTTAGGCCAGCCATTCCTGGGACAGAATGCTCAGTTTTGATCATAGGAATTCACAATGCTCAAGGGGTAAGACTTTAGCAAAACTATCAGCTAACTGATCACTTGTGCATACATAATCAACACTAATCTCACATTTTTGAACCAAATCTCTAATGAAATAATGTTTGATGTCAATATATTCGATTCTAGAGTGTTGAATGAGATTTTTGGTCAAGTTGATGGCACTAGTATTATCACACTTAATGGGCACACTTTGAAACTGCAATCCAAGATCTAAAAGAATGTATTTCATCCAAAGTATACACCAAAGCAATGTTCATATACCTTTGCTAAAATGCGTTCGTCATATCATAAAAAGAAAAGGTGCAATAAAATTCTGACTTGCGTACAAAAATCGAATCTCACTCAATGTTCTCATCTTTATTTATTGTTAGATATAGAGTTCAATACAGTCCTCCCATTTTTTTTTTCTTCCACTTCTTCCATCCTACCTTCCCATTCTTTGGCCCCAAAAGAATTGCACATCTAGCAAGGAGAAAAGCATACATAAACGAATACATATGCACATGTCAACTATTTATTTATTTGGTAAAATGAACATATACGAATCAAATCGAAATACAACTTGCTTTATTCCCATGATTATGGAAATAAGCATCACAAATATTTAGCGACTTGTGAATTTCAATTCTTCTAAAATCCTTCAAGAAAATTCTCCTACAAGTAATAAAACTCAAACAATATGCAGGTCATTTTGAGAAAACTCACAATCTATTAGATAGTGGTCAATCACACACTCTAGTATCTACCACGTAAGATTACCTATGCACTGCAAATACTGAATTGATCAGGTGGCAATAATTAACAATCAATTGCATGACATGTAGTTGTGAAATAGTAATTATACCCTCAATTTTTATGTTTAGCTAATTATAAAAGTAAAAGACAAAATTAACTCAAGTGTTTTAAAGAAGTTCATCCAATTAAACAAAATTTACAACAATATACAAGTAAAAAATTATAAACCTCTTCAATGGCTGCGACTGACAATTACTTCCTATTGAGGGCTTGGGTTTGCAGTTCAACCACCTAATCTAACGAATAATGATATGCCATATGTCACAAACTAAAATGATAGCCCTATCAAGTCACGTCTTTGCAACTAAAATCCACTATTTATAGGGTTACCATTTGAAAAAAACGAAAAGCACTGCTGCTTTCAAGTACCGGCTCATCTGTGGAATCTGACCCACTTCCTATAGTTTCATCTGAGCTATCATCTGGGCAAAGTTGAATCCTATCAGCATGTTTAATGATCCAATCAGCGAATTCAGGAGAAGAAGCTAGCTCAGCCACAGCTTGATAGGTAGATTCTTGGGTGAAATCCTCCCACTCTTGCTTAGTGTATTTCTTCCTGTTAGGTGTCCTGTGAAAGGTTGAATAATGATCCTGCCGTTTCTTGGTCCCTCTAGGGGTAGATTGTGAATAATAATCCTGTTCAGTTCCTGTAACTCTTTGGGTTGGTGATAGCAAACCTGGAAAAAGACAGCCATTGAAGTAAAAAGTCATCAATGCAGAGAATTGTAAGGGCAAATGTTCACTAGTGTTGATGAATATTAAAGATGCTATGTAATGATAAAGAAGAATATGAGAACCAAATAACTAAATGTTCACTTAGTTTCAGAAACATTGTCAGCTCCCATTTTTCCACCAGTGAAACAACAGAATGATTTTATTCCAATCTTTATTCACTTTACACTTCCATGAAGCCATATGGGACGAAGTTTCACTTAAACGAGAACATGCTACCAATTAATACTTTTGCTGCTTCTAATGGAAAAGGCTTTTGTATTTTACCATTTATGCAATATTTCACAGAACTTGATCAAATATCAGGCTCTACAAATGTCACATATCATATTCTCTGACCATCCCCATGGATCCATTTTATCATCGATAATTATTAGGGTTAGTTTCATTTACCTCCCTGGTGATGGAGGCCACAATAGAAGTGGACCCCCTATGTGTTTGATAAATACAAAGTTAATCAGATAATGTATCATTCCAGAACGCAGTACAAAATCGAGATCATAGAACACTACTTACAAAAAATAAGGAATACTAGATGTAATCTTCTAGTAGGAACAGAGATCCATATAATCGGTTTCTTTAGATCATTTTAAAAATGCATCATTCTTGAGAAACTAGCAAATACAAAAAAGTATACACAAACTTTCTCACTACTATGATTTATGTGCATTAATTTGATGAAACAACAAATAAAAATACAAAATCTATATTTATGAGGTAATTTCAAATTCAAAATGCCAAAAGAGCTTTCTAGATCACTAATGATCCATGTTTCGGTTCTTGCAATGAAATTCCAAATTCACTAGGAGTCTTGCAATTTCTGCTAACACCATCCATCCTATGACCTCAGATCCCAATATGAAAGGCAAACATCAACCAATCCCAATTTGCTGACTTTAAGTTATGAAATGGCATGAATACCCTAGAATGCCCTTAAATACTCTAGTATGACTATTATCTATTCATTATTCAATGAAAAATGTACCATCCTTCATTTCTTGTACCACTGAGTACCCTGACATACCCGCTTTCCTATGGACTGTTTTGGCCTGGCAACTATTGGCAGTGTTGTTTGCATGTTTTGTGACGCAGGTTAAGCTCCTTGATGTCGGTTAGGGTGGCAGTGTTGTTTGCATGTTTTGTGACGCGATCAAGCTCCTTGATGTCGGTTAGGGACTGTTTTGAATGGTATGAATCAGCAAGGCTTCTAATACTTTGAATGATGTTTTTCGCATTAAGACTGGTTTTGGCATGACTTCATTGTATGCATCTTTTATGAGCCATTTTGGGTTCATATGAATCACTGTGGCGATAACATTTGGTATTTTTTAAGTGTATGCTTTTTAAGTGTTTTTTTTTTTTTTTTTGGGCCGGGGGGTGGAGGAGATTGGGTATATACATGTGACTGTTTATATGTGTAAAGAAACAAAAAGTCCCACATTAATATCCCAAAGCATTCTAAACAAACTAATAAGGTTCATGGGTCACTCCACTCATTACCAATTAGTTTTGAGATGGAAGCCCATGATCTTTAACAATATGCAAGGGAATTAATATGCAACTGTTTTGTATGTATTATGTTTGGGTAGCCTAGTTTGGTTTTTGTCAGGCTTCGTAAAGTTTTCTAGGGTCCTTTGCTCCAGCCTTGGGGTTGTATTGGTCGTTTTGCCTTAGTTCGAGTTTAGTACATGGGCATTTCGCAGGGTTAGCAAGATTCTTTTATGGTCATTTAAGCAACTTGTTATATGTACACAAGAAGGAAATGCTATGTAAGAGGTGAATTGTTTCACGTGCCCGAAGGGTTAAGTGGTTCTTATATTCTTCATGTTTTAAAATTATGCTATATGAACTTTCAACATTGACTTAAATAACTGATCTGGCTAAAATAATTGAACGATTTGATATTATAACATGTATACATAAATATGAAATTCTTTGATTAATGGCAAAAATTTGTGAACTTTAAAAGCTCAAAATAACCAGGTCTGCCATAGACGAGCTAGATCCTTCTTGCTGCATCCTTCTAGTGGGCTATATCCTACTATAGCTAGTCATTTTGCTGGCCCACCAGACGAAATGAACAGTCAGGATTGGTATCCACATAGTTGATAATGAACCAAATTTGTATGAACTCATGATAAGTATGTGACCTGCATATGATTTTTACCTGTATTTGTATTTGACAGATGGCCATCACATGAAGAAAGAAAAGATATGATAGCATTCATGCATCTTGATTTTGATAACTGTTAATATTTAACATGCCCAGGCCAGTGACGACTACAGGAATTGCTTATTGGGAAAGTTGTTGGTCATGCCAGTACCTCCATTATGTTTTGCAGTGTCAAGTGTTCCTGAGGGTTCAAGTGGAGTTCATACCGTCCAAGGGCTCATGAGTCTTCTTTTTTGTCCTTTGGCATTTGATAATGTTCCTAGACATTGTGTCAGTCTTGGTTTTAGGCATTTGAGTTTTGAGTTCTGTATTTGTAGGCCGTGTTGCCAAATTTTAGGTTTGATGACAAATTCAAGTAATTGAACCTTTATCAATAATTATATTGGTTGTTTGAGCTCATTTTATGTTCGTTTATGAAAATTCAAATGTGGAAAATGAGGTTTATGATTTTGGTCGTTTTGTACCTCTTAAGCCTAGTGTTTTCAAGATTTTCTTTTGCCGACATGATGTGTTATGTTCCAATTATGCAGTGCGACATTTCTCTTGTGGTTAAATTTATGAAATTAGAATTAATATAAATTCACTTATTTTTCTTTAATATGGCCTATAAGTAGGGGTGGGCAAAAATAACCGGAAAACCGAAAAACCGCAATAACCGGTCCATTCCGAACCGAAAAATGAGGGTAACCAAACCGAATTTTGAAAGCGGTTAGGTTAACCGAACCTCATTTGTAAAAGCGGTTCCGGTTCCGGGTATCAATTTTCAAAAACCGCGGTTAACCGAACCGGTCAATATACACGTCTTAAAGGCTAATATTTGTAATTTTATAGAGGAATTGAGGAATATTAATTCATATCATTTTCAAGTTTAAGATTATTTTAAAACTTAAATATCGTATTTAATTTTTCTTTCAATTTAATTTCTTGATGCTAACTAAAAAATTATTTTCCTATAATTGAAATACATAAATTTTTTACTCTTAAAAAGAGCAATCTTTTTTAACCTTTTTTACTTTTAAAAAGAGTAGATGCAAGAGTTTCAATTGTAATCTTATTACTTGTTTTTTAAAGTAATTGAAATTGTATAAGCATTTTTTTAATTTGAGCAAAGGTTTATGTTATAATATTTTGATCTATTTTGTCAAATTAAGTTAAACTATACGGTTTCGATTACCCGCGGTACCCGACCCTCTTTAACCAGGTAACCAATAAGCGGTTAACCAATTAATGAGGGTCGGATACGGTTTATAAATTAGGCGAACCGGTACAAGCGGTTCCGGTTCGAATATTAGGTGTGTGGACCGGTTAACCGGTCCATGCCCACCCCTACCTATAAGAACATAATACAAACCTTGTACGCATTTACACCATCAATAATTAATCAATTAGTACCAGCACTAGGCCTTCTTAAGTCAATTTTCATGTTCCCCAATTATGATTCAATACTTCAAAAATTAATTCCAATTATAATTTTGTATACATTTATGATCTTACAATCCTACGATCGTGATACTGTTATCATACAACAATCCCAAGTAGAATCTTGATTTCATAAATTACGTTTCAACCTGACCCACCCATAACCATCGATTTTGATTAAGCTTAATCAAATTGAAAACAACTACCACCATCATCTTCTCGACAGACTCAGACCAAAAAAACTATGCTCATGTTCTTCCACTCCTTTCCTCTATCCTCCTCGAATCTCCCTGCGAGACTCCCAAAAAGGACTAGCCCTCTTCATACCAACATCACTATCAGCTCCTCCTGTTGAATCCTAATCCAGAATAACAACTACCACGAATAAAAGAAATCACCCCACAACCTCCAAGAAACATCATGGTTTTAGCTCCCTCCACAGCCAACAACTTACACCATGGCAGCATTGCTTTTGCACACTAGCCCTGACCCTTAATCCATGGCCGCCTAAAAGAGAGGAAAATTCCAGCCTCTATGACCTATCTCCCTCCTTTCATGCGTCTTGCATCAAACACAAGGATAACAGTGAGAATGCAGATACAGAGAGGTGCCCCCATGTATAATTACATGTAAACCTCACAAGTCACAACATATGGAAATGCCTATGCTTAGAGCCATACAAGAAGCATTGAATAGTGCCTTGATATGTAATCATCCATAAAATCTTACAAGTCACAACATATAAAAATGCCTATGTTCAGAGCCACACCTAGATAGAGACATTGAATCCTCAAATTGCCCACACATATGAAGGGGTCACACAGTTTTGGCAAAGGGGTAGGCAGTTGTGGCTGATGCGGACAGGAAGCAAATGGTCCATGAGGGGCTTGATAAATTTTCTAGAAGGGAGAGAATAGGGGAAGACCAGCAGCTTGTTGGAAGAAAAGGAAGAGGGCAGTTTTTTGTTTCTTTATTAATTTCAAAAACTGGAAAGGATTTTCTATATATTTTTTCTTCAGTATCTCAAGTATTATGTGGAGGTTGCTGTGGTCTTTATGCATGTTACTCCTCTTGATGTCTATTATTGACAACAGAGGTTAGCGTAATTTTCTAATCTCAGGGCAACTTGTAATATGATCATATCACAGGAGAGGTAGATGTAATTAACTCCAATGATAAGCTTCAAAAAATTTGAAGTAATAAATCAGCCAAAATATATTATATCAAATTCATGCACAATTCATTATCTCAACCTTTGTTGTAACTGCTTAGAATACAAGATGTTCCATTCCATGGTGATCCTTAAATTTAAGTATCTGTTGCACTCATGATAACACTTGCGTCATTACATCAGGGAAACAATTTGTTCAAGATTTATATTGGAGGAAAGGTAAAAGAGTTAAATATATATATATATATACATGTATGTATGTATGTATGTATGTATGTATGTATGTATGTATGTATACCTTTTACAGCTGAGTCTGGAGATGAACCTTTTAGGCTGTCCCAAAGAGTCTTTTGGGAATTCTTCTTCCCTGGCCTGCTGTAAAATTCAGCATGTTTGTATTTCACATTTGGTTGTTCGGTACTGGACCAAAGGCTCCCATTTCGAGAAAATAGATAACTGAAACAAATAATAATGCTAAAATCATTTTTTCTATATTTTGACTACAGCTACGAAAGGGTAAAAAAAAGGAAAATGACCAAAATTGGGAAACCAAAATTTAACAAAGAGGCCAAGAAAGGTATAATCCAAGAACATAGTAATACAAACTAAGAAAGGCTCCAAAACCAAATACCTGTTCTATGACTAGTTAGTCCCAAACTAAATATTCATCATGGTTAATTTTCCCACTTAGAGGGGGTCAAGGTGGAAGAAACTAAAGTTGTATGCAAAGTTCAAGTTTATAAATACCCCTGCCTCATCTCTCCCCAATAGCTCTCTCAACTTTTTCTCTCAATTACTATCCCTAAAGCTCTCAGGCCAAGGAATCACTACAATTGTCCATTGAAGACACAGCATCATATCGTCAATATGCCACTAGCTCACAAAAGACAGCCACAACAGGATATCCAATTCAATTCATAAAGAATCTAAGACGATCCTTCTAATCTTTTCACAGAAGTTAGATGATCCTAAGCTTCCGTACTTAGTTCCGGAAACCGATCTTCAGAAAGTCATCGACGCTATTAAACAAGACTAGAAGAGTCCAAGCATCCCATGGCGAATGCAGTTAATAAAAGAACAAACCATAATTCTAGCATATTGCAGGCTCTGCTTTTCTTTTTATTAATGATACTTGCCGATTATCTGAACTCAAATCGAAGGTTAAAATATCATGCCTGTTCAAAAATGGGAGGAAAACAAAAAGACATGAGCAGCAGCATCATAACAGAGTGTCAGTCTGGAGGTTCTTGCAATGTTCAAGCAGCATTCTTCTTTTTCGTAACTTCAGGAAAGTGAAGAGAGCTTTCTAAGAAATATATAAACAAATTAACACAGCTGGCAGAAAGTATATCAACTACTTACTGCATTTATGTTTGCTTACACCAATCTCGATTCGTTTTATTGCAGTAACTTACTCAAAAAGGTGATGTGAAGTTCCAGATCTTTGATGAGTTGCATGAGGAGGTTTTGATTTTAGTACATGTATCTCTTTGTCCTAGTTACATTAGCTTATGAATTGGAGTGTACTGTACGTACTTCCGGGTTAGACTTGAAACTTGTTATGATTAAGAGCAAAGAATGTAGTTGTGCATTAATATTTGAAGTTATTATGGCTTAACGTTTCAACAATTTGTACTGTACTTGTGTTTTTGGTGGCGTGTCATGTCGCTGTCAGGAGGCATGATAGTGTTTATAAAGGAGAACTAGAACAATATTCCCCTTTAGCTTGGGAGAAAGTTGAAGATCATAACCCCTCCTAACATTTCATAATTTTCCAATTCACTTGTATAAATGGAATTCAAGTAAAATTTCCCTCTTCAGGTTACAATGCCCTAGAATACCGTCCACGTGACTTGGACTGAAAGTCTTATGTTGAAGGTAAAGCAACCCTCACATAAGAATTTCCACTCTTATTTTGTTCCCAAGCAAGGGAAATACCCTTCCCACCTACCCTCCACCTTCATTTCTACTTTTAGTTACAAACAACTAGATAATCAAACAGACAATATGCCGAACCAATTCTTCAACTTTTTATATATCTGCTCAGCCTAAACTTGACACTATCTTAATTCGTTGCATAAGATGACTTACAAGAAGATGGAAAAGTTCACTCTAGTGGTTCAAAAGATCAGATAAAGGATGTTCCAAACTGAAAATAATCCAGTCACAAAATCCTTGCCATATGACACATGGAAGAAAAACAGGTAAAGACTATGTGAGCTTACTCATGGTCATTCCACTTTATTGATGTAAATGCAAAGGACATTGCCAAACAAGCACTCAGCATCACTACTGCCAAAGGAGTATCAAGGGTGCTCTGTAAGTAAATAAAAACAGATTTAGCACCAATTAAAATTCCAAAACAAGAGTTGGAGTAATATAATATCAATTTGTTCACATGCGCCTGAAGCAAGTATGAATGTGTATGTTCATTAGTCCTGGATGAGAATGGGAACCACATAATTAAGAACAAGAAAATAACCAATTTTAGAAAACAGAAGTGTCCACTTTAACAAGAGAAACTTGATGAAACTAAAGTGCACTAGAATAAACAGTCTATTAGAATCCTTTCTGTGAGAGCAAATCAGATGCAAGTATCATGCAATTCATAGACCACTGCACACTGGGGCAGGGAATAGAAGATTGACCATCACATTAATGCATTGGGAAGGGGATAGATCAATATTCTATGTGCTAGAGTGCAGCTAATGGTTTTGAGCAGTCCCATGTCAGGCATTTGTAAATCCCTTTTCCAGATAACAATCTAGAAAACGAGGATCTTTGCATCATTTTGCATAAAAATTTAGAAAGCAAACGGCATAAATACCCTACAAAAACAAGTATGAATAAAGTTTCAATTAGGACCTGCAAAAGGAAAGTAACTGCAATTATTCGTATGGCCCATTTCACAAATTGAGAAATGCCAACATCAACACTTCCATCTTCAGCTATGACAAATTTCCGTACAAGCCAATATCCTAGACCAGCTCCTGCAAGGATAATTCCAACAAGCAGAAAAACCGATACCTAAAACCAAATAAAATGAAAGGAATATACATTAATAAAACCTTCAACACTAGAAATACTCAGATCCAGTTTTTCATAATAAATAGAAATAATCTACAAAGCATATAATTACTTTTGACCTCGGGAACAATTGATTAACCGACACTTTTGTCCAGAGATTAATAATTCCAGGATTAGGAGTGGTGAGATTAATAGTCTTGGGATGTGTTTGAGGTCGTATGATGCATAGGCCATTCTAGAAGAAGATGTACATACATTTACTATTGCCTCTAAAAGACTGTTAATAGAGGTAAATGTATTTGGGGGGACAAAAAAGTCATTCAGAGATCTTATTTCAGTCAACATCATCATTTAACAATAAACAACCTCACCGGCCCCATGAGACCATTTTATTCCATAATCGGTAGAAGACATTTTCTTTTAAAGTGGAATTCTGCTCTCATGTTTGGAAAACCAGCAGACAATGGGTAACACAGGCAATAATGGAAATCCCACATAATCCCATGAGTCAAAAGATTCCACTGATATAGAATCTCAAAATAGAAAAACATAAAGAACATAGCAGGTTACTAATTCAAATCAACTAAGATTGCTTTGACAAAGTTGTTTTCACAATGCTAATACAAGAGATAGCTGATGAAAACCCAAAGAGACCCAGCCTCAAAAGGAAATTCCATGCACCTCTAGGATTTCGGTAATCAAATCCTCAATTAGGCACATATTAATATTAACTGTATGAAGGACATGAAAATGAAAGAAAAATTAGATTTCTAATAACTTATAAAGCAGAAATTGCATGATCCAATAAAAGGAACAAAAAAGGTGATAGAGATAAATGGCAACAATACACTAAGGTTTATAGAAGATGGGGCAAAAGTATTTCAAACTCCCAAGCTTTGATTTGGCATTCTTTAGAAGACAAGGAGCCGACTTGGGAGTTGGTTTAAGTGTCTTTATTTTAGTCTTATAAGTAGGAAATTTTATATTAGGTGTTTTCTAGATTTTAGTGGTTAAGGGTATTTTGGTAATTTGACTGTTTTGCAGGAATTTTCTTGTTTGAGTATTTTTTGCTTTTTGGTTTGAGTATTTCTGTTTTTGTGTCCTAGTTAAATTAGGAAGTAGTTTTTAGTTTGTTATTACCAATAAAATTAGGAATAGAAGGTTATTCCAACAGAGAATAATTGTCACAATTGGATTGGTCTTTGGGGTCCTACAAGAGAAAGAAGTTTTCAGTAAATAAAATTTCCAGCAGATATTGTCAGCCTATTTTGTGGATTGTGTGATACAATCTAGCCTTGGGTGTGATCCCTAAAGGTGCCTAGGAGTGATTCCTAGATTCGTTCTTACTTTCAATCCTAATTTCCAGCAGTCTGCTATTAAATTTTATTCCTAATTCGTTCAGCTATTTTCTAGCAAATTTTCAGCCTATATCTTGTGAGCCCAAGCCTTTAAACAACTGCCTACAATGCCTACCATCAGCTTCTAGTCCTATGACAACTAGGAGTGGTCAAAGTTTTAGGGGTCGGTACACTGATAAAGAACCAGATGAAATCATCAATCTTATCTTGCAGAGGGTGGATTTATCAGAAGCCAAACTTTAGGAGATGAATTTTTCTGGTTCTCAAAACCAAGAAAATCCTGAATCTAGTAGTGCAAGGGGACCCGAATTGGTGTCCAAAACCAACAGGAAAGAGACAGAGGTTGCTGGATGCGAAGAAGCAGCCTATAAGCAATCTGATAGGGGAGGAATAGGCCAAATCAATCTCTCGAGAGGCCACAAGCCTCTCTTTTGGAGATGGCTAATGAAATTGTGCAATTAGAGAGGCAACGGGGTCAAGATACTTATGATATGGCTGGAGACATTACCACAAAAGATGAGATTGACATCCCAGATTTTGATGGAAAAATTAATCCTAAAATTTTTTCTGATTGGCTTGCAACTTCAAAACGTTATTTTGATTGGTATGACATGACTGATGAGAGGAAAGTTAAGTTTGCTATCATGAGACTTGTCAAACAAGCTCAAATTTGGAGGACAAGAGTTGAGTATGATCTCTGACTTGCTTCAAAGATTTTCTTCAAAGAAATTGTTCGCCTTCATGGACTGCTGAATACTATTGCCTCTGACAAAGATGTGAAGTTTATCATTTACTTTTGGCGAACATTATGGACGATGCTGCATACAAAACTTTTTCTTCTTCTTATCATCCACAAACAGATGGACAAACAAAAGTTGTTTATCGCAGCCTTGGAGATCTTCTTCGATGTTTGGTTGGTGATCATGTTTCGAATTGGGATCAAATTCTACTAATGGCGGAATTTGCTTACAACAACTCAGTGAATAAATCAATTAGATATAGTCCTTTTAAGGCCATAACGGGAGTATACCAGCGCTCGTCCAATTGCTAAAGCTGAAGCTTTTTCAAAGCACATTCTGGACATACATGATGCAGTGCAACGCAAAATTGCGATCAGCAATGAAAGATACAAATCACAGGCTTATTTGAAGAGAAAATTTGCAGAATATGAGGAAGGGGATGAAGTATTGGTCCGTATTCATCCAGAACGGCATCCTAAAGGTGTTTAAAAGAAGCTCCACTCAAGAAATGCTGGACTCCAATGCATATGTTCTTAAGTTACCAGAAGACATGGGAATTAGAAATGTCTTCAACATTGAAGATTTGACTCCTTATACTGGACATTTGGATGATTCTGTAGAGGGAACTACTACGGTTTCTCTTCCACCAAGTGCTCGCTTGCGCAAGAAAGTTTATGATGTTCTTGACTATCAAATTGTGTCAACTAGAGGTGGTGATTACCAGAAATATCTTAGTCATTAAAAGGGGCATCAACGTACTGATTGTACATCGATCAGAGATGCGGAATTTCAACAATTGGATCTAGATTTTTAAGAGAGGTATCAGGCTTTTAACTCACCTGGGTCGAGTCTTCTCAAGCCGAGGAGAGATGATAAAGACAAATGGCAACAATACTAAGGTTTATAGAAGATGGGGCAAAAGTATTTCAAACTCCCAAGCTTTGATTTGGCAGTCTTTAGTGAAAAGAAACATATGATGAAAGAGTTCTAATATTTCTTATTCACCAAATTGATAGTACACTAGTATTTATAGTAGATTACAAGATAAAACAAAATCAAATTTCAAACTAATTATCCTAATCTACTAATTTCAAACTAGTTATCCTAATCTACTCCATTTTAAGGATTTCAAACTAGCTGTCCTTATTAATTTACAGCTACACTTCATCTTACCTAATCCCTCCATTTAAGGGATTTTAATCTCCTAATCTATGCACTTCTCTACATCTTGAGACTCTCCCTCTAGCTAGCGGTGGCAACCGAGTCGGGTTTCGAGTTAGCGGATCGAATTGAGACATAGGTACAACACCCAATCTGCTAACCCGTACCCGACCCGACTCAGGTTGGCAAGTCAACCGGCCGACCCGAAAAAAAAAAAAAAAAAAAAAAGACTAGAACATTAAAGAGAAAAAGAAGAAAAGAGACTAACACACACTTTTCACAACACACACAAGGATCAAATACATTTTTTTTCACACATTAATATTAAAATCACACACTAACATACACTTGATTTTTTTTACAATTTACTCTTCATAAACCTAAGTAGAATTCTTAATTTTCTTACTATTTACTTGATTAATTATCCAAGGTGAAATCTGTGTTTGGATGTAGATGGATGAAACAAAGCTACAAAATGTTAGGTTTTTTTTTTTTTTCGGGTTCGCTGGTCGATTCGCAGGTCAATCGGGTCCGACCTAATTTCGACCCGACCCGCCAAGTTTCAACCCAAACTCACTATTTTCAGGTTAGATTCGTGTCGTGTTTTTAGATCGTGTCGAAAATTGCTACCCCTACCTCTAGCTGAAGAATAAATGTCTTTCCATTCCCAGCTTGAATACAATATCACGGAAACTTAAATTGCTTAGCCCCTTTGTTAAAATATCAGCTAATTGACGTTCAGATGGAACATAGGACATACATACTAACTCTTCTCCCAATTTTTCTTTGATGAAATGTCTATCAATATCAACATGCTTTGTCCTATCATGTTGAATAGGATTATGAGCAATACCAATAGCTGATTTGTTGTCACAATAGAGCTTCATGGGACCTTCCCATTTGATTTTCAAATCATCTAGGATAATTTTCAGCCGAAGTAGTTCACACAATCCTGGAGCAATTGCCTTGAACTATGATTCTGCAAATGAACTTGCCACCACATTCTGCTTCTTGCTTCTCCATGTTACAAGATTACCTCCAATAAAAGTACAACACCCTGTAGTTGATTTTCCATCTACTAGGGAACTTGCATAATAAGCATCAGTGTAGGCTTCTAGAGCAAGACTAATCATTCTTCTTGAACAATATTCCTTTCCTCGAATTGCCTTTTAAGTAATGCAATACCCTATAAGCAGCTTGAAGATGAGGTTCTCTTGGATCATGCATGAATTGACTAATCACGCTAACTGAGTATGCTATGTCTTGTCGAGTATGAGCAAGGTATGTGAGCCTACCAACCATCCTCTGGTACATTCTTTTATCGACAGCAGGTTCTTCGTCAGCTTTCCCCAACTTATGGTTTGAATCTATCAGGGTAGAGACTAGCTTACACCCCATTTTTCCTATTTCTGTCAATAAGTCAGTCACGTACTTCTATTGAGATATAAAAATCCCTTGTGCTGAATATGCCACCTCAATGTCGAGGAAGTATTTCAATTTACGTAGTTCTTTTATCTCAAACTCTTTTGCTAGTCTCTGCTTCAATCCATGTTTCTCTCTCTTGTCATTTCCAGTTACTATGATATCATCCACATAGACTAGAAGAATAGTTACTCCCCCTGCAGCTGAATGCTTAATAAAAAGAGTGGTCACCTTGGCTTTGCTTATTCCTTCATGACTTTTACAAATCTCCGAAACCATGCCCTAGGGGATTGTTTTAACTCATAAAGAGCCTTTCTCAACTTGCACACCTTGGTACTTGCGTTCCCCTCAAATCCTAGTGGGATGTTCATGTAGATTTCTTCATCTAAGTTACCATGGAGAAATGCATTCTTAACATCATACTATAAGAGTTGCCAATTGAAGTGAGCAGCCAATGACAATCGAATTCTCACAGTATTCATTTTTGTAACTGGAGCAAAAGTCTCTTGATAATCTACCTCATAAGTCTGAGCATACTCTTTGGCCACCAATCTTGCTTTATATCTCTCAAGGGACCCATCATCCTTGTATTTCAGAGTGAAAATCCACTTGCAATCAATAATATTTTTCCCTTTCGGTTTATCAACAATCTCCCATGTTCCATTCTTCTCTAACGCACCCATCTCTTCTCTCATAGCATCCCTCCATTCTCTTTTTAACAATGCCTCAGACACAATGTTGGGGATGGCAATGGTGTTTAGACTTACAATGAACCTTTTGTGTGCTGATGATAGGTGCTTTGGAGAGACGTAGTGAGCTAGTGGATAGAGTGGTTGTTTAGAACATTCTCTTGTACCTTTTCGAACAGCAATGGAAAGATCTAGGTCGTTTGTTGGGTCAGTGGATGGTTCAATAGATTATGTGTCCAAAGGTGGATTAGATTTTGCCATGATCTCATTTCCAAAGTCTAAGTTGGATTCTTGGACCTGCATCAGTTCTGGAATAGCCTTTTTTCTTGAATACACTTGAGAGAACTTTGGAAAACTGTGAGTAACACTAGTTGGGACAGGAGATAATATGGGTTCAGTGGCAGAATTGGGTGACTCGAATGTGATTGGCTTAGAGGACTTGGGTTCAAAAACATGGACTGGAACATGAGGAAGGTCAAGGGTTTTATGTGATTCAAGTGACTCACAAGTACCATCTTCCATCATTGAAATCTCCCCCCGGAGAGAGGACTTGGAGAAGAAAGGTACATTTTCTGTGAAAGTGACATCTGCAGAGATGTAAAATTTTCAAGATGAAGGGTTGTAACACTTGTGTCCTTTTTGAGTGGGTGAGTAACCAAGGAAGACACATTTGATGGCTCAGGGGTTTAGCTTGCCTCTATGTTGGCTATGAAATGAACAAATATAGGTTTACTTGAAAGAGCAAGAAAACAAGCTCCAGAAGGCTTCTCAAGAGACCCTAACAAGCTTCTTAGCTTCCCAATTTCTTCATTGTTGAACTCTCCTGCTAGGAAATTTTCCCCAAGTTTGGGCTGCTCTACCACCTGTGCTTAAGGCCTCTGTTGGCCCTCACGATTTTCCCACTATTTGCTTGGTGGCATACCATTCAGCTTCCAACACTTCTTCTTCTGTGTCTCGGTTTCTTGCAAAAAGTGCACCAAAGGCTGTCCTTTTTCTCCTTCCACTAGTCCTCCCTACCCAACTGTTTAGGCACATCACTCTTGCCTTTCTCATGATGATCTGTCTTTGCTACTAGAGCTGACTCATCCATGGTTTGTGGTTCAAGCATAATACTCCTTCAGCTTTCTTCTACTCGAATCAGTGAAATTGTCTCTTCTAGAGACGGTGTGTCCTCCTTGCCAAGGATTTGAATCCTAACCTGATTGAATTCAGGATTTAATCCAGCCAAAAATATCATAAACACAATCTTTTTCAATGAAGCTTTTTAAGATGGCAGCATCCTCATGGCATTTCATCTTGAAAACTCAATAATGATCAAGTTCTTGCAACAAATTTTGCAGCAAGTTTGAGTATTCGGTAACTGATTTGTCTCGTTGCTGAGTGGTTACAGTTTTGACCTTGATCTCATACACTTGAGCAGCATCACGGGCCTTTGAATATGCGCAAAATAAAGTCCCAAATCTCCTTTGATGTACCCAAAAACATGCACGTGTCACTAATCATGGGATTCATAGAATCCCATAGCCAAGACATCATCATGGAATCCTCCTCATCCCATGCTTCAAATGTTGGGTCATCTTTGGCCGGTCCCATTCCAAAAGGTGGCTAAGCCTGCCTTTGCCCTTGAGGTATGTGCGGACAATTGAGACAACTTGAGGTAGTTCTTCTCATTAAGCCTATAAGGAGCTCGAATATTCTGCAACTCTCCAGTTTTCTAGATGGAATTGAATTCTTCGGATGGGTTAGAATTGCTAGAGATAGCGGTTTGGGAGGTTGACATGATGAAGGAAAGATATTCACAGCATTTAAGGCAGTTAAGAAAAAATGAGGAAAAATAGAGAAGAATGGCAGCAATTAAGGCTGGAATATGCCCTGCAATGGAGACTGCCTGAGAAGAAGAAGAAAACCCAAGAATACCTTAGGGCTCAAATACCATGAAAAGAAATATATGATGAAAGACTTCTAATTTTTCTTATTCACCAAATTGATAGTACACCAGTATTTATAGTAGATTACAAGATAAAAGGATAGAAAACAAAATCGAATTTCAAACTAATTATCCTAATCTACTAATTTCAAACTAGTTATCCTAATCTACTCCATTTTAAGGATCTCAAACTAGCTATCTTCATCAATTTACAGCTTTTTGCATCTTACCTAATCCCTCCATTTAAGGGAATTTTAATCTCCTAATCTATGTACAACTTCTCTACATCTTGACATTCAGAAGACAAGGAGCCGACTTTGGGAGTTGGTTTAAGTGTCTTTATTTTAGTTTTATAAGTAGAAAATTTTATATTGAGTGTTTTAGGTGTTTTCTAGATTTTAGGAGTTAAGGGTATTTTGGTAATTTGACTGTTTTGTAGGAATTTTCTGGTTTGAGCATTTCTGTTTTTGTGTCCTAGCTAAATTAGGAAGCTGTTTTTAATTTGTTATTCCCAATAGAATTAGGAAAGATGAATCCTTTTCACAACAGGATTTGTCTTGGGAGTAAATAAATACGTATCTCCTACAAGAGAAAGAAGTTTTCAGAAAATAAAATCTCCAGCAGATATTGTCAGCCTATTTTGTGGATTGTGTGATACAATCTAGCCTTGGGTGTGATACCTAAAGGTGCCTAGGAGTGATTCCTACGATTCCTAATTCGTTCTTACTTTCAATCTTAATTTCCAGCAGTTTCCTATTGAATTTTATTCCTAATTCGTTCAGCTATTTTCTTGCAAATTTTCTGCTTATATCTTGTGAGCCCAAGCCTTTAAACAACTGCCTACAACCTTTGCTTACCATCAGCTTCCAGTGCTGCATCAAGGTCAAATAAGAGTTTAAATTCAGCTGACAGATGTAACGGAAATCGAAACTGAATATCAAAATGAAATTCATATATATGAGAGTGCAGAGACACAGTTCAAGAAAATGTCAAATTGTAAAACAATTAAACCAGATCCTAGCCAAAAGAAACTAAAACAACTAAGCTCGTTGGCCCAAATTGATTCCATCCAAGATAGCTTAACAAAAATAACCAAGCAAAGCAACTTTAAGCACTACATAATAGTTCAATTTGAAGAGTTGGCAACCCGATTAAGTGTTTCACATAAAGATGAAAATATGAAACAAGAAAAAAAAGAAGCAGCCAAAAAACAAAGGCAATAATAGAAAACCCAATTAGCAGCTTTTGCAGGCATAAACACCCATTCTAAGCACATAAAATACATAGACTTAGTAAATACTATTATAATTGTGAAATGCTCCTTCCTCCCCAAATTGAATGTTTTACTTGCCCTTTTAGTCTGTCTCAAAATAACGTTCACTTTCAGAAATGAAGACTTTGAACTCTAAAATACTCTTCCTCTTCAAATATATTATAAATTACAGCTGTAAGTGGGCCAACACGTTCCCCACTATATTCTTACATTTCAATTAACTGAAATGAAAATCTCCACATCAATCAAATATTTAATCTATTAAATCAATTCTCACTTTGATACGGACATCAAAACCTCTCAAGGAGTTCAAAGTGATCAATCTTGGACCTCAACCAATTCAATGACCAAAACTCAAGCTATAAAGTTCTAGCCCTCATTTCAAATGATGGTTGGTACTCAAATTAGCAATGGAGTTCATGAAAACCAAATCAAACATCCAATTAATCCATCCAAGAGCGCTCAAGTCTTGGAGTTCAAAGAGATGTTTCAAGCCTTAGCTCAAATGATGCAAATTCAACTTAAAACAATCCAAAACAATGAAAAAATGGAGAAGGGTTGGATCACATTGACTCCCCTTAGTGTTTTGATGATAACTTGAGCTACAAAACTCAGATTATGGTGGTTCTTAATGCATTTTAAAGATAAAAAAATGGACTACAATTCCAATGAAGACCACAAAGCCCAATTCCTACATCTTCATAGCCAAAAGTCCAGATTATTGAAATATATTTTTGCTATAATGCATTTGACCCGTTCTTAGGTTTTTTGACCATCTTAACGTCCAGAGCTTCAAATAACATGATTCTTGTGGCATTGGAAAGCTATCTCAAAGGGCTAACACTTTTGTATTTTGCACAAGAGCTAATTCGACCTTATTCGTTGATTTATTTGGCCAAAAATTAACTAGCAGAATCCAGCCGCGAGTGGACCAGTTTTAGTCACGCTTGCAGCTCATTTTAGAGTCACCAACGGCTCAAATCCAAAGAGTAGCCACGGACAGCCTTCAGATAACCCTACCCACGACTCACTTCTGGTGAACGGCAATGAAGATAGTTGACCACGAATTTTGTGCTAGATTTTCACCATTTCTTTTAGTCTTTTAGTGTATTAATGTATTAGGATTTCTTAGTTTTCTTGTAAGAATATAAATACTAGCTACGTTTGTTTGGTCCTGTTCTTTGGAAACATGTTCAAAAATTTCAAACACGTTTTTCAATCAACTTTTTTATCTTACAAATACATCTATGGAGACGAATCTTTAAAATTGCTACAATAATATTTTTTAAAAACTCCCCAAAAAACAACCATCCAAACAAAGCCACTATTTTTTTGTCACTATTCATATAAGACTTCAGATATTTCATGAAAATTTGAGAGTTTTCTCTCTTTTGGCTTCAAGCCATCTTTCTTCACCTTTAATCACTTTTAGTTGTGTTCCAAGTGTTTCAAGGTTGTTATTTGAACCACCTTCATGTTTGTCCCAAGATGGATTCAAAAACCCTACTCTTGATCTTCCTTTTGAGTTTGTCTCAAGGAATTTCAAGATCTTGAAGGTTCCTTTGAATGTCTCAAGGATTTTCAAGTTTGGCTCATCAATCAAGAACCAAGCTTGGTTGTTGTGCCCTTTGGAGCCTAATACCTCAAGCTTGATACCAATTTTTCGCATCACACTCCCTTAATACTCTTGCGAGATCAAACTAATGACAGAGATAAGAGGCAGTAATCTATTAAAGTTTATAAAAGATGTGGTAAAAATATTTCAAACTCCCAAGCTTTGATTTGGCATGCTTTAGAAACAAGGAACCTGTTTAGGAATTGGGTTAAGAGTCTTTACTTCAGTTTTATTAGTAGGACCTTATTTTAAGTGTTTTAGGCATTTGCTAAATTTTGGTAGTTAGGAGTATTTTAATGATTTAGCTGTTTTGTAGGAATATTCTAGTTTCAGTTATATAACTATTTTTGTGTCCTAGTCAAATGAGAAAGTGGTTTCTGATTTGTTATTAACAATAGGGTTAGGATAGGAATGTTCTTCCTACAAGGAATAAAAGTTGAACCCAGAACACAGTATGATTTGCCCTAGGAATCTATAAATAAGTGTTTCTCCTTCAAGAGAAAACCGTTTTCAAATTAATAAAAATTCCTTACTGTTGACTTCTTGAAGGTTGTGCAATGCAATCTAACCTTGGATGTGCTGCCTAAAGATGCCTACGAGCAATTCCTAAAGTTTCCTAATTTGTTCTCCTTCCTTAATTTGAGGTTTTAGCAGTTTAACTTTATAATTTTGGCCATGTTTTATTTGATTTTGGATTCTTTTTTTAATCCCTAAATTGCGACCTTCTGCAATCCTTGAGTCCTAACAAAATTGATTTAGCTTAGTATCAAACCCATTAGCTTTGAGTTATATAACTATTTTTGTGTCCTAGTCAAATGAGGAAGTGGTTTCTAATTTGTTATTAACAATAGGGTTAGGATAGAAATGTTATTCCAACAAGGAATAAAAACTGAACCCAGAACACAGTACAATTTGCCCTAGGAATCTATAAATAAGTGTTTCTCCTTCAAACGAAAACAGTTTTCAAATTAATAAAAATTCCTTATTGTTTACTTCTTGAAGGTTGTGCGATGCAATCTAAGCTTGGATGTGTTGCCTAAAGATGCGTACAAGCAATTCCTAAAGTTTCCTAATTTGTTCTCCTTTAATTTGAGGTTTCAGCAGTTTAACTTTATAACTTTGGCCATATTTTATTTGATTTTGGATTCTTTTTTTAATCCTTAAATTGCAATCCTCTGCAATCCTTAAGTCCTAACAAAATTGATTTAGCTTTGTATCGAACCCGTTAGCTTGTGCTGCGTCTATTTAGTATCAGAGCAAGGTTATTAGTTATCCCACAAGCTCTTAATCTATGTTGGGTATAACTAAAAAAAGTGGTGGGACACAATTCTTTACCATCAAAGAATCTATCTAGGACTAAATGTGCCTGCCTAAGCATCTATAACTTTAGGTGTCCAAAATGCAATGTTCATTCGGGCACTTTTTAGCTTACAGTTTTTTGTATACTTATTTAATTGTGTTAATTCATTATTGTTAGGTATTCAAGTAAAGTGAAAGTCATTAAAAATGTTACGGTATTTATAGAACATGTTGACAGAGCCACACAATTTCAATTAAGCATTGACTTTTTCGCGCTCTCATTTCTCATTAAGTTAGTATAGTTATCAATTTTCAAATTGAATATTTATTAACACTTGTCTTTAAAGTTGTACTGTTTCCAACTCTTGGAGGATGTGATTGTAGTTTTGTGTGAAGAAATAGGAACCATTTGAAAAGGTGAGATCCACGTGTGAACACAGAAATTCTACATTGCAAGTCATCTAATTAAAAGACAAAGGAGTCGAATAGTATATTCAAATTAAATATATTTACGAATTATCTACGTTTGTGGTAAGGGGAAGAGGTAATTTTGTCCTATGTTGTTGAGTCATCGAAACTATTCATGGGCACAAAATTCATTGTTGATATGATTTTCTATTCAAACCATATAGGGATGTTTTTTCTCCTGGTAACAGCTCACGCATATTGAGATTATATTACCTTTATAGGAAAAAATTTGTAGCATTTTCAAGTCCCCTGCTAACGTATCATGGAGGATTATGAGTCTTACAACTAATATTGCATGCAGGGCTGTTGGCTCATTAGAAGCTGCTTGTGTGTTTTCAGTGAGTTTTTTTCGATAGCAAATGCTTAGGTTGTATGATAAACTCTCATGTGTGCTTGAAACTTCTTCAAAAACAATTTATTTGGATTATAAATAATTGCTGGATTATAAATAATTGCACAAATGTCAATGTGTAGCATTCAACTTCTCGTATCTTTCAAGAACAATATACTTACCGTTTCTGTTTCTCTCTAATAATTATTTAGTATTTTACTTAGTTTCTGCGATGATTTATTTACTAATTTCCTTTTTTTTTTTTTTTTTGGGTTATGTTGCAAGTGGGAGGATTGAGATTTTTGTTCAACACATTTGACAAGAAGTAGCATTTACTTGGAAAAGCAAGGAGCCATGTTTATCTATGCTTATTTTTTTTATTATAATGGCAGTTTAATTCATAAATAGTAGTATTCAACCGGGAGAGAATACACAAAGAAATATTGTTAGATGGTTATTAATGATTTTGTGAATGTGGCATTTGAAATAATTTTTTTTAGTTTTTTCCCCCTTTTTGTACAATAGAGTTGACTTGTAGGAAATGGAATTTTTCTATGAAGGATTTTGGCTGTCTTTTAGAACTCTAATGATCTTCCATAGCTACCTTCATATTGCCCTTGGTACAATTAAATGGTAAGTTTAGTGATAAGTGCCAAAGTAGAGTAATACTCACAAAGTTGAGTCTAGGGTTTTTAGGTTTGTTTCAGGTGTTTTAAATGAATTTTAGTTTATTTATTGGTTATTTTTCTCTCTTCTTGAGTTTATTATTTAAGTGATGCTTCAATGGATAACTGTGCTATTCCTAATTGTGCGTAGGGTTGGACGGCCTCATCACTAGAGTGGAGGTGCAAAGAAGGAGTTTAGATGATTATTCAGTGGTGAGTGGAGTAAAAAGGGTTGAAAAGTGCGGACAAGTGGTGCGAAATTCGCAAGTCACAAGTGTTGAGGACTATGGAGGAGTTGCAAGCCTGGCTAGAAAAACAATAAGGGATTAAGCACCCGCGACTGACAAAACAGAGAGGAGCCGGCAGTGTCACGCACAGTCGCAGTTGAGTAAGGAGATCCGCAACTAGACGATTGAGACCAAGCGTGGTCGCAGCTTGCATTGTGGAACTTCACGAATTTTAAGCAATTCGGGATGAAAAACTATAGATTTTCTCTTAACATTTAAGAGGTCTACCCAGCATGGGTTTCTAGAGATTTAGGGCTTAGAAACACATATACTGGTAGAATAGAACTCTAAAAACACCCAACCCACATCTAATTCACGTAGAACAAGGGGATAGCAAGGTTTTGGGAAGGCTTGTCATCAACTCAAGAAAGAGAAGAATTGCAAATTTGGAGACTTATTCAGCTACAAATTCATAAGATTTCTTTATCTCTTTTCTATTTCCTTGAGTTTTATGAGTTTTACATGCAAAGTTGTAATCTTTATTGTTCATGGTACCATGAGTAACAAAATTTCTATATCTAGAATGTAGAGGAAGCTAATTAATTGCGAGATTATGTGTTAATTGAGTAAAATATTTGGGCTTTTTCTTGTTTGCCTATTCACTATTTTGATTACCATGATTTATGATTGATTGGTATCAATTGTAAAGTTTAAATTATGCAACAATAGTTGATAATAATGATGGAACTGGAATCATTGGAGTCTAGATTGCATGTCACACAAGAGTAGTAGTGCTCCTAGATAGGTCAATTAGGCAATTCATATGTTTCATGAATTAATATTAGTATCTTTACCAAAGAGTAGAAAAGAAATAATAAATTAGTAATCATTGAGTAGTCATGAGAGTAAAGGTTAAGTATAATTGGAATGCCTAGGTTAGACACGATCGAGGGCATGAATTGAATTGGTCCTGATATTATTAGAGGAATCTATATTCTAGAAGCTTTACAGTGATTGTTTCTCGGAATTTGCTATTCTGTGTTCTAATTTACTTAATTTTTTTAGTTAGCTTAGTCTAATAGTTTATTTATTGTTTAGTTGAGTGCCTCAATAATAGAAGGAGTTCAAGGGTTCTAGTAATTCTAGCCGTTCTAAGTGGGACTGACCTTGTTATCCTATACTACTACACGATCTGTTTTCTTGCAGTATATAGAGTAATTCAACTTGACTTCAGTGTGTATTCTTTGATTTTTATTGCCATATCTTGAGCCTAATTACACCCGTGTCATTTAGCAGCACCTTCTTCTCTCAGTCTTGGCTAGAATTGTAATTTTGATAATGTGTTTTTAATCACGAAATGCATTTCTATACAAAGTTTGCTTAATTTATATCTCTAAAGCAAGCAAAATGAAGTAAAAAAGGATTCATATAGCTAATTGGAAATACATAGGATAGTTGCATGTCTTGCATCCCATTTATGTTGAATCTTTTCCTTTTTTAGAATGGGGCTTCACGGGAGGTAACGAATTTCTTGATGTTACTAAGGTTTGGTATATACTACTGCATATTTTTTAGCATGACTGAAATTTAAGTGCGCATCAATGATTCTTATGAAATGAATGTGATCGAATGATTCATACGAAAAGAAGGTGATTGATTGAAAGTGTTTGATATTTGTTTACATGTTTGGAATAGCTCTTTATTTGCTACGTTAATTATTCTACCAAGACTAGTCTATATGATATGAATGATATATGGCCTACCTAGCGGGAAAAATAGCTAGGACATGAGTATGGTCTACTTGGCGACATAAGTAGTCAGGTTGGAATTCCAATAGGTTAATGGTTAACTTGTAAATATTGACCTATTCATAAATGAAGCTTAATATATGTATTTGCGTGAATGTTATGAACTAATTCATGCCCTAAAGTATAATTATAGTTCCTCACTGAGCATGTGAAGCTCACTCCTCTTTGATTAATCCTTTGCAGGTTTTTGTGAAGTTTTAAAAATAGGCTTTTGGGCTCATTGGGTTGAATTGTTAAAAATAAGCCTAGTATATTTAGTCAGCTTAGGAAGCAATGTGCTTTGTAAAATTTGCAGTGGCAATCATGTAACATAAATTCTCAGGATTTGTATTATATGAGTTTTGATGTAAATTATGCTTTGCTTATGGATTGTAGATTGTGAGATTGTGTTGTAAGAATTTTATTTTATTTTATTTTATAGCATATTTTGGAAATGAAACTTAGATTATCAGGTTGTGACCTTGGGAGGTTTTATTTATCCAAATGGAAAGTTTATAATATCTTGGAGGAATTGTTATTAATTGTTACATTTAGGTCCTCTAATTTTAGGCCCTCTAATTTCGCTAGCCTGGTATTGTGAGGTTAATTCTCCATGATACGACAAAAGTGTATACGCTAAGTACAGGGGCGTTATACGCTGGGTACAGGGTGTGACATATTATCACAATTTTATGCCCTTTTGTCATTGTTTTAGATACATTACAAAAAGTGATTTTTTTAAGCAGTTCAATGGTCTTACCTCATGTCTTTTTGCTCCTAATTGCACTTCCTACTATCCCAATGCAAGTTATACCTAGTGAATGAAGCTTTGCAAGATAGGTGTCTGATGAACACTAAACCATAATTTCCACATCTCAATACTTTTTATATATCAACAAAGTTGAAAATAATACCCATGGATGCTAGCGCCTACAAAAATGGAAGCAAAGTGAGAAAACAGAAACACATACAGGATTGTGCATCTCGTCGCTAAGCCCAAAATTCACCAGGATTGAATTGACCAACATGGAGAAGTGTCGCAGAAGGAAAGATCCTGCTCCAAGCTGAAAGGTTTTCAGAGATAAGGCGTTCAAAAATAAGTTTATTCATAAATTTGATAGTACATAAGATTGATATTATACAGAGACAAAATGAAAAAGACTAGCCAAGCATAAATTAATCAAGAAATACTAACCACGGAACCATATATGGTAAGGTAAAAAATATTTTTCCTGGCCGTTGGTAATAATTTCATTCCCTGTATTTATCATGAAAAATTAATAAATGAGACTTGTTTTATAACAATCAGAAAGAATGCTTAACAATGATAAAAAAAAATTAAAAATTAAAAAAATGATCAGAAAAATTCGCAGTTACATGTGTATACATACACGAGTACATATGTGTGTGTGTGTGTGTGTAGAGAAGGAGAAAAAAAAAAACGATCAAACAAATTCCTAGTTACATGTCTGTATATACACATGTGTATATATATGTATGTGTCTGTGTGTTATTATTATTACTATTATCATTATATATACATACATACATACATACATATATATACATATATAACTATTATCATTATATATACATACATACATACATATATATACATATACACACACACACACACATACATGTATATACACACACACATATAAATATACATATACATGTACATATATGTATGTGTGTTATATATATTATTATCATATATCTGTATATATATATATGATAGAAAACCATACAAAAAAAAAAAAAAAAACTGCTCAAACAAATTCATGGTTACATGTGTGTACATACACATATATGTTTATATTTATGTATGTATGTATGTGTGTGTTGGTATAGAAAAAAATTGACCAGACAAATTCATGGTTACATGTCTGTATATACACGTGTATATATATGCATGCACGCGTGTATTTTTTATTATTATTATTACTACTACTACTACTACTATTACTACTACTACTACTACTACTACTACTACTACTACTACTACTACTACTACTACTACACGCACGTACATTATTATTATTATTATTATTATTATTAATATTATTATTATTATACATACACAAACAAACACAAATATATACACAAACACATATATGTATGTATATATACACATTAATACACACATTGTGTATGTATGTGTATATATACAAATATATATGTGTTTGCGTATATATTTGTGTTTGTGTATGTATGTATAATAATAATAATATTATTACACACACACACATATACACACCTACATACACATATATTTACACATTCATATATATGTATGTATATGAACAAACACGTGAATATATGTATATTTGTACGTGTGTAGGTACGTGCACCTACACATATAATGTACACACACACATATACACATGCACACGCACACACACTCATATACATGTATGTATCTATACAATGTGTACACGTGTACGTATGTGTACCTACACGTGTGCACTACACATAGATGTGTACACACACACACACACATATACGTGTATATATGAATGTGTGTACATGTATATATGTGTGTGTACAAATGTGTATATATATGTACATGTGTACGTATGCATACCCACACATGTGTACACAAGTGCGCGCTACACAGATGTGTACGTACATGTGCACATTTATACACACACATATACATATATATATCCACACATTTAGATGTGTCTATTTGTATATATGTATATACATATACGTATACATGTATATATATACTGTATATATACATATATACATATATGTACACATTTAGATGTTTATATTTGTATATATGTATATATGTATACATGTATACATATACTGTATATATGTATATACATATACGTATACATGTATATACATATACGTATACATGTATATATATACAGTATGTAAATATACATATATACATATATATATGTGTGAGTGCACATACATATGTACATATAAGTATATACTTATATGTACTATGTATACATACATGTACATATGTAAATACATATACATATGTACACCTGTACATGTAGTACATACATGTACAGGTACATGTACATGTGTACATACATGTACAGGTACATGTACATGTGTACATACGTATGTACAAATGTACACACGTATGTGTACATCTATACAGGTGCACGTGTACACACATACGTATACGTGACGTGTGTACACGTACACACACGTATACGCATGTACGTGACGTACGTACCTGGGTACACACGTCACGTAAGTGTGTACATATTTATATGTACATGTGTATATGTATATACATATGTACATGTATGTATACATACATGTAGATATGTATATAGGTATATATATGTATACCTATATGTAGAATGAAGACTTTAACATTCAAACATTTCAAAGCTGAATATTATGAAAAGAATTACCGATCATTTTCTGAAACGCCATTTCAAATAATTTATATAGATAATAATTATAAAATAACAGAAATAGAATTCAATACAGAAACAGCATATTCAGGATTATTTGAATATTATTGTAAAGAATATGATAAATATATTATAGAAATAGAACAAGTCCTTGATGTTGAAAATGACCAATCAGAAGAAGACAATTTGAAGAAGACAATTTTGCTGCTCAAAATTTTGAAGATAATTTTGGAAGCGAAGGAATAGACAATCTAGAGAATATGATGAAAGACTGATGGGACCCACATACTTTTTCGGATTCCAACATAGTTGAAGTCCGCAAAGTTACTTTGCGGATTCTAAAGCTTTGAAATCCATTTAAAATATACTTAAAGTCCAGACTTGAAGCCTGATAGATAATCTATAAATACCACAAGTCTCAGATATGTTGAGCACCGGGGTAACAAAAGTCATAGCAATAATTGTAGAAGTCATACTTGTAGCAATTGCAGAACAAGTCCTCAACTCTTGTAAAAAAACCTTTCATTGATCAGTAAAAGTCCTTTTTAGCATATTTTGTTATTGCTTTTAAGTCTTTTTTTTTCTTACTCTTAAGCAAAACTTAAGGAAAAAGGGAACAGAAAAAAAATAGGTAAAAGAATACCAATGTGAAAATATTCTCTGGACATAAATAACTTTATTAAACTATTTTGAGGGAACCGAAGTACTCGTTGTGAAAGGCTAAAAAAGTTTAAAGGTTGTGTTTTAGAGGAAGAGGCAGAAAGAAGAGTTGAATGAAAAGTTGAATTTGTTCAGCCGAAATACTTCATACAGGTATATATTCAGAATCCTATTTCCTAAACCTAGTACCATTAAGTTTATGAATTGTGAATTGCATCCTATTTCCTAAACCTAAAAGTTGTGGTTGTATTCATATTGCATATCGAAATTCTGTTAAAGAAATTTTGGATCCAACTAATTTAATTTATTTACCAGTAGCAAGATTATTTATTAGAGAAGTTTATGAAGAATTAAAAATAGTTAAAGCAAAATTTCAACTATTGTTTGCTCAAAATAGAAATAGTTATCTTATATTTATATATATAACTAAAAAGAACTTTTTAATCCGTAAAATTACAAAACCCTTAGCTCGATGAATATTAAAAGCCTGCAAGCCTTTAATTTGTAAATATTAAGATTTCAACTCCTATACGGTTTTTGAAATCTTACTAAACTAGAAATCCAACCCAAAGTCTAAACCAAAGACTTTTATTGTAGACTTTAAGACTTTTGCTTAAGACAATAAGTCAGAAGTCCTTAATTTGCAATTATCAATTCTTATCTCCCGATTGTGTTTATTGAAAAAAGTCTTGAAATTTTGTTAGATAGTCTTTGATACAGACTATAATTCATTAAGGCTTTGACTAAACATAGGATTAAAGTTTTTACCAGTAGAATTTAACCATAATCCTTCTTTACCTTAAAAAATCTTAAAACTTTATTGTTTTCCTTAGACTTTAACCTTCCGTATATTTAACTCTTCCCAAAAAAAAGAGCCCCCTCTCACTATCACCCTCATAATATAATTCATCCTCTTCATCCATTTCTTTTCATTCTACCATTTCCATTTCTAATCTTAATATCTCTTCTTCTGTCAATTCTAATCCTGCTGGTATTACTACTCTATCTGTATTACCTTTTATGTCTCTATTAACATATTCTGTAATATCTTCTATAGCAATTTCAATCAAATTTGTTTCTAAGTTACTTCTTATTTCTTCTAAATCTTGATCTTCGTCACCTTGTAATCTTTTATGCTCATAATCAGTAAATCTCATACTATATGTTCCATCAAGATTTTTATACATTAAACTTTCATTTGGGATTAAATTACTATTATCTTCTAAATGTTTACTAACATTCCATTCTTCTCCTGCTAAAATTGTTGGATCTATTTCTAATGGTTTTGTCATTTTAATACCTCTACTACTCATTGTTTCTATAATTCCTTGTATATTTAATTTATACTCAATTGTACTACTATTAGTTATTTTTCCTAAAAATCCTAAACTTATTAATAAGTTTGCTTGTCCATTAAAAGTCTCATATCCTTTTGTTTGTATACCTAACTCTAGATATTCTCAGTCATTTATGCTCAATTGAAAATCTAGAGAGTAATAAAATATCCCTTTATTTTCACTCATATCTACTTCTATAGATGATAGGATTGCCTTAACTACATCATTAAATCTTTTGTCTAAGAGTAAAAGTAGAGTCTCAGTTCCTAGTTTTTTTCTGGTTAATCCTTTTATTCCTATCACTATTAATCCTATATGAACTAATTTTCTTCCAGAGTGTTTTAAATTATTAATAGTATTTATGACAATTAATTTAATATTTAAAGGTTCTGTTGCCATTGCTACTTGTTCTTCTCTATTTATTCTAAGCAGTTGTGTATTGAAATTTAATGGTCCTATTCTATAAAGTATTCTAGGATTTAATAATTTTATTTGGTGTGTATTATAAAGTTCTACGTCCCTATTAATATCTATAATGTCTTCTAATGTTTGACTACTCGTAGATGGCCTATGTGCTAAAATTCTATTCATAAGGCCATTATTTCATATATTAACTTGTTCATTAATTGAATTTTCTCTAACGGTTCTACTGGTTCCTGGAAACATGACTATATTTGTACTACTCATTTTTTCACTTTAAGTGTTCCGAATACTAAGGCTCGTCTTTTTCTTTGGTTTATGATGAATTTCAATTTTACCACTTATCTTAATACTCTATTTTTCCTATTAGATCGTCCAAATTTTTTTATATTCTAATTTATTTATTTTATTTTCTAATATATCTAATCGCTGATGTAATAAAATTAATAATCCTATCATTATATTATTTTGCTTAAGATACGTTTTATCTCCTAAACTTGTACCTAAGTATTTAATAAAACCTTCTGGATCCTGATAATATTTTTGTGAGTTTATGAAAGCTTCTTTATAATACTTATTATCTTCTAAGTTCATTAACTGAGTGAGATGTTTCTAATTTCTTTTAACAAGCATTCTACTTTATTATAATTTTGTTCTAATTCTATTGATCTATATTTTATTTCTCTAAGAATATTTTCTTGGGATTTTTCTAGTTGTTCTTTATATAATTTTCGAATATTCTTTTCTTCTCCTGAATACTTTAAATTACTAATAATACTATTATTTTGATCTTTTATATATTTTAGATTTTCTACTACCTCTCCTAATAACTTATTTTTATTTTTTAGACACTGATATAAAGAATTCCACAAATCCAAATTTTTATATTGTTGAATTTCTAAGTGCTTTGCTAAAGATATAACGAGATCTACAATACTATTAAGTTGTGTATTTTCTGTGTGCAAATGATGTTGGAATAATGCAGAAAAGTAACAATAATGCTTAAAATTTTGTATTCTATTAATATACCGACCTTGATGATGCATTTCTAAATTCAAAAATTCTAATCGTTTAAAACTATCAGTCATAAAATAATTGTGTTATTGACCCAAGGAAAGCAACTTAGGCTCTAATACCAATTGGGGGTAATAGTGAGAAGGGACTCTTTCTTTTGGAAAGAGTTAAAGATACGAAAGGTTAAAGTCAAACGAAAACAACAAAGTCTTAAGATTTTTTAACGTCAAAAAGGATTATAGTTAAATTCTACTGGCAAAGACTTTAACCATATCTTTAGTCAAACCTTAATGAATTAAAGTCTGTATGAAAGACTTTCTAACAAAACTTCAAGACTTTTTCCAATAAACACAATCAGGAGATAAAAATTGATAATTGCAAATTAAGAACTTGTGACTTATTGTCCTAGGCAAAAGTTTTGAAGTTTACAATAAAAGTTTTTGGTTTAAACTTTGACTTGGACTTCTAATTTAGTAAGATTTCAAAAACCGTATAGGAGTTGAAATCTCAATATTTACAAATTAAGGACTTGCAGGCTTTTAATATTTACCAGGCTAAGGGCATTGTTAGTTTACAGATTAAAGAGTTCCTTTTAGCTATGTATATAAATATAAGATAACTATTTCTATTTTAAACAAACAATAGTTGAAGTTTTGCTTCAACTATCTTTAATTCTTCATAAACTTCTTTAATAAATAATCTTTCTACTGGTAAATAAATTAAACTATTTGGATCCAAAATTTCCTTAACAAAATTTCGATATGCAATATGAAAACAACCACAACAAACAGATAAATGATGCAATTCACAATTCATAAACTTAATAGCACTAGGTTTAAGAAATAGGATTTTGAAGATATACCTGTATGAAGTATGCCGGCTGAACAAATTCAACTTTTTATTCAACTCTTCTTTCTGCCTCTTTCCCTAAAACACGGCCTTTCAACTTTTTTAGCCTTTCACAACGAGTACTTCGGCTCCCTCAAAAGAGTCTACTAAAGTTATTTATGTCCAAAAAATATTTTTACACTGGTATTCTTTTACCTATTCCTTTCCCGTTTTCTTTTTCCTTAATTTTGCTTAGGAGTAGGAAAACAAAAAGAACTTAAAAGCAATAACAAAATATGTTAAAAAGGACTTCTATTGATCAACGAAAGACTTCTTTACAAGAGTTGAGGATTTGCTCTGCAATTTATACAAATATGACTTCTACAACTATTGTTATGACTTTTGTTACCCCGGTGCTCAGCATGTCTGAGACTCGTGGTATTTATAGATTATCTATCGGAGTTCAAGTCTGGATTTTAAGTACATTTTAAATGGATTTCAAAACTTTAGAATCCGGAAAGTAACTTTGCGAACTTCAACTATGTTGGAATCCGAAAAAGTATGTGGGTCCCATCAATCTCCCATCATATTCTCTAAATTGTCCAGTCCTTCGCTTCCAAAATTATCTTCAAAATTTTCGACAACAAAGTTGTCTTCTTCTGATTGGTCATCTCCAACATCAGAGACTTGTGCTATTTCTAGAATATATTTATCATATTCTTTACAATAATATTCAAATAATCCTGAATATGCTGATTTCTGTATTGAATTCTATTTCTGTTGTTTTGTATTTATTATCTACATAAATTTTTTGAAATGGCGTTTCATAAAATAATCGGTAATTCTCTTCATAATATTCAACTTTGAAATGTTTGAATGCTAAAGTCTTCATTCTACAATGTCGGAGCTGGTATTCTATTGTCTTTGTACATACTTCTTCAGGTCCGATATTTGGTTCTATTTCATAAGGCCTGTAATTTAACCCTTTAACCCAAATTCGATGGATTGCCGAGATTAAGTCTTCCTTGTTCCATTCTGGCGAGCAGTCGAATATTTACAATTACTGCTTGAGCATTATAAAGGACTTCCTTTTCTACTGCTGTACATAACTGTCTTCCAAAATAACTGAAGCTGTGGCTTAAGGATTGCATCAGTTCCTCCGATAATAATCAATCTGTGGAGAAATCCAAAATCTAATAAAGTCTAGGGTGTCACCATTATATTTTCTTTTCCACTCCATATTTCGAATGGCTAAAATCTGCCTGAGATCCACCCTTGCGGTTAATAGATAGTAGTCTAGTTGACATCCACACGTAGAAATATCTACCTTTCGGGTATTTCAATAGAGTTTGCATGCTTTAGAATTATTTACAAAAAAGTTTGGTTTGATTGTTATTCCTTCGTATGGCACAAGAGATAAAATTTCTAAAGGGCTTTCTATATAGCTTTTGCTTTTTAAGGAAATTGGTTTTTGCTTTTGAGAAGATAATTTCCCTAATTTCTAAAGGAAGGAATTGGAGCATAGTTTGGGGTCTGAAGAAAATTCTACGTTGAAGGTATTCAAATGGTCTTTCTATTTCAGGTTTTTCTTTTTGAAAAATAATCTCTGATTCTAGGAGATTCTTCCCTTTAAGCTGAACCAGTTGTGCTTGCAGAGATCCTAACCACTTCATTTTGAGAAGTGATACTTTCTGCTGCTTGCTTTAACTGTTGTGATAATGAACTTATCAATTCTTTTTGAGAATTGATTTGCTCATTATAAGCTTTGCACTTTTCGTTAAGTAATTTGAAATTTCTAGTCATAGAATCACAATGTCTACAAAATTCTAATTTATTTACATTATCTTTTTGTATCATGCTATTATAACTGCTACTACCAGAAGCTTCAGTATTGTGCACTTGACTTCTTTGTAGTTCTTTCTTAATTTTGAATCAATATAAAAATTATATCCAATTCTATTTCTAGCAAATTCTAATGCTTGGTTAATGTCATGAAACCCTTTATAAAGAGAAGAATTAAATTTATCAACATTTTCTATCACCTTTTCTCATGTGGAATATATACCTGGATTTTGACCATGTACCACCACATAGTATGAATAGCTACTTTTGGGTAAATTGTTTAAATAATATGCTAATGCATCTAATGCTAAAATTTTCTTACTTGTATTTTGGGCATTCCATATATTATCTAACAATACTTGTTGTACTTCTTCTATTTTACCTGCTTCTTTGGCTCTAAATTGAAAATTTGTTCCTTTGGGAAATGTTCTAAGATTATATGGTCCTATTCTAAAACTTGCTTCCATTTCGAGGAATCTGCAAAATAAGATATAACTTAATTAGTTGTTAGAAATCTACTTAATTGATCAGCTAAAGTATTTTCATTTCCTTTAATGTGTTCAAATACAACTTTATATCCACTATTTAATATTCTATCTCTGAAGGCTACCCATCATCTTTGTGATGATTTTTTTTCTCCTTTAGTGCTAAAATATCTTACTATTGCTTCGCAATCTATTCTAACTAATATTTCTTTTTTATTTAGTATAAATAATATAAAGAAATCCAATGCATAGACTACTGCTAAGAGTTCTGCATCAATACTACTAATGTTGCCTATTTTTGTAAATTTGTCACTACTATATCTACATATTTGCTCTTCATTTTTCTTACTATCTTTATGAGATTTGCATTTCAACACTGCTCCCCATCCTAATTCACATCCATCTGATTCAACTATTAGATAATCTGTATCTAATGGTAATTTTATATCTAGTAGGTTACTAATTCTATTTTTTATTTCTTTAACTAATTTTATATCCTCTTTATTGAAATATTTTTGTCCTTTGATGCTAGTTTTACCTATATAAAGGCCCTACTAATTTATTTAAATCTTTGAAAAATGGTCCTACTATAATTTAACAGTCCTAAAAACTGTTGCAATTGTTTTTTATCTTCTATTTTATTGGGAAATTCTAATACCTTTTTATTAATATGCGGCTGCAATTTTATCTTTCCTTGACCTATCTCTGTTCCTAAGAATTCTATATTATTTCTAAAGAATTGCGCTTTTTTACTACTAATTACTATTCCATGCCTTAGGAATTCTGAAAGGACTAATTTAAATGAATGATATGTTCTTTCTTATCTTTTGAGAAAACTAATATATCATTTATATAAACTGCAACAAATCTATTATATTTATTAAATATATTATCCATTTTTCTTTGAAAAACCAGCTGGCGCATTTTTCAATCCAAAAGGCATTACTAACCATTCAAAGTGTCCTAATGGGCATGTAAAGGCTGTCCATTCTATACTATCTGGATGCATTTTTACCTGCCAAAATCCTGATTTACAATCAAATTTGCTAAATATTTTACATCCTTGAATTTTGTTTAATAATTGTGTTTTATCTGGTATATCATATCCATCTTCTATTGTATTATCATTTAGTCTTTTATAATTTATTACCATTCTACTTTTTCCTCTTACTATTTCACTATGTTTATTTACTATAAATGCTACGCTTCTATGAGGACTAGTACTTCTTCTTATTATTCCTAACTTTTGTAAATCTCCTATATGCATTTCAAATTCTTTTATTTCTTCATTAGATGCTACTATTTTTTTCTGTACTAATTTTAAGGTTTGGATTCATTATTTCTAATTTACAAAATATCTTATCTTTTTCCCAATGTCTTGTTGGGTTTTCTCCTATTATTTCCTCCTTTTCTAATTTGCTTATAATTATATCTATTTCTTTCTCCCCTGTTTCTAATAAGTTATAATATTTTTCCAAATTTAAAAATTCTGTACTAAGCTCATAATTTTCTAATTCTAGTTCTTCATAATTTTGTTCTAATTCTTCTAAATTTCCTGAATTTGTACGTACATTGTTTACATTGTCCGGGAATTCTCGATTTACAATCTTCTAAAGACTCTTCTATTTCTAAATGATATGTGTACATATACATATGTACATGTATGTACATATGTACATACATGTACATATATATGTATATGTACATACATGTAGGTACATATATACATATCTACATGTATGTATATGTACATGTACATATACATACATGTAGATATGTATATGTATACATATACACATGTACATATATTTACATATTTAGATGTGTATATTTGTATGTATGTATATATGTATATACATATACGTACGCATGTATATATATACTGTATATATACTGTATATATACATATACTGTATACGTACATATACTGTATGCTGTGTATATACGTATACATATACTGTATACTATATCTATACATATACATATATATGTACATATGTATACATATACGTATGTACATATATGTACATATGTAGATGAATCTGTACATATGTGTATATGTGCACTGTATACTGTATCTGTACATACACATATATATGCACATATGTATACATACACGCATGTACAAATATGTACATATGTAGATGAATCTGTACATATGTTTATTTGTACATCTGTATATGTATTTGTACATCTGTTTATATGTATCTGTACATGAATCTGTAAATGTACAGATACATATACTGTATATTGCATGTGTATATGTACATGTGTACATGTATACATATACACATGTACATATATATACATACATATATCTACAAACGTATATGTATACATGTACAGATACATATACAGCATATGTACAGATTCATCTACATATGTACATATCTGTACATGTGTATATGTATTATACAGATGTACATATAAACATATATACAGATTCATCTACATATGTACATATATGTATATGTATATACATGTATTTTTGTATATTTATGTGTGTATATAAATTTATGTGTGTGTGTATGTGTATACATGTGTGTATATAAATTTATGTGTGTGTGTATATGTGTATACACATATACACACACACATATACACACACATAAATATACAAATATACATATATTATATATATATACATATACATATATACTGCACATATGTATATATATATATACACATATATACATATATATACAAATATACATACATATATACGTGTGTGCATATGTATATACACCTACATATACATACATATATATACGCATGTGTGCATATACATATATATGTATATCTATATACGTATATATGTATGTCTCTATGTATATACGTATCTCTGTGTGTGTGTATAAATGCGTGTATGTGTATATGTACATACATATGTGTGTGTGTGTATATATGTGTATGTGTATATGTGTATGTGTATATGTACATATACACATATATATACACACACAAAGATACGTATATACATATAGGTATATATATACACGCATTTATATATATGTCGATATATATGTACCTATAGGTATATATATACACACACACACACACATGTATGTATTTATATACACGTGTATATGCACATATATACATATATACATATGTACATATACACACATATATATACATACACAGAGATACATATATACATATAGACATACATATAAATGTGTATATATACACATAGAATTTATCTCTCTCTGTGTGTACACACACAGAGATAAATGTATATATGTATCAAAACACAACTAAATTTGGTAGAATAATAAGAATATGGAAGATATGTATGAAAACACAAGTAAATTTGGTAGAATAATAAGAATATGGAAGATATGTATGAAAACACAAGTAAATTTGGTAGAATAATAGGAATTAAATAAAATAAGTGTGATTATTTCCAAACTTTAAAATAACACAATATAACTTATGTAGTATTGGCCTTTTAAATAATCATACTACACAAGTTAATAAAACAATCATAAGTTTTCTAATTATTGGGACAAGTCCCAATACCATTTTTAAAATAATCCAAATGCTCCAATGATCGAATATCTACCTGCAACCTCCATTTTACCATAATATTTTTATCTAATTGCATAGATTTGGAGAAATGATGAGTTGTGTTCATTTCCACATCACAAATTATCTTTGTCTTGTCCTTTCAATTCCAATCGTCATGGGCCATGTCATACTAGAGTCCAGCACCCGTATCCTTGCCATGTTGACACAGGTTTACTATAGCAAAAGGACAAGTCCAAGTTCCTTTAGACAATGCACATATATGCAACTTGCGTTGTTTGAAAATTCTATATTCATATCAATGCATTAAAGTTAAAACCAAAAGAAAAGATAAATTACATTATAATGGCCAATAAACTACCCTTGTCATATGGTTTTTGTCACCCAACATCTTGGAGCAGAATAATGAGTCAACTTTTATAATCAAAACTCTTGGCATTTTCTTTAACTCTAGCTCTAGCTGTGAAGTGTAGATGGAAAATTCAATAATAAACCATAATTTCATGTACTTTTAAACATTGTTTTATAGCTGAAAATACCAAAAGACCAAACTTTTATAAATTAGATGGTGATCTTGACAAATGCATATAGTTTCTAGCTAAAGTATATAAGTATATAAACCTCACAAATAAAAAGAAATCTTGGTGATGACCTAAACAAAATGGACTAAGTAAATATGATTTATAATTGGCGATGCAGAGTGATAGGTGGTAAAGCAAAGTACTAGATATAGAGTCTAAGTCAGGAATGTAGGTTAGATTTTATGCATATTTGTCGTGTTTCTGCTCCATTAGTTGTATTTCTTTGTCTATTAAGTTGACTGATAAAATCGCATAATTATGCTATTCTTTGGCCTTTGTAGGTTTTTATGATACTTCATCACTGAATTGGAAGTGTTATGAAGAGTTTTAAAGATGGTAGTAATGATGAAGTAAGGTGCAAGATGAAGCAAGGCCAATTGGAGTTGATTGAACAACATGGCAAAGTTGAACAAGGTGAGAAACCATGGAAGTTGCATTGCTGAGAAGCTACGCATGGCTGTTGCTGTAGTTTCTTTGCATAGAGAACCTGTGTGAGAAAACACACGCGGATTATCCAGCGGTTGCTAGGCAGAGAGTTGCCCAAACAAAATATGCCCGCGGTTGTTTTGTGAACAAGTTCGTGGTTTCTTGGTAGAAGGAGAATCCGTGGGTGTGTTGAGGATAATCCACGGACGGCAACTGGTGGCAGAACTTGAGGAAGTTTTAGCAGCTTCAAGCGAGTTTTACAAGACTTTTAGCCTTGATTAAAAAATCTACTCATAGGAACTCTCTCATACACTAGAATTTGAGGGTTTGTATAAAAAAAGAGGCTAGGGCACCAAAATCACACACTTTACACCTTGAGAAACACGTAAAGCAAAAATAGCAAGAGGAGAGACTACTTGTATTCAACTCAAAAGGAGAAGAATTTGCAATTTGTGGAGTATATCAATAAAGACTAAGCTTTCTCATTCTCTTATCTTTATTCTTGAGTTGCTATGAGTATTATTTGCAAAGATTTGATTTTGTTTGCTTATTTTGCAATGGGTAACTAAATTCTTTATCTAGGGCTTAAAGAAAACTAATGAATCTAAGGAATATGTTTTAATTGTCAAGATTTATGCTTTGTCTCATCTTGTTTATTTACTATTTTAGTTATCATGATTTATGATTGACTAACTATCAACTATAAAGTTTAAATCATTATTAACGAGAGTTGATAATAATGGTGGAAAAGAAAATAGATGAATGTTAAATTGAATATCACACGAGAGCAGCGGTGCTCCTTGATCGGTCAATTAGACTATTCATGCGGAAAATGAACCAATATTAGTATCTTTACCACCAAAGTAGGAAAGAGCTAATAAATTGATAATCATTAATTCATCATAAGCGTAGGGATTAAGTATAATTGGAGGTGGACTCTAAGCAAGATGACATAAAGGCAAAAAACTAATTCAATTAGTTAGTGTCCTGCAATTATTAGTGGAATATAAGTTTTAGATGCTTTGCTTATCTTGTGCTTTAATTTGCTTGGTTAAAGTTAGTTAAGTAGATTAGTTTTAGTTGTCTGAATTTGAGTTGTCTAGATAATAGGGCGAACTTGGTAGTTCTAATACTTCAAAAATCATTCTCTGTTGGTATGACCCTGTTACCTAGACTACTGGATGATCTGTTCTCTTGCAGTATACAAGATAATTAGCAATTTTAATATGACTTTAGTGTAAATTAATTGACTTTAATTGCTATATCCTTAGCCTAATTACACCCTTGTCATAGAGGTGCATTAAAGCTCTAAGCTTTTATCTTGCATGCCTTGGATAAAAGGCCTTTTTTGGAATTAAGCAAGTTAGTTTAACCTATTTAAGCATACACTAGTCTTTTCAAGATTATTATTTTGATCTTTTGATCTTACAAGAATCTTATTACAATTTTGGTATTTAATATGATTTGAATAAGTTAGTCTTTATGGTATTTAAAATCTTTTAGTCTCTAACGGTAGTAGTCTACAAATGGTCTCTCTCTTAGTAAGCTTTGCTGTGATGCAAAATAGCATTAGGTGTGATGCTAAAAGCCTCATTAGAGTAGGTCCGAGTTTTTATAACCTATCATCTTAGTAACTCTTGCCCTTAACAACCTACAAAAAAACATTAAAATGCTACTAGTGATTAGGGCATACTCAATTTGTGTGCAAATAACAGAATTAAGATTATTTGTAAAAACTAATTTTCATGAAAATCTATTTTACATTTTACAAATAAAAATATAGAAATTCTATGAGATTAAAATAATCTAATCAGTAATTATTTGTGGTTTTTTTATAATTAGAGGTGGTTACTAATATGGTTAAATATTTTTTTAATTTAAAAAAATAAAAATATAGGAGCTGGAGACACCACAAACCAAGTGGTGTTCCACTTTTCTATATAATAAGATAAAGATAAAACAAATCCATCACCATATGAGCAGCTCGTTCCTTCATTGGGCTACTATTTAAAACTCCAAATAGGAAACACCACAACAAGAAGACCATTTGGTCGTAAATATATGACGGAAGGAGGGGACTAGAAACCAACCCCTTTTGCCACCTATTTGAGGGAGATTAATGCTATACATACTAACAAAATATTCCATAACATTTACCAAGAACAATGTGGCACATATATGTTGGTCATTTTCAATTCACGGCTTTGCCATCAAAAGCATCCAACCATTCTTATGCCAGATTAACCTATAAAAACTTTATACACATCTTAGTTAACATTTTCCCTCAGTCACAAACTCAGATCTTGAGTAATGTGCATTTCAACCAAAATAGTAAGTCCAATTAGCTGTATCTTGAGTCATATATTTGCTCAGCCAAACTAGATGCAACAAGTTCAAGAACTTCAGAGATCTAATAAAGATCATGTTACTATAATGGAATATCATTTAATAACGTGCAACAATATTTTGAAGAATTGTGATCCATCTAATTAAGAACAGCTAAAATAGAACTAATGTATAGTAATTTATTACCAAAACAATTATCAATCTATTTACCTGAAATAAAAGGATTATGATGACAAGGCATACTCCAATAACCATTGAACTGCTATAATAAAATGGAACCGAACTACTAACAACAGGTGCCAACAACAATAATACAACACCAGTAGCCAAAAAGAGCAACCGCCATCCTTGCAACCCTGTTCCATAAACAAAAATGGAAGAAGAAAAAGACATTAAAGAAAAAGACAAATCCAAAAATTCCAAAAAAAGAAAAAAAAAAAAAAAGGAACATCAAACCCATGCATAGGTCGCCATCGTCTGACTGACCTTCTTCCACCGTAACCACGACAGAACCAGAAAAATCCCCAACAAGTTTCACATCAACGTATCTGTCCTCATATGGTGACCCAACGGAGACCAAAACTCCCTTGTTTATATTTTTCCAGTCATCCTTTTCACACTGGCACAGTCCAAGTGAACAATTCCTGTAAATTCATAGTCAGGAGTCAGAAAAACCAATAAATCATACCTTAAATGTCATAAACCAAATGCCATATACACAATTCCTTCTTTTAATATTCCACTCACTTGTGAAAGCAAATTTGGATCTTATTGTGCAATCTTTCCGGTATAACCATGGAAGGGGCCACCACTATTCGATATGCACTCGAATACTTCGCAAGTTTTAATCTAGAAATACCAGCCACTTGAACACGCTCGCACAATGCTGCATTTTGATAGAAGCGACTCGCCACAGGAAGACTCGGAGTAACCTCTACAGCTGGATGTTCCACATCAATGCCTGCAAATTTCACAAGCAAATGAGAAAACATATTAAAAAATATAAACCAAGACAAATTCTTAGTACAATTGCAAATATTCAGATATAGTAGCTGCAAAAAACGATTAAAACTGGAAAAAATTCCTTCATACTTGGAAACAAGGAAAATTAATAAATACCTGTAACAAAGCATAAAACCTAAGTAAAAAAGTCCCTTTCTGTGAGTCCAATTTCTGGTAAAAATTTATGAAGGAAACAAAATTAAAAACTAATCAAAACAGAGACCGAAACCTAAAACACAGATTATGCATCAAACTACACAACTGAAATAACGAATTAAGCACAGAGTCCATTGGACTGAGCCCTAAAACACAGTTGCCATATATACTTAGATATTAAATGATAGTTGTTAGATCAATAGATCGCAATGAACATAAACCAAGTAATTCAGTAGGTTTGGAGTTATTACTTCACCAAAAACGAAAACCGAAAAAATAAAAATACAGGAGGGACTTCTAAATCATTAGTTAAAAAGACCTTTGATTGCAAAGACGTGAATGGCGAGCGAAGAGAGGGAATAGAGCAGAAAGAGGTGGGAAGCAGCCATGGGAAGAATAGAATAACGAGCAGACGAAAAACCCATTAAGTAGTTTTGTCTGGCTATCTTCCAGTAGTGCGTACGGCTCTGCCTCGCTTCCTTTCGAGAGATTCCTTCCGCGAGAGAGAGAGAGAGAGAGAGCAACTGCGGGAAGAGACTGGCGAAACTTTAGTAATAAATAAATAGGCGAAACTTTCACATTTTTATAAAGAGCGTTATATTATTAAAAACAAATAATTTTATGTGTAAAAATATAATGGCTCCATTTGGATGTTATTTTTTGAAAATTTTTCAAAAAAATTTTTTGAAATTGTGTTAGGTATGTAAAATTTTTTTGTCAAAAAAGTACAAAATTTTCTGGTCAAATTTTTTTTACCAAATTTTCTGGTCAAATTTTTTTTACCAAATTTTCATTTGAAATGTTAAATAAATTTTAGAGATTTTTTTTTGTAATTATTCACAAAAACAAGCATGTTTGTGTTCAAAATTTGTTTAGAAAAACTAAAAAAATCGCGAGTAACAAAATGAGATCTATTTTTGGTAGGTTTTGAGGTTGGACGACGAAGTGGACGATAGAGTGGATGACGTAGCGGACGTCCACTTCTTTAAGCAAACATCCACTAAAACACAAAAATATCTTAGCCGACATCCGTTTCTTTAAGCGGACGTCCGCTTGTCCATTTTTTTAAGCGAACGTCCGCTAAGACACAAAAATATCTTACCAGACATCCGCTTCTTTAAGCGGACATCCACTTCTTTAAGCGGACAACGAAGCGGACGTCCGCTTCTTTAAATGACCATTATGTCACATCAAAAAAATTTTCACATTCAAACACTTTTTCACATTTTACAAAAAATCAACAAAAAACAATCCAAATAATTTTTTAAAATAATTTTCAAAAAAACACTCCAAATAATAATATCCAAACGGAGCCAATATTATTTTTAAATAATATAACTAATTTATTTACCTAAATATTAACGTTTTTAATTAAAAAGAAAAAATATACATTGACATTTTTTATTCATCATCTCAAAATAGTAAAATTAATTTCTTTTAAATTTTGATCTAAAGTTTCTGTGCAAAGATTACGAATGAGATTTTTTTTTTTTTAAATTGATGGCTCCGTTTGGATAAGATTATTTGGAGTGTTTTTTGAGAATTATTGGAAAAAATTATTTGAATTATTTTTTGTTGACTTTTTTGGAAAGTTGAAAAGTATTTAGATGTGAAAGAATTTTTTAGAGTGATGCGATGATGGGATAGTGAAAAATAAATGTGGGAAAGTTTTGAAAAGTTGAATAACATTTGACCAACTATTTACTCATTTTTTAACTGCACAATGACAAGCGGACGATCAATTTATCAGATAACAGTCAATCTCAAAATGGCAAAAAAATGCGGCAAACAATTTCAGACACAATTTTTTTAGTAAGAAACAGTAGTGGGCATTGGGCATGGATGTTGCCAGCGTCCATGCCCAGTACTTGCTAAATGAAAAGGCCTGTAAAAAGAAACATGCAATTTAAGGACACCAATACTACCACTGCCAACTGCTTAGTGAACTCAAGTTTAGTACAATTGGCTATTCCTTCCGAATAAACTCCCAGAGCTAAAAACAAAAACAAAAACAAAAATCATCACTAGCATTTAAATATCAGTACCACCATTTATAAATTGTCAACCATCCACATAGACAACATTAAGTGATAATTTCTAATTGTGAGCCATCAGCATCGCTAAATTGCTGCATATATTCATGCTTGTACATCCATTGGCTTTCATTGAACTTAAAGTTCATACAGGCAAACAAACTTGCATTGTAGAAATTATAAGAGGGATTGGGAGTAGAATTGCCTACGAATTGAAAGCTCAAACTCCTCAATATCAATGTAAACAGTTGACCATGTAGGCTTCGACGATCATACCTAGCACACTTAAGCATATATTCTGACATGATGTACCCAATATCTAGCCATACTTCCCTAAACAAGCAGTAGAATACATATAAATTCATTCTATTTGATGTTGTTCTATGGCCTCTGTCGCGTCCTAAAAAATCATAAGTAAAGGGTACGGGTGGGGTCGTTTACTGTTGCGTCCCGAAAAAGACGGTTCGATCTGAGATTCCTTTTGAAAAGATAGATTTTGAAAAAATGGTGCATGTGTCATAAAAAATCGTATTTTTAGTGAAAAAGTGTTATTTAGTAGAAAATGGTATTTTAAAAGAAAATAAGGCCAGGACTAGAAAATGCGACAGTTTTAGCCAACTTAATTTGAAAAGGGGTTTTATTTTTAGAAAATGGAGTCGCCACTTGGTATTGAGTTAGGCTGTACTAAGTCACTCGAAAAATCGTTTAAACAAAACAAAAAGTAAAATTTTAGAAAAATTATTAAAAATCCTTTTTCGACTCTGGTCTACAAAAAACGAGAGAAAAAGGTCCAGGAGTCACATTTGAAGAAAGGGAAAGCAAAGGCTTACGCCTAAAACACCCTTTCAACCTAGTCGAGGCCAGTTGCGAGGTTTAATCAAAATTTCCTAAATTAACCCTAGATTCTATCGCGTTCGGATGTATCTAAATGAATGTGAATCCTAAATCTAAATGTGGATATCGAGAGGGTTGGAATGTCCCGTCGAAGCTTGATCCGGATTATCGCATTAGTTGCGAAACTCGAGTCGAGATCTTGAGGGAGTCACGAGTTTTATGCAAAATGTGATACAAAAGAAAAGAAAATAATAATGTATAGTAAGTGAAGAACGAAGGTAGGTACGCAACATGACAGGTACGGGGGACTAATAACTCGTGATTGAATGTTTCTACTCATGGAGGGGGGAACGGCTTGTACGCCACCACTTCCCACGTGAGTAGACGACTATTTCTAGTCGAATCACACAAATGTCCTATTTTCTAAGTGAAATACAACCTAGATATCATGCATTTTAAAAATGTGTCAAAATAATAATAATAATAAATAATAAAAATAATAATAATAATAATAAATAATAATAGTAATAATAAAATCATGCCAAACGGAAAGAAAACTAAAAGTGTGTGAAATGTGAAATGCACTCGAATGCACCTAACACTAAAATATCCTAAGGGTCTAGCATTGAGCTAGCCCGTTCCAAGAGTTCCCCCACTAGCATTGGACTAGTAGAAAAACGAGAAGGCCACAACTAGTGTTGGACTAGTGTGGTAACGAAATAACATAAAACATGAATTAAATAGTAAAAACATGAATTAAGAGCAAATTAAACACATAAAGACATGTAAGGTCAAATAGGAGCACATAACACATAGACATAATATCTAGATGCAAAATCCTAATGAAAACGGTAAATAAATAAGTACGTAAGCACGCAAAAGCAAATAAATCCTAACTATTACACCGGGGGACTAGATTTACAATTTAAGGGGGGAAATTAAAAATGCCATATCTATTACATTTTCTATCTAATTACACAAATTTTGCTAAAATATAAAAAAATAGTCTAACTATTACATTGACTAGCTAAATACAAAATATAATATTTTTTTCAAAATAGTAATAATAAAAATTCAAAATTAAATAAATTAAGTACGTGAACACGCAAAAAGTATGTAAATTAATAAATAAACAAATAATAATAATGCATAAAATCACATTGGAGCATATTGGAACACATAAAGAGGAAAATAGCAAGAAGTCAGGATACTTCTTTGGAGACCCAGTACCAAAGCTTAAAAACGAACTCACAAGTCAATGTATCACGATATAAATAAATAAAGCCTAAAAAAATTCATAAATGTTGACAAATTAGGGTAGAAATGCAAATTTAACAAAATAGGGAGGACATCGCAACTTAACACAAATAGGGGGCAAAATCATAAATTCGAACAAAATTCAAGTTGGAATCATGCAAATTAAAGTAAGTGGGACACTTTTTACAGATTAAAGTAAACTAAGGGGGCAATAAATTCGCATAAGTCTAAAGGGGTAGAGATGCCAAATTAAAATAAATTGAGGGGAAAACAACAATAAATTTCAACGAAAATGGGGCAAGAACATGAATTCTAACAATTGGGGAAACTTTAAATGTAGTTGGACTTAATTGAAAGAAAGTAAAACCTAGAGGGCCAATTTACAATTATGGGGGACTTAATTGATAGAAGATAAAATCTGAGAGGGTCAATCTGTAATTAATGAGGACTTAATTGCATAAAACAACACATTCGGGGAGCATCATACCATTAATCCAAGAAAACAAGAATCCAAATATAATTATTATTTTTATGTTTAAAGTCAGAAAAACAGAAAGAAAAGAAAAAATGTCTAAACTCAATTGAATAACTAAATTAACAATTAAACTAAATGAATAATAAAAAAACAAACCAGATTAACACACAAATTAGTAAAGAGAAAAGAAAAGAAAAGAAAAAATGAAATCAAAATAAAAATAAAATCCTGGAACTAAATCCCACCCTTATCGCCTTCTTCACTTTCTTATTTTCCTTTCTCTTTCTCTTTCTCTTTCCCGACTCTTTCTTTCTCTCACACTCTGTTTTTCTCATCTTTCTTCTTTCCCAGCTCCAATCTCTTCTTTCCCTCTATTTGTTCTTTCGGCTCTCTCTCTGCTTTCTATTATCCTCACCGAATCTTTCCCCTCTGATTTCCTGTCTCCTCACTTCTGTCCAGCTCTCTCTCTCTCTCTCTTTCTCGTTTTGGTTACTCTCTTAGTTTCTCCCTCTCTTGGTGTTTTCCTTCTCTTTCTCTGTTCCCCTCTTCTCCCTTCCTCATCAAACCGACATAATAGGCCAACAAGAGTAAAAGACCCAGCTCCCTCAATTGATTCATCAAATCCCCAAATTCATGGTCAAATTCAACACAACCAGGTGATGTAACCTTCTGTCAATTGTAGACTATATAATAAGGATTAGAGAAGAAGAAGCCAAGCGATTTACCTGTGTTCAAAGGTGGAAACAGTAGCAATTCAGCAACTGGTTGTTGCAATGAGCTTATTGCGTTGTTGGTGGTGCCACCGTTGGTTGCAATCCTTGTGACTGATGCGAGGGAAGTTCGAGTGGTCTGTTCAGGTGGAGGTTTTTGGGTTTGGTGGGTATGATTGGTAGCAGGGGAGGGGTTGCGTGGGTTTGTATGTGAATTGTGTGATTGATGTGTGTGTGTGACTTGCAGGACCGTGTGTAAGTCCATTTATGTGTTTGCCTATGTGTGTATGTTGCTGATGGTGGTGTAGATGGAGTTTACGATTGTGTGTGTTGTGAGAATTGGTTGTTTGAGGGTTGCCATTGACTGCAGGTGATGAGTTTTGTGTACGTAAATTGGTGAGTTCCCAGGAGGTTTGTGTGTATAAACTGTATCTATGTGTATGACTTTGTGTGTGTACTGTGTGTGCATAAAATGGTGAGATTGTGTGCGTGAACTGAGGGTGGCTGTGGTTGAAAGTGAAGAGATTGGGGCTGATGGAATTGTCTTGGTTCAATTTGGTGGGAGAACTACAGTGGCTGTGGTGTTTGGAGGGACTGGTGGAGTTGGTTTTTTGTTTTGGTTTCTGCAGGTTATATTGGGCTACTGTTGATTAGACTAATGGTGGATGGGATTTTGATAATTTGTTGTCTGATTCGGGGTGATTATCAGGTTGTTTTGGGAGGAATTGGGTAGTTATTTTTGCTATGGATGGCTAAATAAAATTGTGGTGAAGGCCAAATTTTGGTGTCAATTGATTGGCAGCGCCTGGAATCGATAACTGTGGGAGGGAGGAATTGGTGGATTTGGCTTGATAACTCGATAGTTGGTGAACAGATATGGAGCTTGGGGCTGTAATTTGACTAGACGGTGGTGTTGTGCCACGATTGAAGATTGATGGTAATGGACTGAATATCTAGTGTTTGCTTGGTTGGGTTAGGGGAAAATTAGGGCTGTTATGACTGGTTTTGCTTCTGTATACGTGCGTATGTGGGTGGTATGTGTATGTGAATCTGTGTGTATTTGTTTGGTGTGTGTGTCAGCGTATGTGAGTCTGTGTGTGTAATTGTGCGATTGTTGTGTGTGAACTGTGTGAAGTGTGTGTTGTGCGTGCAAGTGTTTGGGGGTGTGAGTGTATGAATGTGTGTGGATTATGTGTTTGTGTGTGCTGATATGAGTGAATTGTGTGTGAAATTGTGTATCTTCCTGATGTGTATGTATGTGTGTGGGTTACTGTGTGTAAGTGTGTGCTTTGTGTGTGAAGTTGTGTATGCAAATGTGTATATGTAACGTGAGAGAGAAAGTGTAAAAGTGTGTGAGAGTGTGAGAGGAAGTGTGAATGTGTGTAGTGTGTGTAGAAAGAATGTGAGTGTGTGTTCTTGGTGTTGTGTGTGAAAATTTGAAGATGTGTGGTGTGTGTTATTGGTGTTTTTATGTGAAATTTTGAAGATGTGTGTAGAAAAAAGTGTGTTCTTGGTGTGGTGTGTGAAAATTTGAAGATGTGTGTAGAAAAAAGTGTGTGTTCTTGGTGTGGTGTGTGAAAATTTGAAGATGTGTGTAAAAAGAAGTGTGTGTTCTTGGTGTGGTGTGTGAAAACTTGAAGATGTGTGTAGCAAAAAGTGTGTGTTCTTGGTGTGGTGTGTAAAAATTTGAAGATGTGTGTAAAAAAGAAGTGTGTGTTCTTAGTGTTCTGGGTGAAATGAAAAAATTAAAAACTAAAAATTAAAAACTCTCCTTAAACTTTTTATTTTTTTCCCCTTCCTTTTAAAAATCCCTAAATAGGGGTATTTATAGTACATAAGTCTTAACCTCCAAGAAATGATGAAAAGACCAAAACGCCCTTGAGTACAAAAATTACAATCTTATCCTTACAAAAAATTAAAATCTATATTTTTGCCCAAAAACACAAATAATGAAAAAAATTAAGAAATTTGTAAATAATAAATTTATTAATAGCAATTCACCCTAAAAAATAGTTAGAAAAACTTAAAAACATGCTTAAAAAATGAATTTGGAACCCAAAAATGACGAAAAATAATACTCAGGAGGCGAAATTACTGTTTTGCTCCTGTACTGTCAAAATATACGAAAAATATCAGTTAAATCTGAAAAAAATCACAAAATCTAAAAATGTGTATAAAAATACAAAACATGAATTTAAACCCTTCAAAATTAAAGAAACTTACTATTCGGCCATCCAAAATTGCTGACTTTCTCATTTTTACTAAAAAATTGAGATTTGACTCCAAATAATAAGAAAAGGTCCCCTAATGTTAGAAAATGAGTGTGTGTCAAAATTTGGTGTCTACGGCCTCTGGTAGGAACAATTATGTTTGATGCCATGTGAAACAAAATGCGGTGATCCGGCCTTCGATTATCTAAGGGGGTATCACCCGGGGTGTCAAATTCTGACCTAAAAATATTTGTCCGCAAGTCATTCAACTCAAACCCATGCACCCCAGTAGGCCATTCATCATAACCAAAAAACCTATTAAGCTCCTACTCTTCGTCCTCTTGTCCATCACATACCCGCAACAAAATATTTAAAAAGTGAGAAGAAATCACAACATCTCTACTGTTTACCCTACTTACCAGCTGCTTGTCGCGTCCTAAAAATCGTGAGCAAAGGGTGCTAGTAGGGTTGTTGACTGTCGCATCCCGAAAAGACGGTTCGATCTCGATGACCCTTTCGAAAATAAAAGTTTTTAGAAAAACTGTGCGTGTGTGAGAAAAATCAAGTTTTAGTTAAAAAAGTGTATTTTAAGAAAAATGGTATTTTAAAAAAAAACAAAGCCGGGACTAAAAGTGCGACAGATTTGGCCAAATAATTTTTGAAAAAGGGTTTTATTTTTTAAAAAAATATGGAGTCCCCACTTGGTACTGAGTTAGGGTGTACCAAGTCACCCGAAAAATTGTTTAACAAAACAAAAATAAAAATTTTAGAAAAATATTTTAAAACCCTTTTTCGACTCCGGTCTGCGAAAAACGAGAGAAAAAGGTCCGGGAGTTACATTTAAAGAAAGGGAAGGCAAAAGCTTGTGTCTAAGGCACCCTTTCTACCTAACCGAGGCTAGTTGCAAGGTTTGATCAAATTTTCCTAAATCAATCCTAGATTCTATCGCGTTCGGATGTATCTAAATGAATGCAAATCCTAATCCTAAATGTGGGTATCGAGAGGGTCGGCATGTTCCGTCGAGGCTTGGTCAGAATTATCGCATTAATTGCGAAATCTGAGTCGAGACCTTAAGGGAGTCATGAGTTCTTATGCAAAATATGATGAAAAAAGAAAAGAAAATAATAATATATAATAAGTGAAGGAAAAAGGTGGGTATGCAACATGACAAGGTGCGGGGAACTAATAACTCGTGACTAAATGTTTCTGCTCACGGAGGGGGGAACAGCCTGTACGCCACCGCTTCCCACATAAGTAGACGACTATTTCTAGTCGAATCACACAAATGTCCTAAAGTCTAAGTGAAATGCAACCTAAATGTCATGCATTTTAAAAATATGTCATAATAATAATAATAATAATAATAATAATAATAATAATAATAATAATAATAATAATAATAATAATAATAATATCATGTCAAATGGAAAGAAAAACTAGAAGTGTGTGAAATGTGAAATGCACACGAATGCACCTAACACTAAAATATCCTAGAGGTCTAGCGTTGGGCTAGCCCATTTTAAAAAATCCCACTAGCATTGAACTAACGGAAAAGAATGAAGCCACAACTAGTGTTGGACTAGTGTGGTGACGGAATACCATAAATCATGAATTAAACATTAAAGCATGAATTAAAAGCAAATTAAACATATAAAAACATATAAGATCACATAGGAGCACATAACACATAAGCATAATATTCTAGATGCAAAAATCCTAAGGAAAGCGATAAAAGAAATGAACACATAAGCACACAAAAGCAAATAAATCCTAACTATTACACTGGGGGGGCTTGATTTACAATTTAAGGGGAAAAATTTAAAATGCCCTATCTATTACATTTTCTATCTAATTTACATAATTTTGCTAAAATATGAGAAAAATAATCTACCCATTACATTGACTAACTAAATACAAAATATTATTTTTTCTAAAATAATAAAAATTCAAAATTAAACAAATTGACTACGTAAATACGCAACAAATATATAAAATAAGAAATAAACAAATTAAAATAATACATAAAATCACATTGAACATATTAGAGCACATAGAGAGGAAAATAACAAGAAGTCGATATACCTCTTTGGAGACCCAGTACCAAAGCTTAAAAACGAATACACAAATTAAAGGGACAACTATTTAAAAATAAAGAGTAAAATATGAAATACTAACACATTAGAAGAATGTAAATTATAGCAAGTTAGAGGGAAAAAAATAAAAAGTAGAATAAATTGAGGCCAAATAGTAAATTTAAACTAATTGGGACAAAAATTAAAAATCTACACAAGTCTAGGGGTGTGATGCAAATTAAAGTAAATTGGGGACCAAAATAGTAAATTCAGCAAAAATGGGGAAATTTGCAAGTTTCAAAACATAATTGAAAGGAATAAAGCTTAGGGGGGCCAATTTATAATAAATAAGAACTAAAATGCATAAAATGAAAGTGTGCAAATAACACAACAACCTTACCTAAGACTTCAAGGACCAAAACATAAATAATTATGCACTAATAAAAATAACTAAAACACTAATTGAATTCAATAATTATTAAACAATTAACTGAACTAATGAACTAAAATAGTTAACTAGACCAACTAAACTAACTTAATTAAACTAAACTAGGAAATTAACTAAATTAAAGCAAACTAACTAAACAAAGTTAAAACACAAAACCCTACCCCATTAAAATTTATGTTCGTTCTTTTCTTCTTCATCAGATTCCAATTCCCCAAAAAAAACTCTCTCTCTCTCTCTGCTTTTTCGCTCTTCCCCTCTCCGGTTTCACTCCTTCCCTCTGTTTCTCTGTTTTCTCTCTTGCTTTCCTTCCATCTCTTCTTTCCAGCTCTCTTTCACTCTCCGCCTTTCTCCCCTACTCTATCCTTTCTCTTTCTCGCTTCACTTTTTCACCCTCCCTCTCATCTTTTTTTCTCTTAGTCTTTCTCGTCCTACTCTCTCCAGCCCTCTCAGATTTTTCTTTTTATCTTCCTTCTCTTTTCTCTCGGTCTGTCTTCTCTCGGTCTCGATTTATTTTTGCTGTCAAGGTCCTAATCGGCAGAGTCTAAGTGAGACTGTGACGGGATAGGGGTCTGGACAGGTGGATTATGGTATTTGTTTGGTAATGGTCTGCTGGGAGATTGATGAAATTGGGATTTGGACTGATTGATAAAATGGGGGTGCGATTGACAAGGATTAAATGGTGGTTTTAGGTAGCAATGGAGGTGGTGCGACGGAGGAGAGGAGGCTGGTGTTTGATTGAATGTGATAAACCTGATGGTTTTTTTTTTTTTTTTTTGCAGGTTTGGAGGTGCGATTGGGGCTGTTTTGGTTGGAAATTGGGTGATGATTTCTGAATGGTGATTGTGGAGACAGTGAGATTGGGCAATGGCCGTAGTTGATGGTGGGGAATGTCTGTTCCTACAGGTTTGCGGGTGGTAATAGTTCAGCGTTATTGGCATCGACAGAGGGGAGGAAGGGGGAGATGGAATTGTGGGTAACTGATGCAGTGGGGTTCTGTGTCTGACGGTGGTGGTCCTGTGGGTTGGATTGAGTTTTTGTATGTGGAGGATTGTTTGCAGGTGTGGCTTTGGGCCAGGTAGTGGAGGCTTAGTGCAGTTTGAGCTTGTTGTGTGTTTTTGTTCTTGGTTTGATTGATTATTCATGGGCTTTGTGAGTTGCTGTTGAGGATTGATTATTATCTTCTGCAGGTTTGAGAGATATGGAGGACAGGGGATGGTTGAAGGCTTTCTGGCAATTTTGTGAAGCTAATTGTTGGTAAAAATTATGGGAGGCTGTGAAGGAGGGCCATCGCAATGGGGATTTGGCTGCCAAGAGTGATTTTGGTTGGCTGCCAAGAGTGATTTTGGGTAGCTGCCTTGGGCTTTAGGTAGTAGATTGGTGGTGAGGGTAGAGTAGATTTTGTGTTGCTGGTTAAATTGATGAAGAAGGGTCACAGGTGATGTTGGTAGTTGGTCAAGTAGGGAAGAAGGAGGTGAGGGAGAGGGAAACGGTGAAATAGAGAAAAAGAGGTTGGAAAGACGGTGAAGATTTGAAGAGGAACTAGAAAGAAAGAACAAACAAACCCAGAAAAAGCAACAATCCCAGAAGAAAAGAAGAGAAAACAAACAGACCCAGAAAAGCAAAACAACATAAAACATCATAAAAAAAATCTGGTTTGCTTTTTCATGAAAAATAAATCAACAAAATAAAGATTAAAATAAAAATTACCTGGTGATGAGAGATGATGATGATCTTATTCAAGCTTAATGAAGTCTGATATGAACAGTAACTGATGATCAACAGTAACTGAAAGTTGAAATTAACGGTTGTATATGTGTGTGTGTTTTTTAGGTGAAAAAATGTGTGATTTGATCCTTAATAGATAAGAAAGGTGTGTGTTTAGGGTTTTTCAATTTTTTCTTCTTTTTTTTTTCTGCTGATTAAAAAGGGTATTTATAAGCTACTTGTCTTGTTGGCTAAGAATGCTATAAAATATCGAAAACGCTACCGGTGTTAAAAATACTAATTTTATTGAAAAAATATTTTTTAACTCCAAAATTAAAAATTAATACAAAGAATTTAACAGCAATCTCTAAATTTTCAAAAAGAATTTACAGTAGATTTCAAAAATTAAAAATTAGAGCTCAAAACTGATAAAAACGCGCTTGGGGTGTAAAATGACGATTTTGCCCCTAGACAACAAAAATACACAAAAAATAAATATTGGCCTTAAAAAATTATCAAAAATTACAAGTAAGCTTAAAACATTAAAAAATGCCTTTATGACTCAAAATTTGAGAAAAAGTGAATTTAAATTGTAAAATGACGATTTTACCCTTGAATAATAAAAATTTACAAAAAAAATAGCTATTGACCTCAAAAAATTATCAAAAATTAAAAATAAACTTAAAAAACTGGAAAATTCATTTATGCCTAAAAAATTGATGAAAAATGAATTTAATTTGTAAAATTACGATTTACCCTTCGACAATGAAAATTTACCAAAAAATAGCTATTTACCTCAAAAAATTACCAAAAATTAAAAATAAGCTTAAAATACTGGAAAATACATTTATGATTCAAAAATTAATGAAAAATGAATTTAACTTGTAAAATTATAATTTTACCCTTGAACAATGAAAATTTACAGAAAAATAGCTATTGTTTCTGAAAAAATAAAGAAAATTTAAAAACACGCTTAAAGAATTAGAAAAATGAATTTGGAACTAAAAATGAGCTAAAATGGTGTTCGCGAAGTGAAATTACCATTTTGCCCTTGTGCTGGTAAAAATATAAAAAATACCAATTAAATCCAGAAATATCATAAGAAATTAACAAATTCACATGAAAGTAAAAATATGAATTTAAAACCCCCAAAAGCTTGATAGAAAAATATTTACAGATAAAATTACTATTTTGTCCCCCAGATTAAAAAATTAAACTTTGGCCCAGAAAGTGCAAACATGCCCCTCTAATGTTTGAAAATAAATGGTCTGTCAAAATTTGGTATCTACACTGCTTATGCTCATTTTGCCTCAAATTAGCATAAAACTCATACACCATGTCTGAATAAGTTGGCTCATTTACAGCCATTATTCTGTCCATTTGTTGTACTCTAAATTTTTCAAGAATCCAACCTAAATTAAATTTCTCCATTTCGGTTACATTTATTGACCTTTGCAAGCTTAATTTGATTTTATTATTGACAAAGGACTCAAATCTTTCCCTAGCTACATCGTCAATAAACTGAGGTAGCAATCTATTACCTGATCTACTAGTACTTTCGCGTCGACTACTAGCAACAGCCTGGACTTTCCCTCCCTTGCACCTGACCATTTTGTTGAGATCCACAGCAGATTCACAAAAATAACAAGGACCAACTGCAATTTTGACCTTAGTGGAAATAATGGGGGGTTCGTTTATGCAAGATGAAAGGGGATTTTTATATATATAGGGGATTTTTGTTTTTTCTCAGCTAGGTTATGTCGTTTGGTGTCTTTTGGACTGCGTTTAAATGATTTACTGTCTCAATTGGACGACCAATTCTAACGAAGTGGACGACTAGGTTCCTTATCCGCTTCTCCTAACTCTTCTCGCAGATTACAAAGAGGATGACCGGTTCATCATCCGCTTCTCCTCACTTTTCTCACGGATTACGAAGTTGGACGACACAGTGGCATAGCGGACTTGCAGTTGTGTTAATGACTAAAGAAGCAGACGACCACTCTACTGAACCGGACGTCCGGTTCATCATCTGGATAGCCATTGGAATGAAACGGACAATAGAGCCGGACGATTTATGCTGAAGCGGACATTTGGATTGCGTTAGTTTTCACTATCCGAACTTTCTCTATTTAGTTTATCTTCGCGCCTTTTGGACTTCTCTTCTCCCTAAACAGTTTCCAACCTCAGAAATCCCGCGTTTCATCTCATAACTGCCTTTTGTCCATCTTGTTTATTAAAAATCATTATTTAACACTTCAAGTCCACTTATTTCCTAGATCTTGTCTTTCAATTTTTTTCCAAATTTGCCCTACTTTCTCTAAGCGGACGACCTGGCCTTTGTATCTCCAAATTACACACTCAAATGGCTAGTAGCGGACGAGGAGAACGTCGTGGAGACCGTGAAGGTCGTCGAAGGGGGGTGATGTGGATTATTATGTCAGGGACATGGGTCTAGTTCATTAGGGAAGTAAAATTTTTTTTGATATAGATTGCATGAGGTGATATCATGAGTTTGAGAAAAAAAATGTGACAGGGCTTAAGTTTTGTGCTTTTGAAGATTTTACTGACGGTTTAGTTGAATTAGTAAATTTGATTGCTGCTGCTAGATTAACTGATTTTTGTAACATTAATGAATTACTTTATGCGGATTTGATTCGTCAATTTTATGCTAATTTGAGAATTGACGGAGATGACGCTGTTTCTTATGTCAAGAAGAAGCATGTGATATTCAATGCCAATACTCTTAATCAGCTTTTTGGCATGTCAAACAAAGGTAGTGATTTTTGTACCCTTAGAGAAGTGTCTCCCATTGTCGATCTTGATGAGTTAAAGAAACGCTATTTTGGTAGTATTGTTACAAATAGTTTGAAGGGGTTCAAAATGGATTTTTTCACTCCACTTGCATAGAGTCCTCTACCATATAATTGTTAATATCCTTGCACCAATCAGTGGTCACAAAACTGATGTTACACACATTGGTTTACATCTTTTTTATGGGATTTTGAATGGTATCCAAATCAACATGGTACATGGTAATGTGCAGAGATAATCCTACAAAAGGACTTGCATATGGAAGAATACTGATACGGATCTTGAAGCACTGTCGAGTTGATTTTGAAAGGCAAGTAGGAATGAAGGCACTTGATACAGATTGTATAGGTGCTGATAGTCTTAAAAGACTTCATCTTGTCTTTAGAGATGGTAGATGGTTTTACCTTCAGAGTAAGTTGAAGACAACTAGTTCCCCAGGGTACTATATGGATTCTTTTGGGTATGCTTTTGATGATACGGGTCATCAACACACAGAGGGTGGGGAGGAAGAGCCTGTTCATGAGCAACCACTTTAATCAATTCATCCTGATATTTCATCATCCAGTCATCAAGTTCCTCCTTCTACTTCTCAATTTCAACCTTCATCTTCACATGATCATTCTTGGGAGGCAAGACTTTTTGAGACTGTTGGTGGATTATCAAATCAAATAAATGCAATGCAGAATGAGTTTCAACAAGAAATGTTTGACATTCGTAGACGCCTTTCTTCAGTGGAATATAGGATTGAGACATTGGAGTTTAGGAGTGTGTATGATTGGAATCTAGATGAAGAAGAAACATTTCGCGAATATTACAAGGATAGAAGACGTGCTATTGAAGAACGGCGCACCAAGGCCCATCATGATGATCCTTCTCAGCAAACTGCAACTTCTGAAGGCACTACAACAGTTTGTGACGGTGGATCGAGCTTTGTAGATTAAGTAGATGTTTAGTCATTCTAACAGTAGTACTATCTAGGCTTTTATGGCTTTAAATTCGTATATGTTTTGTTATTTTTCATTAGTTTGAACTGTGTCGTGCTTTTTTTTTTTTCCGTATGACATGTTGTCTATGTGTATTTTTTGGATGATTATAAAATATTACCAAAGCTTTTTATTTTTACAAAATATTTCATCAACCACACAAAAATTTGCATTTGACATTTTATTTTTGAAATGTACACAATGACCTCATATTATTTGGTAACGAAGAATTTTGGTTTGATGATACAAACCCAATATTCTACATAAGTCTAAGTATATTTTATTGTTTTCATCAAAATGGAGTCTATATGCATAAATCCATTTATTACGTTGCCTATATGCTTTGATTAGCACCAATTACTGTTAGTGAAGTTCTGTTGATGAAGCAATTGTACGTGCAAAATTGGACAAAATTCCTGACAAAAAGTGGACGAGTTGGCCGACCCTAAAGTGGACGACCACTGCGTGGAGAATACACAGCTAGACAGCATGCGGACGTTATGGTGGACGCCCAAGAGGATGACCAGTTCATGAGCATACGATCCAGAGACCATGCGGACGTTGTGGTGGACGTTCAAGCAGACAACCGGTCCATGAGCACACAATCCAGAGACCATGCGGACGTTGTGGTGGACGGCAAGCGGATGACCGGTCGAGGACCATACAATCCAGAGACCATGCGGACGTTGTAGAGAACTGGGAAGCGGATGACTGGTCCATGCCATCAAAAACCATGTGAACGTTTTAATAAGATATGGAACCTGGGGTGGACGCCTTGGTGGGCGTTCGATCCCTCATAAAGATGCCATTAGGCCATTATAAGATCATCTTTGGTAAATGTTTCGCTTAATATGTGTTAGAATGAAGAAAACTCAACCTAGGACTATGCTTATATTGGTTTATTTCACTCACTTACACCGTGAATAATTTAAGTGATGACCTAGAACATGTGCTACAAATGAAACTAGTTGGAAATTTACATTTACCAAATGAAAATAGTTGGAAATATAATTGACAATAACATTGTGACAAAAAGGAATGTCCATAATTAATTTCGAGGTCATACTCATTGGAATACAAAAAAGTCATAATTCGTATGACTCGACACTTTAATTTACAATTAACAGTGAACATTTACACCAGTATTAGAGGCTGAGGCTGCAAACATAGCATCAGCAATTGCATCCCTCATTGCCTTCCATTGTCGGACCTCAGTTTGATTAACATGCTAATTGGGCAATACATTATACGGTGGCAATTGATCCGTATCGTATTCATGTTCAATAGTGTCAAATTGACCGAGTCGAAAATGTCATCGTTTGACTGTGTTTCTCTCAAGAAATTGTGTATGGCACAACATGCTATGACAACGTTAACTTGGTTAGTCATGAGAAAGTTCGGTGGCCCTCTCAGAAATGCAAATCGCCTCTTCAAAATTCCAAAACACCGTTCAACCACATTTCGTAGCAACGAATAACGTCTGTTGAATAGCTCAGTTGGATTTCTTGCATGGCTCCGTCCTTGACCTTGATGTTGCACAGTTACTCCCTTGTGTGGGGCCAAAAATCTTGGAGCCATCCTGAATGCTGAATCAATGAGGTAATACTTACCTGTTTATGACATATACAAAGCATCAATCTTATGTTCACCCAAACAATATCACTGAATTTCAAGTAGATTAAGACATGATTGAATACTAACGGGTGGCATTGGGAATTGTGTTGGACCATTCATAGCATGCTCTAGGACTCGTGCATCATGTGCACTGCCCTCCCAACCAACATATACAAACATAAATCTCATATCATGGTCACAAACCACTAAAACATTCTGTAATTTTACACCGTGACGATTTGTAAAAGCTATTTGCTGATCTTTAGGCACATAGGCTGGAATATGAGTTCCGTCCATAACCCCGATGGCATCCTACAATGAAGATGAATATGTAAAGGAAGTACATCACATACAATGAAACAAGTTCACAGAACAAGTTGAAGGATTTAAAACATTAGCAAAGGCACTTTAAACCATGAATAGAAGCGCAGATCATGTAAAATACAAGGATGCATTTCATCGATATTCTGAGGTTTTATAATTCTGTTGCCAAATGTGCAAAGACCATCAATTACCTCGTACACATTTCACCACATTGTCTCAGAAGACCCTTGAAATCTCTCCGATAGACACCGAAACCGGACATTATGACTTAGCATAACAAGAGTCATATCAAGTGCCTCTTCAATCAACACATGTTTGTGGGAATTTTGCGGCACATATCTGTTAACAACGAGAATTTCACACAATCTCAAAAAATTATCCACTGTTATTCTACAGTTCTCCATCAATCGCGCCGAATGCCCATGAATCAATTCTTCTACCCATTGTCAGTCGTGAAGTACAGATATGCGACATGGAACTTTTATTAGTGGCCCAACATATGCATGTCGATGCTCAACTAGTAATAGCAATTGAGCGCCTTGCAGGATAAGCAAGTCATCCTGTATTTTATTAGAAGTCGGGCACGTTTATGTTTTGATAATGTATGCCTGCATAGTCAAAATCTTGGCTTCAATTCTTATTTGCGTAATACGAACACATATTAAAAATACAAAGACATGCTGATTGGCACAAGTACAACAAACTATCCGTATTATAAAATAATTGTATACAGTAGAAATATCTTGCTTAAACATTGAATTGCACAGCTCCAAGCGTTACAAATACAAACATGAAGGAATAACCTAAAAAATAGGAAACGAAAAATGCATTCAGTCAGCAGAACGCTAAAACAATTTGAATAAAAAACTTAAGCTCTGTTGAAGGATAACATCTAATTGCTGGGTTGTTTCTCTATCATTCTATTTATCCACCGAATTTGATCCTTGGTGCTAAATCCACGGAACATTTCTCTATAATTATCGTTAATCAAAGCATTACACAGTTCATATTTAATTGCTTTAGTCATTGAAGGCATGACTGCTTCTAGCTCCTCCATCACTTCCTGTGCCTGTGTGATAGAAAATGTCAACGCCCTTTCTTCAGCTTGGATTTGCAGGTCAGTGAATCTATTGAAACTGCTAACGGCTTGCATATACATTTCCTTGCCAGTTTTAGCTGACTTAGAACTCATACGACCCTCGTGTGAATCGGTACCTTCGTGGCTGGAACTAGATCTCTTGGTTGACATAAGTGGACCATGACTGATATCATCGTCAGTAATGGGAGTGTTTCTATTGTCCAGAGCAACCTACGTTCCTGCCGGTGTAGTCTCCATTGACTATTACTCCCAATAATAGCATGTCTAACACATATACGACCGCTACCTTGGGAAGCCTATGTAGAAGATTGTGCATGCCTCCCCGTTGCTGTCCTCCCTTGTAAAATTGGTGTCAATAAAGCATAAAAATGACATGGGTTGTCATCCTTGAACCATTTGTAGTCGTTGTTTGTCTGGTTCAACGAAAAACAAAATCAAATGCACAGAATATGTATATAAAAATGAAGATTGAATACAGTAAATTGAAGATAAAATATAGAGATTTGTAAGATACCGCAATTAAACGATCCCAGTGCTCCTCGTCAGCCTTGAAACAACATTTTCCCTCATCCCAACCGATTCCAGTCTCCGGTTTCCAACTAAAGCCTCTGAAGTTATTATAGCAGCGCCAGAGTCTATTGAGCCGATAATATTTTGACATTAGTTACTCATTGGTGACTTTGAAGCCATGCTTGAGGTTCAAATAATTGGCCATAGAAACCCAATTAGTTTTACTATTGGACCGCTCATTCCAAAAGTCATAGATTTTTCAGTCAACTAACGTATTGACGAATATTCTCTCCTTATTTACACTCCAATTTGCCTTCTCAGTCATCTAAACCAACTTACATAAGTTAAGCAAAACACGAAATTTTCTCTACAATAGTCAACATATACTATGGGCATAACTTTATAATCAGACAACTATGGCTGCGAAAATATATTTGTTAGTTGCATTGTGCAAAACAAAAAAGTTGTCAAAATCAAACCTTGAAGTAATCGGTAACACACACCTTCAAGTTGTTAGAGTTCGAAATAGAAACAACACGGGATAAGGTTGCAGCAACATTCTTCCTTACATCATATATAACACTTAACATTAGTTTGATTTATTTTAAGCATAAATTTAGAAAAGTTGAAGAATTAGGATAGTTCATAAAAACCTGCTTCGTGACACAATCTTCGCCGTTTGTTTGGCATGTAAGCCACTGTATCCTAAACAACACAAGAAACAGCAACTAATACACAACATTAACATGCAAAAGCAAAAAATGAACTCCCTCTATACCAACAACAAACAAAATTCCATATTCCATTTGAAGTAAATTAATTCACATTTCAAATGTCAATCATTATATTATCACATTATTCACTTTTAAGCATCAAATGTATACATTCATTTGCCTTAGAAGTAACTAGCATACAAATTTGAAACATGCAAATAATATAGGCAGCTAAAAGTTAGGACCGAGCACTGGTACCGAACGCTGGTCAATTCATCCTGAGCATCTGGTACTGTATGTTCTCAATGACCCTATTTAGAATCACTGTAATTGTATTGTTCACGTGGTCGGCATTAACAAATTACACAAATAAACAACCACAGATTACCATTTCTAAACACGTTAGAGTACAAATTAGGAAAAAACACCATGGGTTGAATGCACTACTGACCCGATGAAGAAGTCCAAAAAAGCTCGTCAAGCCACCTTCACTTCTTCTCCTCCTCCTCTGCAGCTACGCCTCCTCCACAGCAATTTTCGTCCAGTGAATGAAGGTAGGTGCCGCTAATTTAACCTTAAAAAATCTGCTTTGTTGCTAAGCTCAACAAGCCCTCTCTAGTTAGAACAACAATTCAGTCGATCTATGAATGGAGGGAGATGGACATGCAGAGGCGTCTTTTTGCAAATACAGTAATTGATCAAGAATGAAAAAAGAGAGCACAAGAATGAAAAAAGAGAGCACAAGGCTGAAGAGGAATGACCAAAGGGTTGACCGGTTGCAGTCGTTCGGACGCTTTTTTGTTGGCTTTATGTTTGAGAGAGGATGTTTAGCGCTCAATTTTTTTGTCAAAGTTATGTTAGTAAATTTTTGAAGCGCTACAGTTCATATTTTGTCTTCATGTAGAAAATTTTTTTTATCTGTCCAAATGGAGTTTGGAAAAATTTTTCAAAAAAATGGTCTTAAAAACATATCCAAACATAGCAGATATTTTTTTACTGGCCAATTGCAACCAAAATCAAAATGAAATCAATTTTTTAAAAATTTTTAAATGTTAGAGTTTTTAATAAAAATAAAAATATATTGGCATTTTTACTCATCTTTTCGAAGTTATAAAATCAATTTCTTCTTAATTTTAGTTCAAAAGTCTAGGCATAAAATTATGAAGATGGTGATTTTATGAAGATGGCCCTTCTTTCTAATGAATAATTTCAAGCGAAATCGAAATGAAATCAATTTTTTAAAATTGACTGGAGTAGAATTTCAGAAAAATTTATTTCCTTACCTTAGAAAGATGAATAAACTACTATTCTATTTTAATATTAATCAAAAAATTCTTATATTCATGTATGCATTAGTGATACCCTTTTATAAAAATTGTGTATAAGTTTCACCCTCTTTATACATTGCAAAACTTCCACCACCTTTATAAGAAATTTTCTCGATGAAATAATTCATTATGTAGATGCGATTGTCGAGACCAAAACGGCCAGTGTGTCTTAGACGTGCTATACACTTTTCGATTTTTCTTTTTCTTTTTTTGGAAATATTTACCCAAAAGGTCCATTTAATTCAGGGATGAAATGAGATACATTGACTCGTCCTCGAACTATTAATACTGTGATGAGTCATTCTTGAATTAATAATTGTGTTTAATTGATACTAAATTTGATGAGATATCTTAAGAAATAAAATTAATGTGTACACTGTTGGGATTGAATTTCTTTTTTACTAATTGAAATATCCAAAATCTGCAATGATATTTTTATTTGAAGTAGTGGTGGTGCACAGTAATCAATGCTCATAGTGATTGATAATAGTCTAGATATACTAATATTTAGAGGGTCTAGGTTAGTATTATAGGTTATTGAGTATTTTGGATCAATTCAGCTATTTTCCTAATTAGTTGCCAGTTGTTCGATTTAGATGTTTATTTGAGCCCATTTGAGCTATTAACTTGTATTTATTCTGCAATTTTTGTACGTTAAGGTGCCCATCTTTGGTTGATCGAGTTAGTTTACAAAAGACGACTATTAGAAACTGATCACGGATGATAGAATAAAGTGGAATGGAGCAATCTCGGATTGGATAAAAGGAGTAAAGATTCGAAGTTTAAAAATTAGAGAAATCGTGCATGCATTGTGGAGAATCTGGCTATAGTTTCTGCTGCAGTTTCTTGGCAAAATGTGTACCATTGGAGGAAATGTGGAACAATTTCAAGTGAGATTATTCATCAGAGAAGAATCGGGTAGAATCCGTTTGTGGATTCTCTACAAGCAAGTCCGTGGTTTCTCTTCAGTGGAGAAAATGTGGGTGCTTTGATGCAGGTGGAGCTTTGAGAACAACAAATTATCCTAAGCCCTATCGTCTACAGTGGGTAAGGGATAGTGGTGAACTAAAGGTGACCAAGCAGGCTGTGATCGAGTTCTCCATTGGAGCTTACAAAGATAAAGTAGTATGTGCTGTAGCACTGATGGGGGCAAGTCATTTGCTATTGGAGTGTCTGTGGCAATTTGAACACAATGTGATTCATGACGAGTTCAAGAATTACTATTCATTTGTGTGGCATAGAAAAGACGTCACCTTAGTGCCGTTGTCACCATTAGAAGCTCATAAGGATCAAACGAGATTAGCTAAGGAGCTTGAGGCTACTAATAGGAAGAAGAAGATGGTGAAGACGAATTCTACTAACTCTCATTCTTCTCCTCCACATATTTTTTCTGTGCAAGTTCACGATATTCCCTTGGTTGAAAACATGAAGAAGCTAGATTCGAGAATGAATCCTTTTGAAGTAGAAGAGAATGATGCGAACATGAAGTGAACGCTCAAGTGGAAGAAGGCATACAAGTTGTTTCTAAAGCATCGCCAAACCAGAGACCATCACAAACCCCTAATGGAGGTTTAGAGGCATCAAAGATGGTTAAAAGGGGAGAGAGGAAGAGGACATCCATAGTTGGAAGGAGTACGATTGCGGAAGTTCAAAAGGCAGCTAAGACAAAAAGGCTAGAGAAAGGGTTTTGACGAAGGCTGGGGGCTAAGCCGCACCACGACCTTCCCCACGGGCTCTATAAGAATGTGAGTCAAGGCAGAATAATGTTTTGACAAAGGCCACGCCTTAGCCCGTGGCATGGCCTATCCTGTAGCCTTCATCTGCAACTTTATGATTTCTCTTATTTTTGCATTTTTTTCCTCAATTTTTGACTTGTAATAGACTAATTACTTACTATGTTAGTTGTTTGGGGGCATTTTTGCTTATATAAGGCTAAATTTTACTATGTCTTTGATAGAACGTTAACGATTAATACAATTTTGGTGAGGTTTTTCTCTTTTCTCTTTTGTGAGATTTGCAATTCTTCGAGTGATTCATGAAATTTCTTTTTTATCTCTCGTTCTAACCAACACGTGAGATTAGGGTTTGAAGTTTATTTCAATCTAATTTCAATTCTTGGGTAGAGTTGGATTTAGATTGTTCTAATTAATACACAAGAACGATCCTTGGGAGGGTTGTCCTATGAATTTTGAGTATTCCCATTAGATGATTAACGTGTGGTCTCGAGGGGATTTGCATCACATGGAGGACAATGTGTCATTTTAAGTTTGGAAGAAAGATATAAGAAATATCTTTGGTTTGGTTTTGGATGATTGCATCAAGACATTGTTTTGGTAAAATATGACCAAATTTTTTTTTTTAAATTTGCTTTAATATCATGTTTGTATACCACAAACTTGTTGAATTCATCTACTTTTTGAAGTAATTTATGCAATTTTGAATGAATCTATTCTACATATTGACAGGCTCTAAATTAGGCTAAAGGAATAGCTTTAAAAACTACTAACTTATCAAATTAAATTGCCTAACTCCCTGTATCTGCAAGAGTACAGATCGCACAGTAGTGTAGGGAACTAGGGTCGATCTCACAGGGAACGATCAAGAAGTACTAGGTTTCTCTAAACTCCTCTATTATCTATACAACAAACTAGAGTGAATTAATCTAAAGAAAACTTACTACAGGATTACCTAGGACAAGATAGCAATATCTAAGAAGATTATAGGGAATGACTGCCTAGGATCTAGAATCATTTTAAGATCTAGGTTGTGATCAATTAACCTCTTTTATGCCCTCTCATTTACCTTATTTGGAATCCAATCTCATTTTATCTAATTTTCACTCTCGTGACAAACTAGTAATTACCAACTTATTATTCCTTTCCTACTCTCATGGTAAAGTAATTAATATTGATTCATTTTACTGTCTAGATTGCTCTTGACTCATTTAGAAATACCACTACTCTCGTATGAAATATTACCTGGACTTCACTTGCCCCTTTTCACTACTACTATCAACTTTCATTGCATAGAAGTAATTTTGATAGTTATAACAGTTGGCCATCCAATTACAACCCGAATTAATCCAATACAGTGAATCAAACACAACATCAATCATAAAAATCATTTTAACCCCTAAGCAAGAATAGTTTAAGTACACATAATTATGTCAATAAAGATGCAATCTTTAAGCACAAGTGATATAATTAACCAACAAAAAGAGGAATTGAAAGAGAAACTTATTAATTATTGAAGGGAATCAATAGTTGCTGCACAATTCTTCTTGAGTGTTCACCCACAATCTTCTCTCCTCTTGCTACTCTATAACTATGGCCATCGAGAGAAAAAAAAAATAAAAAACTAGAGAGAAAAACTATCACCAAACTATGTTTATTCTAAGATTATAGAGTTTTCTTTGCCTTAGGACTTTTCTTCAAAAGGAAAGAAGTTAGGTTGCCGTAGAACTCTTCAAAGATAGTAAATCACCTTTTTTTCTTGCTCTCGTCTGCAGTAAACTAGAAAATTCACCTTGTTCGTGACACGTATCTGTGACCGGATACTATTGCGAATACTCCTTCCCAGGACAAATAACCTTCGTGGCTAAAGAAATACCCATGATGCATATCTGCGACCGGATATCATCGCAGGTAGAACTTCTTCACTGCTTTTGCGAATTTCTACAATGTTTCATCCTCCCTTCTTAATCCATCCTGTACTATCATCCAAGTTCTTGCCATTTGGACTCCTTTGGTGCTCCAAAACTAATCAAACCTATAATTTATATCAAAAGTAAAGAAAAACTATAAATATCAACTCAAACTAAAATAAAGGAAAAATCAATCATATATTAACCTAATCTACTAAAAACTACTCCCATTGAACCAAACAAACACCTAAATATTACTCCAATTTTGTACCTATCAAATTTCTCCACATTTAAGTTGTTGCTTGTCCTCAAGCAATAAGCTTTCAAAGCAAAGACTTAACATAGGTAAAGCAATGAATTGCTTCGATAACCAGTACATTCAAATCATAATCTCGGTTAATCATCTCCAAATACTCATGACACCAAATAAAGAAAAGGGCAATTAACCCAAAATCATGTTTATCTAATTTAATCTACCACTTCTACTCAAATTTCACAAACAATAAAACAACAATTGACAAGTAATTTCATCTATTCATAGCTTTCATTCTACAGAACTTATGATTTATTCATTTCTAATTTCAAAGAAATTAGGCCCTTCCCCACTCTAATGTTACAGCCTTTTGATGCGAGTGTTCACATTTATTAATGTAAACTCCTGATTACTCAGTATTTCATCGTTGTAGGTTACTATGTATACCTCATAGTATTGACACCTTTTTACACGAATGTTGACATTTGTTAATGCCAATCCCTGGTTACTCAGTACCAATACTAGAGGAGTAACCCCTAATTCCTCTTATTTTACTACTACTATTACTTCTACAACTCTTTTCTTTTCTTTTCTCTTTTTTTTTTTTTTGGAAGAGAAAGAGATACGAGGAAATACCCCTCATTCTTTAAGTCTACTAACCACAAATAAACTACATCACTTATCAACCATGCTAAACTTATTCTCATGGCATCTCATAGAGGTGATAAATATTACACATACAATCTACACAATTCAGGCTTCACCCAATTCTACTTAATATCACTTTCTCTAAAGTCAATTACCTAAGTTATAAACGAATATACCAAGTATCAAGAATTCACTACTCACTATCAATCAATTCTAGCCTAGTACCTATTCATATAAACATCTACTACCTCATTCTTTAAGATAATCCCCACACTTGGATGACACATTATCCCTAATGTGCAAGAAGAGAAACATAAAGGAAGATAATGTAAAAAGCAATTAAAAAATAGCACTTCCCTAACAAATAAGTAGTAGATCTATTAAAGTAGGTGCATCTACATGCTTCATCCACAAACAAGAACATAAAAGTGAATATTAAGTACGATACCAAAATAATAGACTAACTAAAAATCGAAAATAAACTAAAACTGAGCTAGAAAAGAAAGAAAACTAAGAAAATTAAATGAGTGAAATGTTTAAACCGGTGGCAGAATATCATCTTCCAAGCCACCACCCATGCCATCATATGCCATCACCAACTGGACTAGGTCTGACTGCATCTATACTCTGTCTGGCTCCATCTTCACCTGAACACATCAACTATAGTATCTACTATAGGGATGCTCCCATGTTTGCCATCCTCAAATCCATTCCTTGCATTCATGTTTGCATGCCTTGCATTTGTGTATCGACTGAATGCATCTAACTCTGCATCGACTAGAAGTTCTCTTGCACTTCCAATCTCCAAGCAACTAGGTACCCTTGCAAGGCATCTAGATCGGTTGTGTGATACGGCTCTACTGAGGACAGTGATGGAGCATCCTCGCCTTGGGGTGGCTCATAATCCTCAATCATAGGTTGCTTATCCACCCAGGGAGTCTCAATGTGTTTGACCATCGCCTTATCCACCTTGATGGTCTTCACCGTAGCAAGTGTGATGGTATCACTGGGGTCGATGGGCAGTCTCTACACTCTATCCACTGGGATGCCTATCCTCTCTGATAAGTAATAATTTTACCTATTTTAATATAGCATTTTATATATGATTTTAGAGTATTTTTAGTATGTTTTGGTATTTTTTGATATAAAAATGGCTCAAGTTCAGTATTTTCCATCAAAATGAGGATTGTTCCAAAATTAGAGTTTTTAGTCCGGAATTAGGGTTTTGAAGCAGAAATATTATTTTGAGCAAATTAATGCCCAAGTTTATTTGATTATGTAGGAAAACAATGATTAAACACAATTTGGATTAATTAAAACTCAAAGAATATTAAATTCAAAGATGATTCAAGTTACACCAACTTTATCATTTAAGCTTGGAATTTTCGGCAAATATTTTCTTCACCAAATTCTACCAAGCAAATTATGGTTCAAACTGTGAAAAAAGGTCTCAAGGGCATGAAAGGAATAATCAAATTTTGAAAAGGGCAAAATGGTAAAAGCTCGTATATCGTATCTGCGGGTTTCCACTCGCGTATTACATCCGCGGATCGACGCCAACTTGGAAATTTGGGCTCTCTTCAACTTACAGCTTGTTCACACAACTTTTGCAGAAAATTCCAATGTCCAGCTGCATTTTGGAATGCCCTAGAAGATAGCACAAAACTCAAGGAAGACTTTTGAGGCCAAAGGAATCAAATTTCATCATTATGCCTCCAACTTGGACAAGGACTTGAACTAAAGTTTATTCTATAAATACATGCCTCTGTATTCATATAAGACATGCTTAGTTTGAAGCTTGAAAAAGCTAGAACTAGAGTTTGGTAGGAGGAGCACTCCTTGTAAATATTTAAACTAGTTTTCTTCTTAGTTTTGTAGGAATTCTCAATTCTTGTAACAAAACCTTGAAGAAACTTGTACTCAACATGTTTGATGGAATGAAGGAAGATGCATTGGAGCCATGTTCAACTATATATTGAGCATTTCTTATCTTACTCTTTCTAGTTTTATGTTTGCATGTTGTTTACATTCATTTATGTGCTAAATATTATCTTTAACATGATGAACTAAGTTGATTTCAATTAGGTTTAGGATGAAACTATGATATGAATTGGTTTATGGCCTATTTATGCTTGTTTATTCATTTACTTGGTTTTAACACTTGTTGTTGATTAGCTACCAATTTCAAGTCATCTAGTTGTTATTTAACAAAGAGATTTGTGCTTAACAATGGAAAGAGTAAATGAAACTTATGTTGAATCTCACGAGAGTAGTGATTCACACAGGTGGAATAAGGATTAAAGCCACAATTCATGAGTTTAATGAACAAATGCATGCTAGATTTTACCACGAGAGTAGGAAAGCTCATGTATTGGTAGTTTTCCATTCGTAAAGATGTCTAGTTTGGAGTAAAATTAGAATTGAATCCTAAGCATGAATAAAATCATTATGGTCATAAGCTAAACTCACATATTTTGTGGATTCTTAAGCCTAGCCAGCTTTGTTTCACTAGTTTCTTCATTGTTTGCTTACTTGAATTTGAGTTTTCTACCATTTCACATCCTCTAAAGATTGATTGTTTAGAAAATAAAGCAAGTTAGTAGTTTTGGTAGTTGTTAGTTCACGTTTCCTCGTGGGATTGACCCTAATACTCGTCATAAATACAATTGACCCGTGCACTTGCGGAACGAGTATTAGGTTATAAATTTTATTACTTTTTTGTGTGATTTGAAGTGAATTTATTGTTATATTTTGATATAACCTAAACTCACAATCACTCTCGAATATTCAGGAGAGAAGTCTTGGGAAACAAAAACAAGTGTTAGTGGCCTTAGCCCTCAACACTGTCCCCATATAATTGGTGATCACATTGGGGATTGAAGTAGCATTGGGCATGGCACCATTCACCAGCTCCTCCAAAAAGTATAAATCGCTATTGCGTAGTTCTTTTTTGCTACTCTGCTTTGGTTTCATATTCTGAGCCAAAATATAAGAGGCGACATGGAGTTGAGCATTTTTGAATTTCTGTGCTCTATACAGCATTCTCCCATCCATTCTGGACTTCTCCTCTTTCATACCAAGTCTAACTGCTGCCTCATCAAGGTCCTAGTCCTCAGGGAACTCAAACTTTCTACTACCTTCCTGACTAGGGCCATTATTCGGACACTCTTGAAGCTGTGAGATACTTTCCCTGGTAATCTAGACCACCTGTCCCCAGACTATAGAACTGATGAACCATCCACACTTCTTTTCTTTATTAAGCACGTTCGCATAAAACTTCTTGACCAACTTAGGGTAATAATATTGAGGAAGGCGCATAATGGGATTTCAACCCAACTTAGCAAATAGCGTAGTCACAAGAAAGTAATCATCAACTTCTTGTGAGATTGACTTCTCCTTCATTAGGTCTTTATACTGTTATGCTTCATACCATTGCTGATTGTCCGTAGAAGTGAATCTAGTGGCATCAAACTGTGGTGAAGAGACGTCTTCACTCGGGGGCCTGCATGAAGAAGAAGCTCGAGACCTCTTACTAGTAAATCTGGAAGATGAAGCCATACCTATCAAGATTCAAATCTAAACAGTACTATGAATATCCTACAGGACACATTATAAAAAAACCAAAAGCCATCAAACCTAGGCAAATTGATCAGAATATATGTTAAAAAAAAATTTCTTCCAATTGTATAAATGGTACAAAACAGGTGTACCATTTTATACTCGACGTTCTTCTGAAGCACGTCGAGCAAATTTTTTTATATTTCAAGCACGACGTGCTTGATGAGCACGTCGTGCTCGACGTGCTCACCAAGCATGTCGAGCTTAGGCTGGTCAGGCTGACTAGCTTGACACTTTTGGCACCACGTGCTTGGCAAGCACGTCGTGCCAGAAACTTTTTTTTTTTTTAAAATTTTGGAGCCATTGATCAACGGCTCCAATTAACCCCAGTGGCCTATAAATCCCCCCCAGACGTCTCTCTCACTCACTCTCACTTTGATTCTCTCTCTCTCTCTCTCTCTCTCAAAAATTTGGTCAGAGGAAGCGATTTGGTGGGAGTAGAAGCAGAAGCAAATTGTTGGGCAGAAGGAGAAGCAATTTGCTTGGCAGAAGGGGAAAGTAATTGCAAGCACGGGCAGAAGGAACTCTCCAGGTTGCAAACCGTCTTCAAACTTGTTCAACAGAATTCTTCAAGCGGATTTGCTTATTTTTTTGATAGGTAATTATGAATCAATTTTGTTTTTGTAATTTTGTTATGATTTTATATTATAAATTAATTATATTAAATGTAATGTGTAGGTTAAATATTGTATGTGTATAGGGCAAATATTGTGTAGTTATTGTATGTAATTATTGTTGTATGTAAATATTTGGAATTTGAATTATGAATTATATTTTGTAGGGTAAATATTTTATGTTAAATATTGGGTGATTAAATATTTGTATGTAATTATTGTGTAGTTAAAAATTTGGACAATGAACTATGAAAATTTATAATATGGGACTTGATATTTTGTGCAATTCAAATTTGGACACAAAACTTATGCAAATAATAAATTGGCCCCTAAACTTTTTAATAATTACAACTTGACCCCAAAACTTTTTAAAATTATAGTTTGAGCCCTATATTTTTATGTATTTATAAATTGACCCTAACTTTTTTAATAATTACAATTTGACCCCTATAGTTTGATGCATTTATAATTTGGCCCCTAACTTTTTTTATAATTACAATTTGACCTAAAATTTTTAAAAATTACAATTTGACCAGTATAGTTTGATGTATTTATAATTTGGCCCCTAACTTTTTTATAATTATAATTTGACCCTAAAACTTTTAAAAATTACAATTTGACCCCTATATTTTGATGTATTTATAATTTGGCCCTAACTTTTTATAATTATAATTTGACCCCAAAATTTTTAAAAATTACATTTTGACCCCTATATTTTGATGTATTTATAATTTGGCCCCTAACTTCTTAGAATTACAATTTGACCCTTATATTGTGATGTATTTATAATTTGGCCCTAAACTTTTAGATGTGCTTCGGTTGAAAGTTTGTGTATTTTGAACATGTTGTTTAGGATTAATTATGTTTTGTTTGTTATATATAAAACTTATTAGTTTTTACATTGGTTAGATTTAGGCGAAACATGTCGAACGATAATATTTTGGCAATTAATTTATATTGGAGAGGAAAAATTGTGTATGCCGGAGGATAAATGCTGTATGACCCGCTAATGCCAAAAAAATTTTTGTTCCTTACGAAAATGGTAAATTTTGAGGAATTGATGGATAAAGTATACGATGCTATGGATATAGATCGGAATAGATTCAAGATTACTCTGATACTCAGGGGTTGCATGCTATAAGGTGCATTTGGTGTAAAACCTTTAGTAGATAACACCGAAGTGAACGTAATGTATTATCTCAAAGGAAGTAATCGCGAAGTAATTGAAATATATGTAGAAATTGACGAGATCCCAGGAGTACAAGAATATGCAACTTAGGGAACTAGTTAATTTGATAGTTTTTCGATGGATCCAATGCAGATATCGGGTCAGTATACTCAGTTAGAATATGAAAATATGCAACCGCCTTGGAGAGGACGGAGAAGAGGTAGTAGGAGTTGACAGTCGGCCAAGTAGCAGTGCAACGGGGATTCATATGCCTTTGGCGACAGAGTTTGTTTCTGTGCACGACGATGATGAAACACTCCACATTCATAGCGCGAAACCAGAGACTAACATGAAAGATAGTGACATGAACTTCGAGCCGGAACCGAAAGATGATGAGTCCGAGGATGATAGAGACAGATATGATACATCCGGACAAGAGGACACCTGGAGAAATTTCGATGTGGGTCCTAGTTCAACATGGACTGGCTATGATCCTGGAACACTTCAGTATGATATCGGTGTGGATGGAACATTACAATTTGACCTCTTAAGCAGGGGTCCAACTGAGCGACTTAATGTGTGGAACGAGGAGACGATAGAATTTCGATTGAGCATGCTATTTGATAGTAAAGAAAAGGTACAAAAAGTAGTGCAAAAGTGGTCCATTAAGCATAATAGAGAATACAAGGTGCGTGCAAGTTCTCAACGACTTGGTATGTTCGTTGCATAATGGCGGCAGTGAAGCAGCATTTTCACTGTGATATGTCGTATAGGAAAGCTTGGTTCGGTCGTCGTAGAGCCATTGATATTCTTTATGGTGATTGGCTATCATCTATACTCTTTCTTCCAACGTTCATGGAAGAATTACAACAATATAATCCGGAGACAGTTATTGTGTGGGACCCACATCCAAATAGCACCCCTATTAACATATTTTTCAACTATGTTTTTAGGCTTTTGATCCTGCCATTCAAGCATTTCGTTATATGAAACTGGTTATTTGCGTAGACGACACTTTCATGAAAGGACCGTACAAAAAAAAATTACTTGTTGCTGTCAGGTACGATGCATGTAATCACCTCTTGTCACTAGCCTTCGCATTTGTCGATGAGGAGAACAACAAAAGTTGGCCTTGGTTCGTACGGTTGTTGCGTATTTATGTATGTGGTAATGTTCAAAATGTATGCGTGATATCGAATAGGCATAAATAAATTATCCACGTAAGATGACGCTTCTGGAATGGCGTGAATCAATGGGAGTCCACCGCTACTGTCTTGTGCACGTACAAAGTAATTTTACGCAGAAATTTAAAAACGATAGGTAATATGGTTTTCAAATTTTTATTTTTTAGATTAGGATTTTTACAATTTTAGTTAAAACCATCTAACGAAACACCCAATTTTATAGGCTGAAGAAACTTGTTATGGCAGGTGAAATGGCCAATCAACCATCTAAATACGAAGAATACATGCGTCAAATATAGAGTTTGAATCAAGAGGTGTACGATTGGTTGATAGGCGTCAATGTTGGACCCAAACAATGGGCGTTGTACATGAAAGAGGGATACCGTTGGGGTCATACATCGACAAATATGGCCGAGTGTTTCAATAACTTGATGAGAGATGCGCGATTGTTGCCTATTACTGCATGCGTTTGCTTTACACTGTGTTTGACTGTTAAATTATTTGTCAAGAATCAGAAATTGACATGGGATGTGGATACCCATTTCCAGAATACAGTTGGAGTAAATACGCGTCAAATGAGAAAAAAGGCAAAAAATACAAAGTTGAATTGTATGATTCCAGAAACAAAATTTTTAATATAATTACTCGCCACCATCGAGGTCACGAGGGTAGAAAAGTACAAACTGTAGACCTTACAAAGCGAACATGCACATGTCGTAAGTTTCAACAACTCCACTTTCCATGTTCGCAGGCAATGGTGACATGCTCTCAATCCATAATGAATCCTATGGAGGCGAGGAGTATATTTACGATACTTATCAGGCGACATTCGGGCTCCATTTCTATCCTCTTAGAGACCAACAATATTAGCCGCTATCAGAATTGAAATTAATAGTTAATTGTAGTCACTTAAGACAAAGACGACCGGGGTTATTATGGACTGCAAGAATTCGAAATCAGATAGATCATAAATGGTCAAATGCACTGCATCGATCCTACAATTGTTCATAGCCTAGCCACATAGCACAAAACTGTCTATTTCTTGGTTTCTTCCATCATTAGTAATGTAGGATTTTAGATCCTTTAATTGGACTAAGTACTCCATATTCAGAAGTTTTTAATTTAACCTTGTAAAATTGTAATCATATTTTTCGTATTTAATAAAATTTTTTGAATATATAGTTTAAGATTTTGTGTTATTTATATATCTGTTGATATTCATTTTTACATCTCGAATGCAACAAAATTTTTTCTCATCAATCGATATTTTTTGTCCTTCCTAATTTATTTTTTAATTATCACTTATACCTTATCGTATTCTTTAAACATGCAGTTACGGATTGATATAAATCACGTTCACATCAGTACTGCACTACCAGTTCAGCGTCCTATAGATGCTTGTCTGTTATGTTGGCATCTTATTCATAGATCTGCAGTAGTCTTCCGCGTAGAAGGCATTGATCTTGATGTCAATAAATGTAACGGACGTTTTTTGCAGTTACTTCAGGTAGCAGATCCCCGTGTGAGATACTATATTGACGTTATTGGGTTTGACGGGGTATGTCGAGTGGGTTCTTTTAATTTGAACCATGGCCTGATTACTGCGTTTGTCGAGCGATGGAGACAGGAGACCCACACCTTTTATCTTCTTGTTATTGGTGAGGCGACTGTCACGTTGCAGGATGTCGAGGTGTTATGGGGTTTGCGAGTCGATATTACCCGTTATGTTACACCACAGGAATACTTTCGTTACTGAGCGACAACATATGGCTTTGGATTGGTCGGAATTTTTACCTGAGCAGCAAGATTTCAAGAAAGCACAGATAAAGATTGACGCCCTTGGCAGGCATTTGTCACAGCATCTATTACCACTAGATGCTCCGGATGCGATAGTCTACCAATATACCCGGCCATTACTTTTGATATTACTCAAAGATCACATGTTTGTAGATAGTGCCGGAAATGTTATAAATATACTCTGGTTAGATTCGATGCGTGATTTAGAGGGGATGGGACAGTATAGTTAGGGGAGTGCTGCTCTTGCATGCTTGTATAGGCGCATGTGCGCTACATCAGTTGTCGGAGTTAAGATCACTAGAGGCCCGTACATCCTACTTCAGGTAAAAAACTTAAACGTTAATCTTATATTATTAAGTATGTTTAACTAATTAAATAACTTAAAATCTAACATTTAAATTACTCGATTTTAGCAGTTATGTGTAAGGTAATAAGGGGAATAACGCAGCGAAAAAATTTAAAATTTTATTACTTTAGCCATGGATTTTTTTGATATAATCTATACGATTAAAGGGTATTTAGCACAAATATCTCAAGTATAGAAGGTTTTTATGCTTCTAAGGGCAAGATCCTATTCGATGAAGGTGTTGATCTACCATGAAAAGCCTTCCAATTGTCGAGCCTCTAACAGTATCCACACAAATATGATCTTTAGGAAGCTTTTGGCTTCCTTGCCTTGTCTTTTGAGTACTAGCTCTCTTGAATATCATGAAGAACACAAGAATAAGAAGAAAAAGAAGATGAAATCCTAATAATTAGGGAAGGAGGTGGCGTTTTTCTTGGAGAAGAAAATCGCCTCTCACAATTTTTTCTCTCTCTAAATTTTATCTTCTGTTTCATCAATTTATCAAGAGCCCTTTCAAAAGGCTTCTTATTTGAACACTAAATCAAACATAACTCCTCTCTGTCTATCTCTAACCGTTTCTTTTGAATTTTGGATTTCAAAATTTAGGGTTTAGGCCACCACCATGGTTGGTTCCCAGCCGTGTGATGGCCAACCACCGCCTCCTTTCCTACTACCTAGTTCTTCTTTTCCAAAATCCTTTGCTGTAGCTATCTCTTCTTCTCCAGCAACATCTTCCACGACTAATATTGGTAAACTGGCCTCTTATCGTGGAGAGCCAGCATTATTCCTTTCAAGATATGATCTCCATCCCTCTCCAAGCCTTTCCAGAACACTCTAGTGGGCAGGTTTGCTCTTGGAAAACCGAATATGGAAACCATCCACAAGTTTATTATCTCTCTTGGTCTTCAAGCCGAATGTTATGTGGGTTTACTGAATGCCAAGTACATAATATTGAGGCCTCAAACAACTGATAATTTCACACGCCTGTGGTGCAGGCAAACTTGGTACATTAATAACTTTCCAATGACTCTCTCTCGTTGGACCATTAGTTTTCGGCTTGATCATCAATCTCCCCTTGCTTCGGTATGGGTCAATCTGCCAGATCTCCCACTGCCTTTTTTCTCCATGACAATACTTTGCAAACTAGGACAATTGATTGGAAGGTCTTTGCAGGTGGATGAGTCTACGGTGAAAATAAAGAGGCCATCGGTTGCCAAAATTCTAGTTAAGATGGACGTCTCTAAAGAACCTGTTAAACGGATATGGATTGACTTCGAGGAAAGAGGTTTTTGGCAGGCAATTGAGTATGAACATTTGCCAACGTATTGCAACTTTTGTTCAAGGCTAGGGCATGATGAAGAAGGTTGTCATGTGAAATTTCCTCACTTGCGTCCAGTTAAGCAGAAAGAAGCAGCGAAGTTTGGGGTTGATAACTCGCATGTGCAGGCGGGGCAGAAAGAAGGCCAGCGCAGTTTGGTTTATGTCCCTAAGTAGACTGTCCAACCTAGTAAGGATTGCACAACAATAGTTTCGCAGGAAGACCCATCAACCATAGGAAAATCTAGAACAGATGATCAGAATATAAACCATGAAATAATGCCCTCGAATGACCAGAATGTTCATCTTGTACAGCCTGAACCAGTTCAAAAACTAAAACAACTTGGACTAGAACATATGGAGCATCCACAAAGAGAGCAGGAGAAAGAGATAACTAAAGAAAAGCAAATTTTGCAAGGGGCTATAGTTACTCAAAATGTGTTTGAGGTGTTAGCTGATCTTGAGAAGGACAACGAAAAGGAAGTTGCGCTGGTTCCAACAACTAGATTTCGTGATTTCAGCAACGACAAGCGGGGTAAGGCAAAATCACGTTGTTAAAGAAGGGAGAGACGGTACATGAATCTTCAACTTATAACCTTCGTTCTAAAAAATGTTAGAATCATTTAATGTGATTTTTTGGAACATTAGGGGTGCCTCTCGAAGGGACTCTATTCAATTTATTGTTAGTGTATGCCCTAAAACCAAGTTGGTTTTTGAATTTTTATTACGCTTATTTCGTGTTATACTTATATATGTGGCATTTTCTTTGTCATTTAATACTTGTTATTAATATTACTTGTTTATTTGATAAAGTCCATAGAATATTAACTGTGTATAAGAGATTGTAAGAGTTACAATGATGAGACTCTTATTACACATTAAGTTATATTCTTAAACATCCCTAGTCGTAGTATTAATGAGATTGGACATCATTAATATGGGAAGACTAGCACATACTTTGCCTCTACTTATGGTAAGTAGTAGTTGATCTCGTCAACTATGGCGTGTGACACCTAAGCTGGTATGTGGATGCTTGTTAGAGAACAAGTTCATTGGATTGATCCGCCAAGAGTTACTATTCATAGTGCTAATGAATTATACTCTTAATGGCAATGGTGTAAGTGATCCTTAGACTTGAGATTACCATGGTATCTTGAGTGTGGATTGCTATGCTTTGACTCTATTGCTCGGTGCTCGTAAAAGAGTAGCCCATACGGTAGAGATTGGGTATAGTATGAAGCATGGAAGGATAGTGAGTAATCGATATAGGATTCACCACTCCTTATTATAGGAGAGTATATCCCGGATTGGCCACTTGTTGAAATATGACTTAAAGAATCTTTTGCGCAAAAGTGAAAGTATGACTTGAAAGAGTTTCAAGGTTATACTTTTATGAAAGTTGTATTTCGGGAACAAGAAATCATTAATTAGTCATTTAAAGAGTGCGCACTACACTCTTAGACTAATTGGGATATAGTGTGGTGAAAGGATATTAATTACACGGTAACATTGTCATTGATAGGTGTAGTCTACCATATGACTTTCCTATTCACTTGGGTGGTCATGATGCATTGCTAGACGCCACTCATGATCTATAAGTGCAAATTAATTAATTAGTGAATTAATGATAAATTAAAGTGTTAATTTATCTGGCTCTTAATTAATTAATTAAATGAGTTATAATTTGTACTTATTGCCAACGTGAATGGAACCTAATGGGTCACACACAATAAGAACATGGTCTTTGGGTTAAATTGTTATTAAGATAAGTATAATGATACTTATGGGGTTAATTTATGTGATAAATTAACTTAAAGGACTTAATTATAAATATTCTAAGTCTTGATGGAAATTAGTTTCCTAAAAGGAATTAAGAAGCTATTTGGTTTCCTTTTGGAATTGGTTTCCTAAAGGAATAGGATTAGCTTAAGGTAAGCTTCCTAAACCTTCTTGGTTTCCAATTGCTCTTGTTTCCTTAAAGACTAGGATACTACATCTATAAATAAGTCCATGCCTTGACTCTTGGAATGATTGATGAAACATAACACAAAATTTAGAGAGAGAAAAATTGAGAGCTTGGTGGCGTTTTTCTCTCCAAGAAAAACGCCACACCTCCATTCCCTAATTGTTAGGGTTTCAACTTCTTTCTTCTTCTTGTGTTCTTCATGAATCATTCAAGGGAGCTAGCACTCAAAAGGCAAGGCAAGCAAGCCCAAAGGTTCCTAAAGATCATGTTCGTGTGGATACCGTTGGAGGCTCGACACTTGGAGGGCTTTTCATGGTAGATCAACACCTTCATCGAATAGGATCTTGCCCTTTGAAGCATAGAAACCTTCTATGCTTGAGGTATTTGTGCTAAACACCCTTTAATCGTATAGATTACATCAAAGAGATCCATGGCTAAGGTAATAAATTTTTAAATTTTCCGCTGCGTTACTCCCCTTATTACCTTACAGTGGTATCAGAGCCTCCTTTGATTATATCTATATGATTTGTGTTTATTTAATTGTCATAAATATGGATGGTTTGTTCTTGATGAAATTTGTCTCAAAATTGTTTTAGAAAAATCAAGAGTTTGATTTTTAAGATAAGTTCTTAATTGTTTAAAAGTGTTTTAAATAATTAAGATGAGTTCTTATGGTTGTATTCAAGGTTTCTAAATTATTTTTACGTGCTAAAAGGGTTTTAACATGTTTTGATTCAAAAGAGTTTTGAAAAAGACCAAAGAATTTCAAAGATCGTATTTTCTGGACACAAACCGCGCGAAAACTCGCGCGCGTTTTACCCACGGTTAAAAACTCGTATGTTCTGTCAACAAACCGCGGATGAAACCGCGCACGGTTTGTCCCACGGTTTGTAAACCGCGGATGAACCCGCGCACGGTTTGTCCCACGGTTTGCTGGCAGAGTTCTAGCGAGATTTTTCCTAATTTTTTGGAAAACGCGAATTTTTAGAATTTTCTCTACAAAACACTTTCCAATTTTAATTGTTAATATTTGGAAAGTTAAATATTGGAAACCTACACCTTCTATAACTTTATTTTTGAGACAAATAAATTCAAGAATATTAATCTAATTAATTTAGACCATGTGATTTATGACTAGAATTAAATAAAGTAATTTATTTAATTGTTAAATATTATGATGGCATGGTGGATGATTATGGACTATGACCAATGTGATTGAATGGTTGAATTTTTTATTAATTTTGATGGTTGGCTTGTATTGGTTTTTAAAATAGGGCCTGCGTGTCCTGCCTTCTCTATTATTCTCATGTAATTCTCTTCTCACCTAACTCCCCTCGAATGTAACTCGAGGTTTCTTAGTCAATACATGTAATGTACATTGTGTAGGTTAGAGTTAGGTTTTAATTTTCTAAATTGTTTAGAATAGAATTACATGTGTAATGTACAAAGAAGATGGAGATGGAACCAAGGAGCAACCATGGAGGCTCATCAAGAGTTGAAGACCTCCCAAGGAATGCATCAAGGAGTTGATCACATCCCTTAGGAATTTGACCATATATTTTCCTTAAGGCTCGAGGAAAATATTTTAGTTAAAGTCCATAATCATCCACGGTTTATTGTGCATGTTTTTATTTTATATGTCGATATATTTTAATTACATGCTATGATGAGACTATATATTGTATAATTAAAATAAAAATCCCTCAAATAAAATATTAAGTCACTAGCCTTCCATTATTGTAGTAAAAATCATAGTTCTTGCTAAGTGTTGACACGTTGGCCTCCGTCAAGGTCACCTTACCTAGAGCATGTTTTTTACTATGAGATATGATCTCCAAATAATGGGTCTGACTTAACAAAAATGCTTAATTTGTTGGTCTCCATCAAGGCTATGGTGTTTTTGAGGCGATATTAAGTCAATATATACAAGTTGCCTTCCATTATTATAGCAAAAACGAAGAGTTCCTTATTAAGTGTTGACACGTTGGCCTCCGTCAAGGTCACCTTACTCGGAATATGTTCTTGCTATGAGATGTGATCTCTGAATAATGGGTATGACTTAACAAAAATACATAACGAGTTTGGCCTCCGTCAATGTTATGATATTTTTGAGGCAATGTTGGGAAACACATAAGATGTGAATATCAAGAGTTGATACCCAACTATCTAGGAGTCACAAGAGTTGTGATTGATAAAAGTTATCTACCTAATCGAAGTTACCTTTGGGGCATTGGCCTCCGTCAAACCCAAAGTTAATTAGATGGGATCCTAGCCCACTAGGAATCTCCAATGGATTCCCGAATCAATAGATTGAGGGTTATTGATTTGAAGTAAAATAGTGGGAGCAAACCAAATAAATTCGAAGCCCACATTTTTGGTTTGCAATTATAACATGAAACAAATACTTGTACTATCTTTTCACTTGTTGTAGAATGACATGTACACATGAACACACTTATCACCCTATATCTCCATACATATACGATTTTCTTGGACTAGTGTAAGACTTGAGAATAGTTCTTAAGCACAATTGGCTATGTCCTTGATACCCACTTCCACTTGTCCTATAGTGACAATTATAGTTAGGAAACAATGTGCATACAAGATGCATAAAAGATGATAATGATATTGCTACTTATATCATAATGTCATCTATAATTCCTAAGCTATAAAAGTAGCACAAATTGATAGATCTTTTTGTCTGTGATTGTGCATCTCAAAGAGTTGTTGATACACAATCTAGGACCATTAGATATGAGATATCTAAAGAGTAGTCTATCAAGGAAGAAAGGGGCACTTTATTGCTTGTCAAGGGGAAACCCTAGCGTGGTCTTGAGAAGACCATAGTAGCTATGACAAAGCTTAAAGGTGTGATCAAAATGGACAAGTCTAAGGGCACATGTTTCCAATTCTATTGGAAAGGGAATTGTAAGGCTCGTTTCAATACTAAGAAGTTAAAGAGGCCTAGTGAAGCTTCTACTTCTAAGTATGTTTATAGTTTGAGATAAATTCATCTACTAATTAAGACCATTGGGTATAAGATACTGGATTTAGATCCCATATTTGCAAAAATGTGCAAGGTCTTAAAGCATGGTAGACAATAAGGAAAGAGAAAGTCAAACTACGTGTGATGAATGGAGCAAGAGTTGCTACACTCGTTGTAGAGACTTATACACTCTTTACCAACTGGGCTTGTTCTAGAATTTAAAACATTGTTATTATGTTGTGATACTTACAAAAGAACATGAAATCAATTCACATTAAATGTGAAAAGATTTACCATTACAAAAGAGAATATATACTGTTCTTTTACGTAATGGTGTTCTTTGTGGTATTAGATCACTAAAACAACGTTTTACAAATCCTAGACCTTGATAAGTCCATTCTCAAACATAGACAAAAACTCTATATTTTGAAACAACTATCCTTCTGGCATTATAGACTTGGTCATGTGAATGAGAAACGCACTTCCAAATTACATAATAGTTGTGTACTTGGACTCATTCAATTATGAATCGTTTGAGACATGTGATTCTCATTTACTTTGAAAGATGACCAAAACACCTTTTATTTGAAAAAGGTGAATGTGCTAGTGATCCTCATAGAACGTTAACATATAGATGTTTTTAGCTCAATGTCGATCCATGCTAGAGGATGTTTATCATACTTCATCACTTTCATGGATGATCATATGGGATATGATTATGTGTATCATATGATACACGCATCCATGGCCTTTGAAATGTTCAAAGTCATTAAAGTTGAAGTAAGAAAAACAAGTTGACAAGAGTATAAAACACTAAGATTTGATCTATGTGGATAATACTCAATGTCAAGTGTTTCAAAATAATTAAAGAAGAATGTGATTCTTTCTCAATGTCTCCACTTGACACACCATTGTTGATGATGTGTGAAAGAGGAGAAGTTGTACCCTATGAGATATGGTGCAAACTATGATGAGCCATACTACAATTCCTAACCTCATTTTAGGGGTTCTTGTCTTAGATGCCAACTCCTATACACTCAACCATGTTTCGACAAATGTCTATTTGTGGGGTATCCTTGTGAAAACAATGGACACCACTTCTATAATCCCCTGAGCAAAACGTTTGTCTCAAGAAATGTCTTTTTCTAGAAAAATAGTTATTCTTAAAAGAGACAGTGGGAGTAAGATAGAACTTGAAAGGTTCAAGAACCATGAATTGACAAAGATCAATAGTTGGAACTAGAGCTTATGCCACATGTTGATGAGGCGCAACGGAAGCTCAAAGTACACAAAATCTTCAAAAGACTGGTAGAGTACGTTATACTCTTGAGAAATACAGATTTCTCACATATGAGATATATAGATTTTTCATTAGCAAGAGCAATAATGTACTAGTCATATATGATGACAAACCTTACTAGTCACGAAGAGGCTTTGTCTAATGTAGACTCCTTGATATGGCAAGATGCCATAAAATCCAAAATGGATTCCATGTACAAGAACAAGGTGTAGACCTTGCTCAAGTCACCTAAAGGGATAAAACCCATAAGGTGCAAGTAGGTCTTTATGAGAAAGACTGACATGGATGGTAACGTAGTTACCTATAAAGCAAGGTTAATGGAAAAAGGATTCAATTCAAAGGCTTGACTTTGAAAGAAACCATTTCACCAATAGCCATGCTTAAATCCATTTAAGATTTTACTTGCAATAGCTGCTTTTATGGCTATGACAAATGGATATGAAGACTTCATCCCTTAACGGGAATTAAAAGGTATGTATATGACACATCCCTTGGGCCTTCACCTCCATTGATAGTCATTGGATACGCAAGCTTCAAGGGTCCATTTGTGGACTCTTGCAAGTGTCAAGGTGTTGGAGCATTTGTTTTGATAAGATAATCAAAGAGTTTGATTTTCTCAAAAACAAAGACAAGCTTTGTGTAAATGTAAAGTTGAGTGGGAGCATTGTCATTTTCTTGATACTATATGTGGATGACATATCGTTGATGGAAACAACATACTTTAAAGGTAAAGATATGGTTGTCCAAGAATTTCTTAATCTAAGAGAGGCGATCTCTAATTTGGAAATTAAGATCTATATAGATAGATCCAAGAGGTTGCTTGGTCTCACTAGATCCAAGTACATAGGCTAGATGCTAAAGGGTTTAGCATAGTGTAATCGAAGAAGGGGTTTTACCTATGTGATAGGAGATTACTCTTTCTGAGAGACATGTGTCTTTGACACTTAGTTGAGGTTGATAGCATTAATAGATCCCATATGCTTTTGCAATAGGTTCTATTGTATATGCTATCCTATGTATGAGACCCGATGTCTTCTGGCTTTAAGTGTTACGAGCAATTCTGGTGAGTGTCACTAGATGGTTATCAAAGAATATTCTTAAGTACTCGAGTAGCACTAAAAGACTATTCTTGACTATGGAGATCACACTTAGGAAGTGTGTGGATTTAAAGATACAAACTTTTAATCCAATAGGGATGATAAGAAAATCATGAGATGAATTGGTGTTCACGTTGAACTGTAGTAGGATAAAAGCGTTTTATGATAGACACTACAACATATTCTACAACAAAGGCGAGTACATGGTAGCTTTAGAAGTTACTATGGATCAAGGGATTCTTTGTTAGACAAAGAATAGTTCCTTCCATTGTTTTATGAAACAATTGTAGCCATCATTTAATTAAGGAACTAAAGTCTCATCCATGATCCTAAAGTGTATTTAGGTGCCACCATCTATTTATGGAAATAGTTTGGTACAAATGATGAAAAGATAGAGGAAGTTCCCACAATGTAAGTGTCACTAATCCTTTCACCATGGCCTTGTCCCAGAATAGGCATGATAGTCATGCTCATGGCCTAAAACCTATAGGTGATTGGTTTTAGTGCAAGTGGGAGTTTGTTAGTGTATGCCCTAAAACCAAGTTGGTTTTTGGATTTTTATTACGCTTATTTCGTGTTATACTTATATATGTGGCATTTTCTTTGTCATTTAATACTTGTTATTAATATTACTTGTTTATTTGATAAAGTCCATAGAATATTAACTGTGTATAAGAGATTGTAAGAGTTACAATGATGAGACTCTTATTACACATTAAGTTATATTCTTAAATATCCCTAGTCGTAGTATTAATGAGATTGGACATCATTAATATGGGAAGACTAGCACATACTTTGCCTCTACTTATGGTAAGTAGTAGTTGATCTCGTCAACTATGGCGTGTGACACCTAAGCTGGTATGTGGATGCTTGTTAGAGAACAAGTTCATTGGATTGATCCGCCAAGAGTTACTATTCATAGTGCTAATGAATTATACTCTTAATGGCAATGGTGTAAGTGATCCTTAGACTTGAGATTACCATGGTATCTTGAGTGTGGATTGCTATGCTTTGACTCTATTGCTCGGTGCTCGTAAAAGAGTAGCCCATACGGTAGAGATTGGGTATAGTATGAAGCATGGAAGGATAGTGAGTAATCGATATAGGATTCACCACTCCTTATTATAGGAGAGTATATCCCGGATTGGCCACTTGTTGAAATATGACTTAAAGAATCTTTTGCGCAAAAGTGAAAGTATGACTTGAAAGAGTTTCAAGGTTATACTTTTATGAAAGTTATATTTCGGGAACAAGAAATCATTAATTAGTCATTTAAAGAGTGCGCACTACACTCTTAGACTAATTGGGATATAGTGTGGTGAAAGGATATTAATTACACGGTAACATTGTCATTGATAGGTGTAGTCTACCATATGACTTTCCTATTCACTTGGGTGGTCATGATGCATTGCTAGACGCCACTCATGATCTATAAGTGCAAATTAATTAATTAGTGAATTAATGATAAATTAAAGTGTTAATTTATCTGGCTCTTAATTAATTAATTAATGAGTTATAATTTGTACTTATTGCCAACGTGAATGGAACCTAATGGGTCACACACAATAAGAACATGGTCTTTGGGTTAAATTGTTATTAAGATAAGTATAAGATACTTATGGGGTTAATTTATGTGATAAATTAACTTAAAGGACTTAATTATAAATATTCTAAGTCTTGATGGAAATTAGTTTCCTAAAAGGAATTAAGAAGCTATTTGGTTTCCTTTTGGAATTGGTTTCCTAAAGGAATAGGATTAGCTTAAGGTAAGCTTCCTAAACCTTCTTGGTTTCCAATTGCTCTTGTTTCCTTAAAGACTAGGATACTACATCTATAAATAAGTCCATGCCTTGACTCTTGAAGATTGATGAAACATAACACAAAATTTAGAGAGAGAAAAATTGAGAGCTTGGTGGCGTTTTTCTCTCCAAGAAAAACGCCACACCTCCTTCCCTAATTGTTAGGGTTTCAACTTCTTTCTTCTTCTTGTGTTCTTCATGAATCATTCAAGGGAGCTAGCACTCAAAAGGCAAGGCAAGCAAGCCCAAAGGTTCCTAAAGATCATGTTCGTGTGGATACCGTTGGAGGCTCGACACTTGGAGGGCTTTTCATGGTAGATCAACACCTTCATCGAATAGGATCTTGCCCTTTGAAGCATAGAAACCTTCTATGCTTGAGGTATTTGTGCTAAACACCCTTTAATCGTATAGATTACATCAAAGAGATCCATGGCTAAGGTAATAAATTTTTAAATTTTCCGCTGCGTTACTCCCCTTATTACCTTACATTTATTGCAAGGGTGTGTAGTAGAAATAAAGTTAATTTACTTGTTCTAATTGAGCGATTTTCTTCCGTACAAAAAATGGAACAATTACGTCTCTTATTACAGTTTCAAGAAGCTAGGTCTTTTTTAGATGAGAAGATTTGGATATTCTAGAGGAATATTTCATGCATTTTTGTAGAATGTTTTGGGCAGCTGGTGCATACTTCGATTACTTTGTCATCTGGAGATGTTATTGAACTCTCAGCTATTTATGCAAAACATTCTAGGACGGAGCGTAGGGTGTTATGGCAAGGTTTGGAGGAAATTGGTGCGAATGCAAGGGGTTCGTGGGTCTTGGGTGGTGATTTCAATGTGATTTCTTCGGTAGCTGAGAGGGTGAGGGGGAGACCTTTGAATGTTCGTGATATGGAGGAATTCAATATGGCTATTCTCAATGCAGATATTCAGGAGATGGCTTTTGATGGTCCACCATTCACTTGGACCAATGGTAGGATGTGGTAGCGTCTTGATCGAGTATTTATAAATGATCATTGGTCTTCGGCATTCTCCATTTCAAAATTGCCTCACTTGCCAAGGGATATGTTTGATCATTGCCCTATGCTTTTTGTTTGTAATAATATTTGGTCACAAAGGTTCTTCATTTCGTTTTTTGAATATCTGGTGCCAACATGAGGAATTTCAACATCTGGTAAAAGAATCTTGGGAACAATCGGTGTCCAGCAAGGATTTACTTGGTTTTTTTTGCATAAATTAATGAGGCTGTGGAAAGTTCTACAACAGTAGAATAAAATTAGTTTTGGCAATATTTCAAAGCAAGTGAAGGAGGCAGAAGCGGTGAAGACTGAGGCGGAAATAGTTTATGATGAGGTGAGAAATACTGAGGCACGGGTCAAGTTGAATGAAGAGAGGGCTAATCATAATAAGCTCCTTGTATTAGAATGCAATTTATGGTGACAAAAATCTGCCATTAAATGGCTCGCAGAAGGGGATGCAAACAAAGCTTATTTTCATTCTTTGGTTAGACAAAGGAGAAACCAGAACTTCATTGGTAGGATTAAAAAGCAAGATGGGAGTTGGATAGAGGAGTCAGAGGAAATTAAGTCCTCAGTAGTAGAGTACTACTCTAACCTATTTGGTGATGATAGAACTACCTCTCCTCTTAATGGAATTCCTTTCTCTATACCCCAAATTTCTAATGAGCAGAATGCGTGTATGTTTGCAATTCCTGAGGTTCAAGAGGTTAAGGAGGTGGTGTTTTCAATGCATGTTAATAGCACCGTGGGACCAGATGGCTTTCGAGCCATGTTCTATCAGGTATGTTGGGATATCATCCAAAATGACTTAATGGAGGCTGTTGTTGATTTTTTTAGAGGAGGGCAACTACCGAGGGATTTTACCAGGACCATGATTGTTCTTCTTCCTAAGAATTTTGGGGCTTCACAATGGAAAGACTTCCAGCCTATAAGTCTGTGCAACGTAAGTTCTGAGATTATCTCTAAAATTTTGAGTTGTCGTATTAATATGCTTCTACCTAGTATTATTGCGTTGTGGCAAACAGGCTTTGTACTAGGCAGGGGCATTATGAATAATATTTTCACGGCGCAAGAACTAGTGACTGAGATTGACAAAAAGCTGAAGAAGCCTAATCTTGTTTTGAAGTTAGACATGGAAAAGGCATATGACCGTGTAAACTGGTCCTTTTTGATGGTGATGATGAGGGGTTATGGGTTTTCTAAACAAGTGGTGGACTTGATCTATCGGTTTTTGGCTAACAATTGGTTTTCAATATTGATCAATGGGGAGGTATCGGGTTTCTTCAAATCCTTTCGCTAGTGAAGCAAGGAGACCCCCTTTGTCTTGCTCTGTTTTTACTGGTTGCTGAATATTTGGGGCGTGGTATTAGCCATCTTTTTGACTCCCATCCATCTCTCCATTATGGCTCAAAAGGTAGTAAGATTCCCTATTTATCTTTTGCGGATGATACTATTATTTTCATGAGGTGCTCTAGGCATGGTTTGAGTATATTGTGGGATTTTTTGCAACATTATCAGTTAGTCTCGGGTTAGAAGATTAATGTAGCTAAAAATTTCCTTTATATGCTTTGATAAAGTTGCTCCTGGAATTATTCACAAAATTAAGCAGGTATTGGGGTTTAAAAGGGAATCTCTTCTTTTCAGTATCTAGGTGTTCCTATTATACAAAGGGAGAGCAAAGAAGGTGTTGTTTGATGGAGTAGTTGACAAAATTAGAAAGACAGTTGCTCATTGGAACTCTAGATATTTATCATCAGGGGAAGAAGTTAATTTTGATTCGACATGTATTATCTTCGATTCCCTTTTATTTGGTGTAAGTGTTGGGCTCCCAAAAGGTGTGATAGTTAGTATTGAAAAGATCTTTAATGCTTTTTTATGGGATAGCAGAGATGGCCGTCTGAACACACTGGGTCTCTTAGGAGAGAGTGTGTTATCCTGTTACTGAAGGAGGTTTGGGGGTTCGTACAATATCTGATATGGTGAATGCATGTTCAATAAAATTGTGGTGGAAATTGAGAAGAAAAGACTCTTTTTGGGCTGAATTTATGTTTTCTAAATATATTAAAGAGATGCACCCATTAATAGTGGAATCCTCTGGTTCTCAACTTTGGAGAAGATTGGTTCACATCCGAATCCAAGCAGAGTCTCACATTAGATGGAGTGTTGGAGCGGGGATGATTGATTTTTGGCATGATTGTTGGGTGGGAGAGGAATGTTTATCTTCTATATGTAACATCCCTAATCATCTTTTACTTTGGTGGCTGAATTTTTTACTACAGATGGGTGGAATAAAGAGAGGCTCAGGGCGTGGGTCCCAAACATGTTGTCAATTGCATTCTGAAATTCAATGGTGTTCTTCTGAACCTGATAGATTGATTTGGGCAGCTTTCAGAGGATGGAGAATTCACCATACATTCTGCCTGGGAGATGTCAAGGAAAAAAGGAATGTATCACGTGTGTTATCACAGGTATGGTCCTCGGGGTTGCCACTTAAAATTCAATTTTTCAGCTTGGCGTGTGGTATATGATTTTTTACCCATTGATTTGATCTCTGAAAAAAAGAGGAATTTATATTGCCTCACGTTGTGTATGCTGTGATAGTGAAGAGGACATGTTGCATGTATTCTTTAATGGTAGTCTTGCAAGGGAAGTTTGGTCATATTTTTATGGAATGTGTGGTATTCCACTACAGTTCCTATACCTACATTTCTTCATTGCTCATGCATTGGTTCAACCATTCAAAGGTGAAAGATAGTCCAAATATTTGGTGTATTATTCCAATGGTGGTGTTATGGTTTCTATGGCTGGCTAGAAACAAGAGTAGATTCAAGGGTATCGAACTGACCCGGAATAAATCCTTAGCTTGAAATTGATAGATTCTTAAGGAAATTTGGTGCATCCAGATTGTTTGCTAATAGGGACTACTTTGGTGATTTGGCTATTTCCAAATATTTCAATTTCACAACACCAAGGAGACATACTATTCGTGCTATTTCATGGAAAAAGCCTCCAGCTGGTTTTTTGAAATTAAACACTGATGCTTCGGTGGTTAATGGTGTGGCAAAGGGAGGTGGGGTTCTTCGTGATGAACACGGCAAGGTGATTTTTGCATTCTATAAAGAGTTTGGTGAAGTTGGGGTTTTAGTGGCGGAAGCAAAGGCACTTTTGCTTGGCATCGAGTTAACAGCTGATCATGGCTACTCTAACATCATAGTGGAAGTGGACTGCCAGGCTTTGGTTCAGATTATCAAGAATCAAAAGAAGGGTAGCTGGCACCTTTGTTCCATTCTTTCTCGCATAAGGCAGATTAATTCCTCGTTGCATACATCCATTGCTCATGTTTACCGTCAAGCAAATATGGTTGCAGACAATTTGGCCTCTTTAGCTTTACCTAGTTTTCAACTTTTTAATCACGAACAATTACCTCAATTTGTTAGAAGGCTAGTTGCTCTTGATAGTAGTGGTTTCCCTTCTTTGAGAAGGGTTTATGTAAGGGAGTAGTACTCCTTGTTTATTTTTTTTCTACAGTTTGCGAGGGAGTAATAATCTTTTTCAATTTCTTCATTATCTTTGTGTAATGGATGTCAGGTCGAGCCCCCCTCCAATTCTTGTACTTTTTTTTATATTAAAAAAATTTGGGGCTAGCATCCCCATCCCTGAAAGGGGTTTGCCATAAAAAAAAAAATCTATCAAGAGTCAAGGCATGGAGTTATTTATAGATGTAATATCCTAGCCTCTAAGGAAACAAGAGCAATTGGAAACCAAAAAGGTTTAGAAAGTTTACCTTAAGTTAATCCTATTCCTTTAGGAAATCTATTCCAAAAGGAAACCAAATAACTTCTTAATTCCTTTTAGGAAACTAATTTCCATCAAGACTGAGAATATTTATAATTAAGTCCTTTAAGTTAATTTATCACATAAATTAATCCCATAAGTATCTTATACTTATCTTAATAACAATTTAACCCAAGTTTTTATTGTGTGTGACCCATTAAATTCCATTCACGTTAGCAATAAGTACAAATTCTAACTCATTAATTAATTAATTAAGAGCTAGATAAATTAACACTTTAATTTATCATTAATTCACTAATTAATTAATTTGCACTTATAGATCATGAGTGGCATCAAGCAATGCATCATGACCACCCAAGTGAATAGAAAAGTCACATGGTAGACTGCACCTATCAATGACAATGTTACCGTGTAATTAATATCCATTCACTACACTATATCCCAGTTAGTCTAAGAGTGTAGTGCGCACTCTTTAAATGACTAATTAATGATTTCTTGTTCCTGAAATATAACTCTCCATAAAAGTATAACCTAGAAACTCTTTCAAGTCATACTTTCACTTTTGCGCAAAAGATTCTTTAAATCATATTTCAACAAGTGGCCAATCTGGGATATACTCTCCTATAATAAGGAGTGGTGAATCCTATATCGATTACTCACTATCCTTCCATGCTTCATACTATACCCAATCTCTACCGTATGGGCTACTTTTTTACGAGCACCGAGTAATAGAGTCAAAACATAGCAATCCACGCTCAAGATACTATGGTAATCTCAAGTCTAAGGATCACTTACACCATTGCCATTAAGTGTATAATTTATTAGCACTATAAATAGTAACTTTTGGCAGATAAATCCAATGAACTTGTTCTCTAAAAAGCATCCACGTACCGGCTTAGGTGTCACACACCATAGTTGACGAGATCAACTACTACTCACCATAAGTAGAGGCAAAGTATGTGCTAGTCTTCCCATATTAATGATGTCCAATCTCATTAATACTATGACTAGAGATATTTAAGAATATAACTTTATGTGCAATAAGAGTCTCATCATTGTAACTCTTACAATCTTTTATACATAGTTAATATTCTATGGACTTTATCAAATAAACAAGTAATATAAATAACAAGTATTAAATGACAAAGGAAATGTCACATATATAAGTATAATATGAAATAAGCGTAATATAAAAAAATCTCAAAAACCAACTTGGTTTTAGGGCATACACTAACAAACTCCCACTTGCACTAAAACCAATCACCTATAGGTTTTAGGCTGTAAGCATGACTATCATGCCTATTTTGGGACCAGGCCACAGTGAAAGGATTAGTGATATTATTCTTGTGGGAACTTCTTCTATCTTTTCATCATTTGACCCAAACTATTTCCATAAATAGATGGTGATACCTAAATACACTTTTGGATCATGGATGAGACTTTAGTTCCATAATTATGTGATGGCACAATTGTTTCATAAAACAATGAAAGGAACTATTCATTGTCCAACAAAGAATCCCTTGATCTACAGTAACTTCTAAAGCTACCATGTACTCGTCTTTGTTATAGAATATGTTGTAGTGTCTATCATAAAATGCTTTTATCCACTACAGTTCAACGTGAACACCAATTCATCTCATGATTTACTTGTCATCTCTATTGGATTAAAAGCTTGTATCTTTAAATCCATACACTTGCTAAGTGTGATCTCCATAGTCAAGAATAGTCTTTTAGTGTTTCTCGAGTACTTAAGAATATTCTTTGACAACCATCTAGTGACACTCACCAGAATTGCTCGTAACACTTAAAACCAGAAGACATCGGGTCTCGTACATAGGATAGCATATAAAATAAAACCCATTGCAGAAGCATTTGGAATTTATTTCACGCTAGCAATCTCGACAGGTGTCAAAAACACGTGTCTTTCGAAAGAGTAATCTCCTATCACATAAGTAAAACCTCTTCTTCGATTATACTATGCTAAACCTTTTAGCATCTCGCCTATGTTCTTGGATCTAGTAAGACCAAGCAACCTCTTGGATCTATCGATATAGATCTTAATTCCCAGATTAGAGATCGCCTCTCCTTTATTAAGAAATTATTGGACAACCATATCTTTACCTTTAAAGTATGTTGTTTCCATCAACGATATGTCATCCATATATAGTATCAAGAAAATGACAATGTTTCCACTCAACTTTACATTTACACAAAGCTTGTCTTTGTTTTCGAGAAAATCAAACTCTTCGATAATCTCGTCAAAACAAATGCTCTAACATCTTGACACTTGCATGAGTCCATGAATGGGCCCTTAAAGCTTGCACACCTTATGACTATCAATGGAAGTGAAAACCCAAGGAATGTATCATATATATACCTTTTAATTCCTGTTAAGGAATGGGGTTTTATATTCCTTTGACATAGCCATAATAGCAGCTATTACAAGCAAAATCTTAAATGGATTTAAGCATGGCTATTGGTGAAAAGGTTTCTTTCAAAGTCAAGCCTTCGAATTGAATCCTTTTTCCATTAAACTTGCTTTATAGGTAACTACGTTACCATCCATAGCAGTCTTTCTTTTAAAGACCTACTTGCATCCTATGAGTTTTATCCCTTTAAGTGACTTGAGCAAAGGTCTATACCTTATTCTTGTACATGGAATCCATTTTGGATTTTATGACATCTTGCTACATCAAGGAGTTTACATTAGACAAAGCCTCTTCGTGACTAGTAGGTTTATCATCATATATGACTAGTACATTATTGCTCTTCGTAATGAGAAATCTATATCTCTCATGTGTGAGAAATCTATATTTCTCAAGAGTATAATGCACTCTACCAGTCTTTTGAAGATTTTGTGTATTTTGAGCTTCCGTTGTGCCTCATCAACATGTGGCGTAAGCTCTAGTTCCAACTATTGATCTATGTCAACTTGCGGTTCTTGAACCTTTCAAGTTCTATCTTGCCTCTACTGTCTCTTTTAAGAATAAACTATTTTTCTAGAAAAAGACATTTCTTGAGACAAAAGTTTTTCTCAAGTGGATTATAGAAGTAATATCTATTGTTTTCACAAGAATACCTCACAAATAGACATTTGTCAGAACATGGTTGAGCATGTGAGAGTGGCGTCTAAGGCAAAAACCCCTAAAATGAGGTTAGGAAGTGTAGTATGACTCATCATAAATTGCACGATATCTCATAGGGTACAATTTCTCCTTTTTCACACATCATCAAACAATAGTGTGTCAAGTGGAGACCATTGAGAAAGAATAACATTCTTCTTTAATTATTTTGAAACACTTGACATTGAGTATTATCCACATAGATCAAATCTTTAGTGTTTTAATACTCTTGTCAACTTGTTTTTCTTGCTTCAATCCTAATGACTTTGAACACTTTAAAGGCCATGGATTTGTATATCATATGATACACAATCATATCCCATATGGTCATCCATGAAAGTGATGAAGTATGATAAACAACCTCTAGCATAGATCGACATTGGACAAAAAACATCTATATATTGAAGCCCTATGAAGACCACTAGCACTTTCACCTTTTATAATAAAAGGTGTTTTGGTCATCTCTGAAAATAAATAAGAATCGCATGTCTCAAACGATTCATAATTGAATGAGTCCAAGTACACAACTATTATGTAATTTGGAAGTGTGCTTCTCATTCACATGACCAAGTCTATAATGCCAAAAGGATAGTTGTTTCAAAATTTAGAGTTTTTTTGTCTATGTTTGAGAATGAGCTTATTAAGGTCTAGAATTTGTAAAATGTTATATTAATGATCCAATACCACAAAGAACACCATTACGTAAAAGAACAGTATATATTCCTTTTGTAATGGTAAATCTTTTCACATTTAATGTGCATTGATTCCATGTTCTTTTGTAAGTATCACAACATAACAATGTTTTAAATTCTAGAACAAGCCCAGTTGGTAAAGAGTCCATAAGTCTCTACGGCTAGCGTAGCAACTATTGCTCCATTCATCACACGTAGTTTGACTTTCTCTTTGCTTATTGTTTACTATGCTTAAGACCTTGTATATTTTGCAAATATGGGATCTATATCCGGTATTTAATACCCAATGGTCTTAATTAGTAGATGAATTTATCTCAAACATAAACATACTTAAAAGTAGAAGCTTCACTAGTCCTCTTTATCTTCTTAGTATTGAGATAAGCCTTACTATTCCCTTTCCAATAAAATTAGAAACATGTGCCCTTAGACTTGTCCATTTTGATCGCACCTTTAAGCTTTGTCATAGCTACTCGGGTCTTCTCAAGACCACGCTAGGATTTTCCTCTAATAAGCAATAAAGTGCCCCTTTCTTCCTTGAAAGACTACTCCTTAGATATCTCATATCTAATGGTCCTAGATTGTGTATCAACAACTCTTTGAGATGCACAATCACAGATAAAAAGATCTATCAATTTGTGCTACTTTTATAGCTTAGGAATTATAGATGACATTATGATATAAGTAACAATATCATTATCATCTTTTATGCATCTTGTATGCACATTGTTTTCTAACTATAATTGTCACTGTAGGACAAGTGGAAGTGAGTATCAAGGACATAGCCAATTGTGCTTAAGAACTATTCTCAAATCTTACACTAATCCAAAAAAATCGTATGTAAATGGAGATATAGGGTGATAAGTGTGTTCATGTGTATATTCATTCTACAACAAATGTAAAGATAGTACAAGTATTTGTTTCATGTTATAATTGCAAACAAAAATGTGGGCTTCGATTTTATTTGATTTACTCCCACTATTTTACTTCAAATCAATAACCCTCAAAATATTGATTCGGGAATATGTTGGAGATTCCTAGTGGCTAGGATCCCATTTAATTAATTTTGGGTTTGACGGAGGCCAATGCCCCAAAGGTAACTTCGATTAGGTAGATAACGTTTATCAATCACAACTCTTGTGACTCCTAGATAGTTGGGTATCAACTCTTGATATTCACATCTTATGTGTTGCCCAACATTGCCTCAAAAATATCATCACATTGACGGAGGCCAAACTTGTTATGTATTTTTGTTAAGTCATACCCATTATTCAGAGATCACATCTCATAGCAAGAACATATTCCGAGCAAGGTGACCTTGGCGGAGGCCAACGTGTCAACACTTAATAGGAATTCTTCGTTTTTGTTATAATAATAGAAGGCAACTTGTATATTGACTTAATATCACCTCAAAAACACCACAACCTTGATGGAGACCAACAAGTTGAGTATTTTTGTTAAGTCTTACCTATTATTTGGAGATCGTATCTCATAGTGAAAAACATGCTTTAAGTAAGGTGACCTTGACGGAGGCCAACGAGTCAACACTTAGTAAGAACTATGATTTTTACTATAATAATGGAAAGCAAGTGATTTAATATTTTATTTGAGGGATTTTATTTTAAATTATACAATATATAGTCTCATCATAGCATGTAATTAAAATATATCGACATATAAATTAAAAACATGCATAATAAACCGTGGATGATTATGGACTTTACTAAGATATTTTCCTCGAGCCTTTAAGAAAATATATAGTCAAATTCCTAAGGGACATGATCAACTCCTTGATGCATTCCTTGTGAGGTGTTCAACTCTTGATGGACTTCCATGGTTGCTCCTTGGTACCGTCTCTATTTTCTTTGTACATTACACATGTAAATCTACTCTAAACAATTTAGAAAATTAAAAACCTAGCCTTAACCTATACTATGTACATTACATGTATTGATTAAGAAACCTCAAGTTACATTCGAGGGGAGTTAGATGAGAAGAGAATTACATTAGAAAATAGAGAAGGCAGGACATGCATACCCTATTTTAAAAATCAATACAAGCCAACCATCAAAATAATAAAAATTTAACCATTCAATCATATTGGTCGTAATCCATAATCATCCACCATGCCATCATATTTTTTAACAATTAAATAATATAAAATTTTATTTAATTCATATCATAAATCACATGGTCTAATCAAATTAGATTAATATCCTTGAATTATTAATCTAAAAAATACTAAAGAAGGTTTATGGTTTCCAAAATTGTCTTTCCAAATTTTAACACTTAAAATTGGGAAGAGTTTTCCTCAAATCAACTTTCCAAATTTTAACAATTAAAATTGGAAAGGGTTTTTCACAAAAATTCACACAAAAACACATTTTTCCAAAAAATCAAAATTTTTCTCGCTAGGGTTCTGCCTTGAGACATGGGTGTGAGTCGTGGGTACACTACTCGTGGCTCATGCCCATGGCTTGCAGATAGACTTGAGCCGCGGGTTCCACAGATGGGTAGAACACCCACGACTGAGACCACGGCTCATGAGCCGCGGGTTGAGCCACGGGCACAATGCCCACGGCTGAGCCCACGGCTCAAACTTTGAAAAGATCTCTTAGCCGTGGGTTTAGCCGTAGGCAAACACGGCTTAGCCCACCGCTGGCCTTCTGCAACTTGCTAAAAATGATTTTTCTTGATGTTTTACAAAACTCTTTTGAACTAGAATGTGTTAAAACCTTTTTAGCACTTAAAATTGGTTTAGAAACCATAAATACAACCTTAAGAACGGATCTTAATTATTTAAAACACTTTTAAACAATTAAGAATTTATCTTAAAAATCAAACTCTTGATTTTTCTAAAACAATTTTGAGACAAAATTCATCAAGAACAAACCATCCATATTTATGACAATTAAATAAATACAAATCATATAGATATAATCAAAGTAGGCTCTGATACCACAGTAAGATAATAAGGGGAGTAGCGCAGCGGAAAAATTTAAAATTTTATTACCTTAGCCATGGATCTCTTTGATGTAATCTATACGATTAAAGGGTGTTTAGCACAACTACCTCAAGCATAGAAGGTTTCTATCCTTTAAAGGGCAAGATCCTATTCGATGAAGGTGTTGATCTACAATGAAAAGCCCTCCAATTGTCGAGCCTCCAACAGTATCCACATGAACATAATCTTTAGGAACCTTTGGGCTTGCTTGCCTTGCCTTTTGAGTGCTAGCTCCCTTGAATATCATGAAAAACACAAGAATACGAAGAAAAAGAAGATGAAATCCTAACAATTAGGGAAGGAGGTGGCGTTTTTCTTGGAGAAGAAAATCGCCTCTCACAATTTTTTCTCTCTCTAAATTTTATCTTGTGTTTTATCAATCTATCAAATATCAAGGCATGGACTTATTTATAGATGTAGTATCGAAGTCTTTAAGGAAACAAGAGCAATTGGAAACCAAGAAGGTTTAGGAAGCTTACCTTAAGCTAATCCTATTCCTTTAGGAAATCTATTCCAAAAGGAAACCAAATAACTTCTTAATTCCTTTTAGGAAACTAATTTCCATCAAGATTTAGAATATTTATTATTAAGTCTTTAAGTTACTTTATCGCATAAATTAACCCCATAAGTATCTTATATTTATCTTAATAACAATTTAACCCAAAGAGCATGTTCTTATTGTGTGTAACCCATTAGGTTCCATTCACGTTGGCAATAAGTACAAATTATAACTCATTAATTAATTAATTAATAGCTAGATAAATTAAACACTTTAATTTATCATTAATTCACTAATTAATTAATTTGCACTTATAGATCATGAGTGGCATCTAGCAATGCATCATGACCACCCAAGTGAATAGGAAAGTCATATGGTAGACTACACCTATCAAAACCAGTGTAATTAATATCCTTTTACCACACTATATCCCAATTAGTCTAAGAGTATGGTGTGCACTCTTTAAATGACTAATTAATGATTTCATGTTCCTGAAATATAACTTTCCATAAAAGTATAACCTTGAAACTCTTTCAAGTCATACTTTTACTTTTGCGCAAAAGATTCTTTAAGTCATATTTCAATAAGTGGCCAATCTAGGGAAATACTCTCCTATAATAAGGAGTGGTGAATCCTATATCGATTACTCATTACTCACTATCCTTCCATGCTTCATACTATACCCAATTTCTACCGTATGGGCTACTCTTTTACGAGCACCAAGTAATAGAGTTAAAGCATAGCAATCCACAAACAAGATACCATGGTAATCTCAAGTCTAAGGATCACTTACACCATTGCCATTAAGAGTATAATTCATTAGCACTATCAATAGTAACTCTTGGCAGATCAATCCAATGAACTTGTTCTCTAACAAGCATTCACATACCGGCTTAGGTGTCACACACCATAGTTGATGAGATCAACTATTACTTACCATAAGTAGAGGCAAAGTATGTGCTATTCTTCTCGTATTAATGATGTCCAATCTCATTAATACTATGACTAGGGATATTTAAGAATATAACTTTATGTGTAATGAGAGTCTCATCATTGTAACTCTTACAATCTCTTATACATAGTTAATATTCTATGGACTTTATCAAATAAACAAGTAATATAAATAACAAGTATTAAATGACAAAAAAATGCCACATATATAAGTATAACACGAAATAAGCGTAATATAAAAAAAATCCCAAAAACCAACTTGGTTTTAGGGCATTCACTAACACTATGGGCATGGGAGTGATTTCCGACTATCCGCCCAACTATAGTTGATCACAGACCACCGGGTGATTATCCATGGAGAGGTAGATGGCTCACCTGGTGTAAAATTTGAAATACTCCCCATCACGTCACCAGTTACTAGCGTGATCAGGTGTTGATGTTGCAGTTAGATCAGGTATTTTTTTTGATTTTCAGGAAACATGACAATTTTTTTCATGTTACATACACTTTGTTAAATACGCGTAAATGACTAATGATCGATTATTACAGTTTATATGGATGCCCTATCTCGACAATGTGCTATCCACTCTACCCGCATATTGCACAGCAGGGCTCATATTTGGAGAGCCAGAGTCCCCTTATTATTTTGGCACATTGTCAAGTTTTACTTGCCAGATCGTGCCATGTGGCAGTTTGAGATGCGCCAGCATATTCCAGAGAATCCCGACATTGATCTGGGCACATTACATGACATGCAAACTAAGGGATATCCAGGACGGGATTGGAGTGACTATCACAGATTTTGGGTGGGTAACTGGCATACACATGTAGATTCAGTCGTTGTTGGAGAGCCTACAAATACTTTCCAGCCATCGACTAATTACTTGCAGTGGTACCACAAGCATAAGATCCTCTATATCACCCCTCCCATCCACCAAATTCGGCATGATGAACTGCTAGGTGTTTCTGGGTAGTTGGAGTACATGGTAATTGTTATTCAGTACTATAGCATTTCATTAAATAAATCATATTTTCAACATATGTTTATTGATAATTTATATTTATTTGTCCTAACAGATGAGCAGCATATATAGGATAGGACAAACGTCTCTGTCCGGTCTTAGTCACGATGACCCCACACAGAGTTTTTATCCCGATCTAACTACGATTCGAGACGAGGCATTTGAATCCATGCAGTACTTACAGTGTTCTGAGCGAATGAATCTTGACTCAGATACCCGACAGGATACTACCCAGGCTGGCCATTATCAGAGGCCAGTTAGACACGTCCCTGGCTAGGCTGACCATTCGTCTTGGGGAGATAGACGTTGTCATGGATATAGATTTCGCGATGATGGCGGACAGGACGAGCAGGTTACCCTCGGCGATTACTACACACATACTGTCAGGAGTACACAGATCCCGACTTTGTCTAGTACATTCAGGGAGTACGATACATACGCTTCCTTTGCTATGCACGCTAGTACTTCTGCCGTTGGGCACCAGTCCCATACGCCTAGATTTTCTAATGGATTTGACCTACATCCTATATTTCAGTTCCTACATGGATTTGTCAGTGATTTTTCTGGTTCATATGCCTCGATATTTTTAACACGAGGTCCGATTCCACACATCCCTATCTCAGGCCCATCCACGTCTACCACTTTCCATCATCATTATCGAGATCCATTCTGTGCAGATTCATTATCTAATCCTACTGGCTCACACCATGAAGTTGATGATGATAATGATGATGAGACTGACGTAGTTGAGCCGTCAGCTCATCAAGTAGTTCGGGGACGACGTGAGGTTCGAAGGCCTAGGAGATTTTGCTACTCGTCGACCCCTCGATACCCAGATCAGGGTTAACATCGATGACGACATTGATTTCATTTATAAATTGTTTACTTGATTAATTTTTTTTACACAAATTTGTAAATTCTCTAATTCTATACTTGAACATTTTATCTATTTGCTTAACTTACTATTTTATGCCTATAATTGCTAACTTCGTCATTTTCATTTACGAACTAGAATTAGGGTTAATAATTTTGTTTTTAGGCTTTAGGGTTTAGGGTTAGGATTTTTAGGGACGGTTTATATGTTCGATTGGTTAAAACCTAAACCACAAATCCTAAACCCTTAAACTATAAACACTAAATTTAAACCCTAAAATTCAAAATTCTTAAAATCATTTATAAAATATTCAACGATCTTAATTAATCGAACATATAAGCCCTAAACCCTAAATACTAAATTTGAACTCTACAAATCAAATTTGTTAACCCTAAACCCTAAATTTGGTTTAAGGGTCTAGGATTAAGAATTTTAATTTTTAGGTTTAGGGTTTTCAGGGAGGGTTTATATGTTCGATTAGTTAAATTCTAAACCTCAAATCCTAAACCCTTAAACTACAAACACTAAATTTAAATCCTAAAATTTCAAATTCTTAAAATTGATTATAAAATATTCAACGATCTTAATTAATCGAACATATAAACCCTAAACCCTAAATACTAAATTTGAACTCTACAAGTCAAATTTGTTAACCCTAAACCCTAAATTTGGTTTAAGGGTTTAGGATTAAGAATTTTGTTTTTTAGGTTTAGGGTTTTCAGGGAGGGTTTATATATTCGATTAGTTAAACCCTAAACCTCAAATCCTAAACACTAAATTTAAACCCTAAAATCAAAATTCTTAAAACACTTCAAAAAAATTCGCCGATCTTAATTAATCAAACATATAAACCCTAAACCCTAAATACTAAATTTGAACTCTACAAGTCAAATTTGTTAACCCTAAACCCTAAATTTGGTTTAAGGGTTTAAGATTAAGAATTTTGGTTTTTAGGTTTAGGGTTTTCAGGGAGGGTTTATATATTCAATATGTTAAACCCTAAACCTCAAATCCTAAACACTAAATTTAAACCCTAAAATCAAAATTCTTAAAACACTTCAAAAAAATTCACCAATCTTAATTAATCAAACATATAAACTCTAAACCCTAAATACTAAATTTAAACTCTAAAAACTAAATATGTTAACCCTAAACCCTAAATTTGTTTTAAGGATTTATGATTAAGATTTTTGGTTTTTAGGGTTTAGAATTAATGTTTATGGTTTGGTATTAGGGTTTTTAAGGAGGGTTTATATGTTCGATTAGTTAAACCCTATATCCCAAATCCTAAACTCTTAAACCCTAAACTCTAAATTTAAACCCTAAAATCTAAACTCAAATTTTAACCATAAACCCTAAACCCTTGAAAAAAAATCCAATTTCTATTAAAAACCAAAAAACATTTCTGCCTTTTAAATTAAAAAAAAGGAGTTTCGGTCAGTTGGTCAGCTGGCCAATTGACCAGTCAGGGCACGACGTGCTTGGTGAGCACGTTGAGCTCGACGTGCCCACCAAGCACATCGTGCTTGAAATAAAAAAAAATTTGCTCGATGTGCTTCAAAAGCACGTCGTAGTATAAAATCGTACATCCATTGTGTACCAACTATACAATTTGAAGAGGTTATTTTTAAGGTATATTATGATCAATAAGCCATCAAACCTAGACTCAAATTAAACATATGAAGTCCTAAAAGTACCATGTTGGTCAAAAACTTTCCAAAGTACAATTTGGTTATTTCAATTTCATACAAAAATCAACTTAGCCACCTATATAACAGTGGCTAGTTAACATCCAAACACATTGATTTGAACCAACCAATGTACATGCAAATTTCAATCATCAATAACATCTAAACCTCCCAATAATTCAATTATTATGAACAAGACCTTAACTATCCCTAAACTCTTCCAATTAGCATGAATATTGATCAAATAGCGTCAAGCAAATCATAGGAAAACATAGACATGGGAAATTGCCTATACTTGATAACGAAAGTTTTACTTGCCAATGCCTAAGTATAAATAACTACAACCAATCCAAATAACTAATATTCAATCAAAATTCAAGCTACATTGGCTTCTCACAAACCTATCTTTATCAACATAAGCAAGTAAAACCTAATAGAAAAAATCCTAGCTTCATATCCAACAACATCAAATTTAACACCACAAAAATCAAATAAATCTAGCACATAATACCTTAACAATCCTAAGAAACAATCAAATCATGCTCAAAGAACCCAAAATTATTAGAAAATAGTAAAAAATAGAATAAAATTACCAAGTGAAGATGGGTAGGAACCAACAAAAAACCACAAGAGACTACCCCAAAAGTTTACAAATTGCAATAAACTCATATTGGGTGTGTAAGAATTGAAGGATTAGTGAGTTTTTTGATAGAAGAAATAATAAGATTTGTGAATGGGAGGTTTAGGGTTCATGTGGGTTAGGAAAAATTTGGAAAGATTTGGGAAAAAGAAAAGGTGAATTGTTTGAATTTGCATTTCTCAACCATACTCGCGACCGGATACTGTTGTGGGTACTGTCGCATGAACCCAAAACATTCTATCCTGTTGCAAAACATATCTACAATAGTTCCTATGAACAATTACTATCGTAGGAATGTTTTGTTTGTAGTATCCATGGCTGGTTACAATGTCGTGGTAAGACAAAAGTTTTTGGAATCCTACCCGCGACTGTTCCCATGAACGAGTACTGTTGCGGGAAGGCTTTGTTATTGTATCCGTGAAAAGATAAGCTTGTTATGGATATCACAAAGTTTCTAGACTGTATTCACTGAAGGAACCCGTGATCACGTATTGTTGTGGATATGTTATCGTATTATCTTTCACGACGCGTTTCTCTTAACGTGGAAAGAAAAAAGTTTCTAGAATGGTACCCTCGATGGTTCTCGTGAATGAGTACATGTCGTAGGTACACAAAACCTTTTGCCTACCATGATTTTTCACCTAAAAATTTTTCGAAGTTACTTCCAAGTCTGTATGCAAATAAAACCCACAATAACAATGATCTACTTGAAACATACCTCTATCCTATGACCTTGAATTTCACTCACTATACAAAAAACACATAAGAAATAAAAATCAACTCAACATAAAACCAGAAAAACCACTGAATCCAACAAGAAAACAAATGAAAACACCTAAAATTTGTTTGCTTTAGTTAAAGTTTAAAGCTAGACTCCAATTATGCTCTCAAGAATGGGTAGGATCACCCAGAGAGATTACCTCTCCTCTAGGCAAGAATTCTCCTGCTAGAAATATTTTAAATCACTGCCCGTTTACCTTAAATGGTTCTCCTTTGTCAGATTTAATTTCAATAGCCCCATAAGGAAAAACCTCAGTAACTTCATAAGGTCTCGACCATCTTGACTTAAGCTTTCCCGAATATAGTTTGAGGCATTAATTAAACAATAAAACTTTTTGACCAATCTCAAACCATTTGTGGGAAATATGTTTATCGTGCTAAGCCTTGGTCTTTTCCTTATATGGTTTGTTACTCTCATAAGCACTAAATTTGACTTCATCCAGTTCACTTAACTCTAGACGCCGTTTATTACTTGAAGAAGTTATATCTAAATTAATTGTTTTTACAGCCTAATAAGCCCAATGCTCTAGTTCTATAGGTAAATGACATCTCTTCTCATATACTAACTGGTAAGTAGACATTCCTAAAGGTATCTTAAAGGCAGTCCTATATACCTACAAAACATCATTGAGTTTGATAGTTCAATCCTTTCTAGATTTATTCACAGTTTTTTCGAGGATGACCTTTAACTCTCTATTTGTTAGCTCGACTTGTCCATTAGCTTGGGGATGACAAGGTAGGGTCATTCTATGCTTACAACCATATTTGAGTAATAAGGCATCAAATTGCTTATTGTTAAAGTGCTTACCCTTATCACTTACTATGGCTCTAGGGACCCCAAATCTACTAAATATATTTTTCTTCACAAACTTAAGTACTACCTTAGTATCATTAGTGGGTATAGCTAAAGCTTCTACCCATTCAGACACATAATCAACAGCTACTAAGATGTACTTATGGTAGTGAGATGATGGAAAAGGTCTCATAAAAATTTATACCCCACACATCAAAGAGTTCAACCTCTAATACCGAAGTTTGAGGCATTTCATTTCTCATAGAAATGTCCCCTATCCTTTGATATTGATTGCAACTTAAGACAAAATTCCTAGCATCCTTATGCATAGATGGCTAAAAGAACACTGATTGCCACACCTTTGCTATTGTCTTAAACGTGTTAAAGTGACCCCTAGTCTCTAAACCATGATAATGCAAGAAAATACTATACACTTCATCCTCAGGACACACACCTCTAGATCATCTCATCAGCACAATGCTTATAAAGAAAAGGTTCTTCCCAAAAGTAACTCTTCACATCATTTAAGAACTTATTCTTTTGATTATACCTCCATATCTTTGAAAATTACACTACTAACCAAGTAATTAACTATGTCAGCATACCAAGAGGATTTTTTAATGGCTAGCACATATTCATCAAAAAAATTTTCTTGAATAGAAATTTGATTATTATTAGGGATATATTCCAATCTAGATAAGTGGTCGGCTACAATGATTTTCAACCCTTTTTTATCCCTAATTTCAACATCAAATTCTTGTAACAAGAGAATCCATCTTATTAACCTCGGTTTACTTCTTTTTTATTCAATAGGTATTTAAGAGCTGAATGATTAGTAAAGATAATTACCTTAGACCCCCTAAGTAAGATTTAAACTCATCTACAGCAAAGATAACAGTCAACATCTCTTTTTCAGTGGTTGCATAATTAATTTGAGTTTCATTGAAAATTCTACTAGCATAGTAGATCACATGCAACCTACTTTCATGTCGTTGACCTAATATTGCCCCCACGGCATAATCACTCGCATCGCACATCAGTTCAATAGGCAAATTCCAATCAAGCGTTTCAATAATGGGAGCAGAGATCAACTCCAATTTTAACCTATTGAATGATTTTAAGCACTTGTCACCGAAGTCAAAAGGAGCATCTTTAACAAGTAAATCATACAAAGGTTTTGCAATTTAAGAAAAATCTTTAATAAAACGCCTATAAAACCCCATGACCTAAGAAGCTCTTTATCCCCTTTATATTTGTAGGTGGAGGCATTTTTTTAATTATTTCAATTTTTGTCCTATCCACCTCAATCCCCTTAGATAATATCTTATGGCCTAAGACACTTCTTTCCTTAACCATAAAATGATATTTTTTCCAATTAAAACTAGATTAGTCTCTTCACATCTTGTCAAAACTAACTCTAGATTATGGAGACAATCATTAAATGATTTTCCAAAAACTAATAAGTCATCCATGAATACTTCCATAATTCTCTCAATGTAATCACAGAAGATGGCCATCATACAACGCTAGAAGGTGGCAGACGCGTTACAAATGCCAAAAAGCATATGCCTAAAAGCATATGTCTCATAAGAACAAGTAAAGGCGGTCTTTCTTGATCCTTAGGTGCTATAGCTATCTAGTTTTATCCTGAGTAGCCTTCAAAAAGCAGTAAATTGCATAACCAGATATACCCTCTAGTATAGTATCAAGAAAAGGCAGAGGGAAATGATCTTTCTTAGTGGCTAAATTTAACTTCCTATAATCAATGCAAATTTTCTACCCAACCACTAGCTTAGAAGGTATAAGCTCATCATCTTTCTCTTTTACAATTGTAGTATTACCTTTCTTTGGCATTACATGGATTGGGTTTATCCATCTACTATCAGAGATGGGGTAGATGATGCCAGCATCAACCACTTTAGTATCTCTGATTTCACCATCTCCTTCATATTAGAATTAAACCTTCGTTGAGCTTCTATTATTAGCTTATAATTGTCTTCCAGCAATATACAATGCATACACATAGAATAACTTATCCCATTCAGGTCAGAGATTGACCACCCAATTGCCTTTTTGTATTTCCTTACAACTCTAAACAATTTTTCATTTTGCTCAAAGTTCAATTTAGTGCTTACAATAATAGGCAATGTATCAATCTCCTCTAAAAATTGATACCTAAGATGCTGAAGTAATGGTTTCAATTCTAACTCAGGAGCTTGGACATCAGATGGTGCTGGTAGCCCCTTACTAACTCCTAGATCTTCAAATATTGACTTCCTCATATATGGCTCTCTAGAATTGATGTGATCCTAGGAGTGCTTACAATCTTGATGCTTAGATATTCTCATGGAGCAACTCGTTTGGATCAAGATGAGATCAAATCATGGCTGATCATGAAGGGAACGTTTAAGCTTTGTGACTACCGTGGTGTAATTTATGACTTTGGGCCTCTCAATGGACTTGGTGATCAAGCTATTCAAGTGTGTTCATTTGGCCAAGAGTTTATGTATTGGTTATGGATTAAATACACATTCAAAGAAGGTCCAATTAAAGCTTCTAAGTGGTCCATAACATGTCTTTAAGGTGCTGGATTTAGTTGGACTTGTTGGAAGGCCTTTTAAAGATGCAAGATGGAGGCCCAATGGTGCTTAAAAGGAGGTGTCCAGTCCATTAACAATTTTTGGACGAATTTTTAAGTTTATTTTTTTTATGTTAAGTTTTCTATTTTGTTTACAAGTTGTAACCTCTTAGAAAGTTACCATATTGTGTTAGGTTACAACTAGTGCTCTTTGTTAAGTTTCTAGAACTTTCTACAAGTTGTTATGCAAGCCTATTTATAGGCCAAAACACTATTACGAATTTTAATAAGTTTGATGAATTAATAAATTTGTGAGTTCTCAAATTGAGTGCTTCTCTCGTTCTTTGCTGATTAAGAACAACCCCCGAACTTGTAGAGTGATTCCAAGTTCAAAAACCCTAGCTTAAAGTTGCCTTATTGGTTTGATCAAGCATTCTAGGTGCTGATTCCTCGAGTTCTTGTTCGTTCCATAAGGAGGTTCAAAGCTTCCTTGAATTTTCGAGTTGTTCATCTTACGTGTTCAAGGCTTTGGTGCTGATTCTAGAGTCTAGTTCATCCAAGGGGAAAGGTTCGAAATTCATACTTGGTCTTTCAAGCAATTCCACGTTCGTCCGCGCGTATCAAGAATCTAAGTGTAACACTAGCTCCTTTACTTCCTCACACTCTTCCAATGGTGGACCCCTACTAGTTAGACACAACTCTAATGTATCTTTTCCTAGAGTAGCTCATTCAAATTTCTCAGTTAAATTTTCCACTAAATCTATAGAATAAATGTGATTAGTGAATGAAGGGTGTCTAACTATACTATTCAAATTAAACTCTACCTCTTCGTCACCTATTTGAAATTTCAACTTTCCATTCTTCACGTCTATTATAGTACCTGTTGTAACCAAGAATGGTCCTCTTAGAATAATAAGCATGTGCACATCCTCTTCCATATCAAGGGCTACAAAATCAATAGGTATAATGAACTTATCAATTTTGACCAACACATTTTCTAACACCCCCCATGGATGACGAAAAGACCTATCTGCAAGTTGAAGTGTCATGTTAGTGCTTTTCAACTCAGTAAGCCCCAATTGTCTTACAATAGTTAAAGGAACTAGAGAGACACTTGCACCAAGGTCATACAAAGCTTTAGAAAATTATAACTCACCTATGGTGCAAGGGATAGAAAAGCTCCCAGGATCCTTTAACTTAGGAGGAAGTTTATTCTGAATACGTGCACTGCTCACTTTAGTGAGAGCAATGATCTCATTATCTACTAATTTTCTTTTGTGAGACATTAATTTTTTCAAGAATTTAGCATATGAGAGGATCCGTCTTATAGCATCCACAAAGGGAATATCAATGTGCAGATTTATAAAGATATTTATGAATTTCTCAAAATCTGCATCATTTTTTACTTTTTGAAGCATTTGTGGGAATGAGACTGGTGGTACTTGGACTATTTTAGATGGATCACTCGCCTTCCCCTCTACCTGACCCTCGCTTCTCTTCATTGCTTCCTTCCCATGATTCAATTTGGGCTCTTCTATCCTACCCTCATTCTGTTTTCTCTCAGGTTCATCTAGCTCTTTCCCACTACAAAGTGTAATAGCCTTTATGTGCTCACGGAGATTAACCTTAGGTTGACTAGATAACTCTCCTCTATTCCTAATCTATATTGTTTCAACAATCTGCCCAAATTGAGTGTCAAAATTTCTCTGCATGTTAGATATTTTTCTATCTATTTCTTGGGATAGCCTTTCAAAGGTTATCTTCCAATTTGACTTCTGTGCAAGTTGGGCAAGTCTAGGCAGAAAACTTGAAGGGTTAACTGGCCTTTACTGAACATCCCATCTCTCCATCTAAAATTTGGATGGTTCCTTCAACCAAGATTGTAAGTGTTGGAGTAAGGGTTGTTTTGAGGTTGATTATTAAAATTAGCATATTGTACTTGCTCATTAGAAGCACAGCTAATTGTTTCATGCTAACCACTACACATAGTGCAACATGCCATGACAGCATGTGAGTTTGGGTCACCTCTATTTTTCAGAAGGCTCGGCACATCTTGTATCTGTGTAGATAGTGCATTCAAAGTGTCATGATTAGATATAGACATGCTTGCTCACTTTCTTTGACCACCCCTACTATTGGTCCATTGGTAGCTATTTGTAGCCATTTCCTTTATAAGGTCCTAGGCTTCCTTTGCAGATTTACCCATCAGTGCCTTGCTCGCTGCAGCATCTATATTTTGCTTAGTAGCATTTGTTAAGCCATTGTAAAATATTTGTACAATGAATCACTCAAAAAACTCATTGTGAGGACATTTCCTTAATAACTGTCTGTAATCTTTCCCAAGTTTCGTATAACGACTCTCCCTCTAGTTGCTTAAAATTGGTAATGTCCATCTTAAGCATGGCAATTTTAGTTGGTAAGAAATACTTATTGAGGAAGGCTTTATAAAACTCAGCCCAAGTGATGAAGGAGTTAGGTGCAAAAAAATACAACCAAAGTTTAGCCTGCCTTCTCAAAGAGAAAGGAAATAAATGAAGCTTAATAGCATCCTCTGTGACTCCATTTATTTTTAAGGTGTTGTAGATCTTAGAGAAATTGCCTTGAGCATGTGGGTCCTCCATAACAGTTCTTCTAAACTATTCTTGTTCGACCATTTGAATCACGATTGGCTTGATTTTAAAGTTGTTAGCATTTACTGTGGGTCTTACAATGCTTGATTGGGCACTAGTCCTATTAGGCAAAGCAAAATCCCTTAATGCCCTTTGCTCAGCCATTTGCAACTCAGGAGGATTTGACTCAGTGTTTCTGCTTCAGATTCTAAATCTAATCTTAAACTCCTATTTTCCTCCACTTCTTCAATTATGTGCTCAGTTTGCTACTTCCTAAGCTTCCTAGCAGTATGCTCTATCTCTAGGTCTAGAGAGAGCACTGGCTTCAAAGCTCTATCAATACACTACTCCACTCACAAGAATAATCCTCAAGAAAAATCGAATAAAACAAACAAAAACAAAAACAAAAATCAATGCCTAAATTAATAGAGCAATTACGAAACCTAATATTCTAGACACTGTTCCCCGGTAACGATGCCAAAAACTTGACAGGCTCTGAATTAGGCTAAAAGAACAGCTTTAAAAGCTACTAACCTATTAAATTAAATTGCCTAATTCTCTGTATCTGCAAGAGTATAGATTGCACAGTAATGTCGGGAACTAGGATCGATCCCACAGGGAACGATCAAGAAGTACTAGGTTTCTCTGAACTCCTCTATTATCTAGGCAACAAACCAAAGTGAATTAATCTAAAGAAAACTTACTATAGGATTGCCTACGACAAAATAGTAATATCCAACAAGATTATAAGGAATGACTGCCTAGGATCTAGAATCATTTTATGACCTAGATTGTGAGTAATTAACCTCTTCTATTCCCTCTCATCTACCCTGTTTAGAGTCTAATCCCATTTTATCTAATTTTTACTCTCATAACAAACTAGTAATTATCAACTAATTAATCCTTTCCTACTCTAGTGGTAAAGTGATCAATATTGGTTCATTTTACCGTATGAATTGTTCTTGACTTATCTAGGAATACCACTACTCTCGTGTGAAATATTACCTAGACTTCACTTGCCCCCTTTCCACTACCGCTATCAACTTTCGTTGCATAGAAGTAATTTTGATAGTTATAACAATTGGCCATCCAATTATAACCCAAATTAATCCAAGACAGTGAATAAACAGGCTAACATAAGCATAAATTTAGTCAATCAAATACACCATCAATCATAAAAATCATCTAAAACCTAGGCAAGAATAATTTAAGTATACATAATTGTGTCAATAAATATGCAATCTTTAAGCGCAAGTGACATAATTAACAAACAAAAAGAGGAATTGAAAGAGAAACTTATTGATTATTGGAGGGAATCAATAGTTGCTACACAATTCTTCTTGAGTGTTCACCCACAATCTTCTCTGCTCTTGCTATTCTCAAACTATGGCTATGGAGAGAAAAAACTAAAAACTAGAGAGAAAAGCTATCACTAAACTATGGCTATTATAAAATTATAGAGTTTTCTTTGCCCTAGGACTTTTCTTCAGAAGAAAAGAAGTTAGGTTGCACTAGAAGTCTTCAAAGATAGAAAATCACCTTTCTTTCTTGCTCCCGTATGCAGTAAACTAGAAAATCTGCCTTATCTGCGACTCTTATCTATGACCGGATACTATCGTGGATACTCCTTCGCGATCGAAGAAATACCCACGACGCATATCTGTGACTGGATACTGTCGCAGGTAGAACTTCTTCACTGCTTTTGCGAATTTCTACACAGTTTCATCCTCCCTTCTTAATCCATCCTTCACCTGTAGACACTAAATTTTGACATACCGTTTATAATTTTCAACACTGGGGGGCACTTTTTGACTTTATGATTAAAATTTTGATTTTTGATTAAAAGGGGCAAAAATTAACAACTTCAAGTGGGCAAAATGATAATTTCTAGTATGTAAATATTTTTTTTTTATTTTTGAAAGTTTAAATGTACATCTTGTATTTTTATATGTGTTTCTGTAATTCTGCGATTTTTCGGGTTCAATTGGTATTTTTTTTTATATTTTACCAGCACATGGGTAAAATAGTCATTTCACCTCGCAAACACCACTTTTGTTCATTTTTAGTCCTAAATTTATTTTTTTTAGGTTTTTAAGTGTGTTTTTTAATTTTTTTTTATTTTTTCGGGGCCAATTGCTATTTTTCTGTAAATACAGTGTTTAAGAGAAAAATAGTTATTTTGCACCCTAAATGCATTTTTCATCAAATTTTGAGTTCTAAATTCATTTTCCATGGTTTTGAGCTTATTTGTAATTTTTGGTAATTTTTTGAGGCCGATAGCTATTTTTTTGTGTATTTCGTTAGTACAAGGGTAAATTAGTCATTTTGCAACCCAAATGCATTTTTCATCACTTTTTGAGTCTTAAATTCATTTTTAGGACTTTAGCTTATTTTTAATTTTTGATAATTTTATGAGGTTGATAGCTATTTATTTGTATATTTCATTAGCACAAGGGCAAAATTGACATTTCATCTCTCGAATGCCCTTTTCGCCAATTTTGGGTTATAAATTTATTTTCTGGTTTTTAAACCCATTTTTGGATTTTTGACCATTTTTTTAAGGTCAACTGTTATTTTTCTAAAAATACCATGTGCAAGGGCGAAATGATCATTTTACACGCAAATGTATTTTTGATCAAAAATTTTTGTGATTTAATAAAATTTATTATTTACATTTTGATTTTTCACGTTTTGAGTGTTTTAGAAAATAAAGATTTTTTAATTTTAATTTTACTCTTTTTTGGTGTTAAAAAATTATTTTAGGATAAAATTAAAGTTCTATTACTAGGGGCATTTTAGTCATTTTATTCATTTCTTGGAGGACAAGACTAGCTTGCACTATAAATAGCTCATTTTGGAAGAGATAAAAATCAGAAAAATAGAAGGGAAAAGGAGAAAAGCCTTGAACACATACTTTTATCCAAAAAAAATCAAAACACCTACTAAACCACTAAAAAAACACACACAAACAAATGTTTTCTTTACTGCCCTGTTTGCTGTTCACTTCATTCAAGGGATCATCACTGTTCATCATCAGATTCTTGCCTAGCTTCCAAAAGGTAATTTCTTATCTCTTTTCTCTTTGTTTTGAACCATTTTCTTTCATTGTGCAAGTCTGATTATGTTTTAATTGCTTGAAATTTTGGTTGAATTTTATTGTGGGTTTTTTTTTTCCTTCTTCCATTTTGTTCCTGGGTTGTGTTATTTCTTCTAGATTTTCTTTCTTCTCCTCCCATCGTCTGTATCTTCTTCCACCGTCTATATCTTCCCACTTTTCCCCTGTTTCTTCCATTGTACTAAATCCACCCCACCGCAAGTCTATAATCACCATAGCCATCAAACATCCACCATTCTCCCCCCTTCATCCTCAAAGCCCTAGTTTTTACCAAACAAAAACAACAAGCCACCAACGCCCCCACCAATCTCAGCCATCAAATTCAGGTCATCAACCAACAAGACTATGACCCCCAGTGTAACAATTAGCCCTTGCCACGAGCCACCAGTCTAGTAGCGTCCACTACTACCTAGCCATCCATTATCACCATCACTATAGCCGGCCATTTAAATTCCCCACACATAACAAGCCCAATCTCGACCCAACAACTCCACAGTAGCAAATTGCGTTTTTCTGCCCATCTCCATCCCACGGCTCCAAGCTCCGCCCAAAGCCACCCAACATTCTATAAATGACCAAATCCACAGCTTCCCTTTAAACCATCCTCCAGAAGAAGAGAGAAAGATGGAGAGCAGAGGGTTGGGGAAAAGAGAGAGAGAGAGAAAGAGACAGAAAGAAAGAGAGAGAGGAAGAGAGATCTAGACAGTGAGAGAAGGAGAGAAGAGAAAGAGAAGAAAAATCTAAAAAAAAAGAAGAGGAAATAGCAAGAGAAGGATGAAGAATAAAGAATGAAGAAGGAAACAGAGGAAAAATGAGAAAGCAATAGAAAACCAACGAAGAGGAGGTGGGATATTGGAAGAAAGAATGAATTGGGGGTAGAGAAGATTTTATGGAATCAAAACAAAGAGATTGAGTGGGGTGGAGTTCACAATTTGTGAGTTTTGTTTTCATCTCTAATCAAAGTTTAATTTTTAGTTATGTTTTCTGTTTTGTTTCATTTTGGTTTTTTATTTGGGTTTTAATTTAGTTAAGTAATTTAGTTAATTAGGTTAATCTAATTTGTTTGTTGATTTAATTTTTATTGTTGTTTAGTTAATCATGAGTGACTTGTTTATGACTTGGTGTTAATCCAGTGATCATTTTGTTAAAGTAGTGATTTTAGTTAATTAATTCAGTTTTATCACGTTATCTGTTTTAATTTTAGTTAATTAATTTAGTTTTATCATTTTATTTGTTTTCTGGTTAGTTGATTGTGTAAAAAATAAAATCATGTTCTTTTGCCCCCTCAAGATTTTCAGTGTTGTTCGTGTGCCTTGAAGTCTTTTTATTTTTACGCAATTAAGGCCCTCCGAATTATAGTTGATCCCCTAGAGTTTGTTTCTTTTTAATTAGATCCTCTATCCTTGCAATTTAGCCCCTCATTTTGCTGGAATTTTAGTTTTTTTACTCCCATGGTTGTGGACATTTGTAATTTAATCAATTTATTCATTGGAATTATGTTTTGCCCCCCTTTATTTAGCTTTAATTTAAAATTGTGCCTGTACAACTGTTTGAATTTATGATTCAACCCCTAGGTTTGTTTAAATGTCTATTAGTTCCCCTAGTAAGCTAAGATATACACTTTATCCCCAATTTATTAGTATTTTTTTATTTTTCTATACTTTATTCATCGGTATTGTGACACTTTGACGTGTTTATTCATTTTGATAGTATTTTAGTACCAGATCTTCGAGAAAAGGTATCCCTATTACTTGCTAATTTCTTTTATGTGCTCCTATGTGATTTTTTATGCATTTTATTCATGTGTTTCTTATTTTATATACTTTTTGCATATTTATTTACATTATGCCATTTCATTTCGAATTTCATTACTTGGGTGAAAAATGCAATAGATGGCTAAATCTTATTATTTTTGCGAAATTTTATATTTAAATCGCCAGTGTAATAGTTAGATTACTTTCTTTCGTATGTTTACTAATATATGTGTATTTCCATAGCAAGTGTAATAGATAGGTTATTTTTATTTCTCCCATTAAATTGTAAGTTAAACTCTCCCTGTGTAATAGTTAGGGCTTATGTGCTTTTTTGTGCTTATGTGCTTATTTGTATTACCCTTTTTTTAGAATTTTCATCTAAATATTATGCCTACGTGTTATGTGCTCCTATGTGCTCTTACATATCTTTATACGTTTATTTGCTTTTGATTCATAGTTTTATTATTTTGATTCATATTATATCATTTTTTATCATTCTGTCACCACACTAGTCCAACGCTAGTTGTGATTTTCTCGTTTCGCGCTAGTCCAACACTAGTAGGGAATTCCTAGAAAGAGCTAGTTCAACGCTAGACCCTTAGATCATTTTAGTGATAGTTTCACTCTCCGTGTGCATGTCATATCATTTCACACGCTATTTCTCATTTTTAGGCTTTTTCATTTATGCATGATCTTTTTCGTATATATCTTACTATTATTACTTATTTTCACATAAACTCAGTGTATGGCACTTAGATTGCCTTTCACATAGAAATTAGGACATTTGTGTGATCTGACTAGAAATAGTCATCTACTTACGTGGGAAGTGGTGGATTAACAGGCTGTTCTCCCCCTCGTGAGTAGAAAAAGTTAGTTATGAGTTATTAGTTCCCCGTACTTGTTATGTTGCATCCCCACTTTCTTCGATCACTTATTATCTAGATTACTATTTTTCTTTTCTTGTTGCATTCCATTTTGCATCCACACTTGTGACTCTGTCGAGCTCTCATTTCGGGCTTCGCAATTAATGCGATATTCCAGATCAAACCTTGACGGGATATTTTGACTCTTTCGATACCACATTAGGATTAGGATTTGCATTCATATAGATACATCCAAACGCGATAGAATCTAAGATTAATTTAGGAAAACTTGGTTAAATCTCACAATTAGCCTCGGTTAGGTGGAAAGGGTGTCTTAGGTGCAAGCCTTTGCCTTCCCTTTCTTCGAATGTGACTTCTGGATCTTCTTCTCTCATTTTTGTAAATCGGAGTCGGAAAAGGGTTTTTAAATATTTTTTCTTAAAATTTTTATTTTTTGTTATTTTTTGTTATTTTTTTTGTTAAATGATTTTTTGGATGACTTGGTATACCTTAACTCAATACCAAGTTGCAACTCTATTTTTAAAATGAAACCCTTTTTAAAAATTAGTTGGCCAAAATTGTCGCACTTTTAGTCCTGCCCTTATTTTATTTTAAAATACCATTTTTTTTCTCAATAACACTTTTTCACTAAAACCCAATTTTTTCTCACACACGCACAGTTTTTAAAAAAACTTTCCTTTTGAAAAGGGTCACCAGACCAGATCGCCTTTTTTGGGCACGACAGTCGCGGACTACCCCGTCCTCTATTTTTTGGGATACGACATCACCATCATCCAAGTTCTTGTCATTTGGACTCCTTTGGTGCTCCAAAACTAATCAAACCTGCAATTTATATCAAAAGTAAAGAAAAACTATAAATATCAACTCAAACTAAAATAAAGAAAAATTCAATCAAATATTAACCTAATGTACTAAAAACTACTCCTATTGACCCAAACAAACACTTAAATATTACTCCAATTCTGTACCTATTACATATACTTGAGAAATAGCTATTATGTGATTATGTGTTATGTTTTTAACAAAGTATATCTTGTAAAATGGTTGAAATTATGTCTTGATTTGATATGTTTGATTAAAATTTTTCTTCTTTACTTTATTTTACATGTTAAGTGATAGATAAAGACAAAAAAGTGCAATTTATGACTTGTGCTTTTTAATACTTATTAAGGGACAATTATGCTATGAATTGAATATCAAATCAATGTATCTTTCTACTCCAATGATTATTATGCTTAGTAATTGGGAATTTTCATCTAATCCATTTTTCAATCAAAAGAGATTCGAATTAAGAGCATGCATAGCAAATTGATTGAAAGTAAATTGTTGAGTAATAGGGGATGTTTATCATAAAATATTAATCTTTTCATCAAAAGACAATTTCACTTCTCAATTAAGGTTGAAAGGTAGTTTAAGTGATCAAAGTGTTGAGTAACCGGAGGTCTTCATCAACAAATGTTAACATTCACTCAAAAGACACTTGCAATTAAAATATTATGTCCCTATATTTTCAAATTTTATATAAGCATAAGTTGTATGTGATTGTTCATATTGAAAACTTGACTTGTGAGATTTTGTAAGGCAGGAAAATTTTGTTGAACTCCCTTTTATTTTATATTATGAATTTAGAAAAATTACAAGCAATTCCATAATACTTATTTGCTTTGATTTATGGAATTGAATTCAACAATGGAGCATATGACAATTGTTAGTGTTTGCCCTAAAACCAACTTGGTTTAAGGCTCTTTGTACTTACACTTATTTATGCTATATTATTAATGTGGCATTTTTCTTTATCACCTATACTTGTATTTCCATGTTACTTATTTCCATGTCCTATGACACTTGTTGAGATTGATAATATACAAAATGTTCCTTATGCCACAACAATAAAATCCATTATGTATGCTATGCTATGTACGAGGTTCGACGTCTCTTATGTTCTAAGTGTTACGAGCAGAGAGTCCAAGCTAACCCTAGTGAGGGTTACTGGGTAGCTGTTAAGAGTATTCTTAAGTACTTGAGAAAAACTAAAGAATTATTCTTGGTTTATAGAGGACACACTTTAGAAGTATGTGGTCTCACTGATGCAAGTTTTTAGTCGAACAAGGATGATAGCAAGTCACAATCTAGATTCGTATTCATGTTAAATGGTGGTGCTGTGAGCTGGAAGAGTTCGAAGCAAGAGACAACCGCTGATTCTACAACAGAAGCCGAGGATATTGCTACTTCTGAAGCTGCAAAAGAGGCTGTTTTGATTAAGAAGTTCATCACTGAGTTAGGAGTAGTTCCTTCCATTGTTGATCCTATACCTTTGTATTGTGACAACAATGGCGCCATCACCCAAGCAAAGGAACCTAGGTCTCATCAACGATCCAAACACGAACTTATGCGCAACCATCTTATTAGGGGGATAGTTGGTGAAAACGACGTAAAGATCGAAAAGCCTCCCATTGATGACAATATAGTTGATTATCTCACTAAGTCCTCATCCCAGAAAAAGCATGATGCTCATATAAATACTTTTGGCCCAAAATAAATGAGTGATTGGTTTTAGTGCAAGTGGGAGTTTATCAGTGTATGCCCTAAAACCAACTTGGTTAAAGGCTCTTTGTACTTGCACTCATTTATGTTATATTATTAATGTAACTTTTTTCTTTATTATCTATACTTGTATTTCCATGTTACTTATTTGTTTGATACAGTCTTTAGAATATTGACTGTATATTAGAGATTGTAAAGGTTACAATTATGAGACTCTAATACATAAAGTCATATTCTTAAATATCCCTAGTCATAGTATTAATGAGATCGGACATCATTAATGCGGATAGACTAGCACATATATGTCTCTATTTGTGATAAGTAGTAGTTAATTTCAATAACTATGGTGTGCGTGACACTTAAGTTGGTATGTGGATGCTTCTTTGCAACAAGTTCATTGGATTGATCCGCCGAGAGTTTTCAATTATGATGCCAATAGTTGAACTCTTAATGGCTATAGTGTAAGTAATTCTTTGACTTGAAATTATTATAGTGTCTTGAGTGTGGATTGCTATATTTTGACTTTATTTCTCGGTGCTCGTAAAAGAGTAGACCATAGGATAGAGATTGGGTATAGTTTGAAGCATGGAAAGACAGTGAGTAATCAATATAGGATTCACCACTCCCTAAATAGGAGAGTATATCCCTTTATGGCCACTTGTTGAAAATATTAACTCATAAATCTTCTGCATAAGTGATAGTACAACTTGAAAGTTGTTTCAAGGTTATACATCACAGAGAGTCATATTTTTGGAACAAGAAAAATATAATCTAGTCATTCAAAAGTATGCACTATACTTTTAGACTGATTGGGATATTGTGTGGTGAAAGGATATTAATTGCACGGTAATATTGTCATTGATGGGTATAGTCTACCATATGACTTTCATTTTCACTATGGTGGTCATGATGCATTGCTAGACACCACTCGTGATCTATAAGTATGAATTAATTAATTTTGAATTGATGATAAATTAAAGTATTTAATTCATCTAGCTCTTAATTGATTAATTAATGAGTTATAATTTGTACTTATTGCCAACGTGAATAGAACCTAATGGGTCACACACATAAAAAACATAATCTTTGGGTTAAAATGTAATTAAGATAAGTATGAGATACTTATGGGGTTAATTTATAAGACAAATTAATTTGAAGGACTTATTTATAAACGTTCTAAGTCTTGTAGGAAATTAGTTTCCTAAAAGAAATAAAGTGACTAATTGGTTTCCTTATGGAATAGAATTTCTAAAGGAGAAGGATTAGCTTAAAGTAAGTTACCTAAAACTTCTTGGTTTCTAATTACCTTTATTTCTTAAAAGACTAGAATACTTCCTTTATAAATACGTTCATGCTTTGACTCTTGAATTATTATTGCAACACAAAAGAAAAACTAGTGAGAGAAAAATTGCAAAAAGGAAGAAACACCACTTTCTCTCTCCTTTAGGCATCTCTCTCTCTCTCTTTCCTAATTGTTAGGCTATTTCTTTCTCCTGTGTTCTCGATTAATTCAAGGGAGCTAGCACTCAAAAGTTAAAGCAAACAAGCCTAAAAGGTTCCGAAAGATTTGTTCGTGTGGATATCATTAGAGACTCGACACTTGGAGGGCTTTTTGTGATAGATCTTACCTCTTCATTGAAGGATCTTAGACTTAGAAACATAGAAATCTTCTGTGTTTGAGGTAATTCTTGTGCAAACCCCCTTAATAATCATATAGATATATCAAAGAGAGCCATGGTTAAGGTAATAAATTTTATTTTTTGCTGCGTTACCTGTATTATTACGTTACAGTGGTATCAGAGCCTCCTTTGATTATCTCTATATGATTTGTATTTATTTAATTGTCTTTGTTCTTGATGAAATTTGTCTCAAAATTGTTTTGAAAAAATCAAGAGTTTGATTTTTAAAATAAGTTCTTAATTGTTTAAAAGTGTTTTAAATAATTAAGATAAGTTCTTAAGGTTGTATTCAAGGTTTTTAAATTATTTTTATATGCTAAAAGGGTTTTAACATGTTTTGATTCAAAAGAATTTTTAAAAATACCAAAGAATTTCAAAATCATATTTTCTATACACGAATCATGTGACAAACCACGGATTTTTACCCGCGATTTCACGTGGGGTAAAAATTTCGTACCTTTTGTCCACAAACCGCAGATGAAACCATGCACGTTTTGTCTCACTGTTTGTAGGAAGAATCCTAGGGGGATTTTTCTTAATTTTTGGAAAAACGCAAATTTTTATAAATTTCTCTATTAAAACACTTTCCAATTTTAATTGTTAATATTTGAAAAGTTAAATTTTGGAAACCTACTCCTTTTATAACTTTAATTTGCAACAAATAAATTCAAGAATATTAATCTAATTAAATTAGACCATGGGACTTATGACTAGAATTAAATAAATTAATTTATTTAATTGTTAAATTGTATGATGGCATGGTGGATGATTATGGATTAGACCAATGTGATTGAGTGGTTATTATTTCTATTTTGGTTCGTTTGTATTGGTTTTATAAATAAGGCTTGCGTGTCCTACCTTCTCCATTATTCTGATGTAATTCTCTTCTCACCTAAACTCTCCTTGAATGTAACTCAAGATTTCTTAACCAATACTTGTAATGTACATAGTATAGGTTAAGAATATGTTTATTTTCTAAATTGTTTGGATTTAAATTATATATGTAATGTACAAAAAGATGGAGATGGCACCAAGGGACAACCAAGAGGCGCATCAAGATGTTGACAAGTCCCTTTGAAATTTTTGACCAAGTATTTTCTTTAAGGCTCGAAGAAAATATTATTAGTTAAAGTCTATAATCATCCATGTTTATTATGCTTTTATTTTATATGTTAATATATTTTAATTGCATGATATGACAAGACATTAATATTTAAAATAAAATTCCTTAAGCTAAATATTAAGTCGCCAATTAAAGTTGCCTTCCATTATTATAACAAAAATGAAGAGTTCCTATTAAGTGTTGACTTGTTGGCCTTCGTCAAGGTCACCTTGCTCGAAATATGTTTTTGTTATGAGATTTGATCTCTGAATAATGGGTATGATTTAACAAAAATACATAAGTTGTTGGCCTTCGTCAAGGTTATTGTATTTTTGAGGCAATGTTGGGTAACACATAAGATGTAAATATCAAGAGTTGATACCCAACAATCTAGGAGTCACAAAAATTGTGATTGGTAAAAGTTGCCTACCTAATTGAAATTATCTTTGGTTTGTTGGCCTTCGTTAAACTCAAAGTTTATTAGATGGGAACCTAACCCACTAGGAATTTCCAACGGATTGTCGAATCAACATTGAGGGTTATTGATTTGAAGTAAAATAGTGGGAGCAAACTAAATAAATATACGAGTTCACATTTTTGGTTTGCATATATAACATAAAACAAACACTTATTTTCTATCTTTACTTTTGTAGAATGTCTAACGTGAATTTGCGACTGATTCTTGACAATAAACTCAATGACACCAACTTTGAGGACTGGAATATTGATTTGAGAATCATTCTCAAACATAAGAAAATTGAGTATGTCGTCAATAAACCCATACCCCCTCCTTCTCCTGCTACTGCATTGGCTGAGAAAATAGATGCATACGAGATGCATAAAGCTAACAATGATGCTGCAACATGTACTATGCTAGTTGTTATGACCAAGTCATTGCAAAAGCAACATCTTAAAATGGATGCTCCATCCATAATTATGCATCTTAAAGAAATGTTCGATGCATAAGCTAAGATTGAGAGGTATGAGACTTGTAGAGAGCTCTATCAGTGCAAGATAGCAGAGAGATCTTCAGTAAGTGCCCATGCACTGAAGATGATCGGGCTGATTGAAAAATTAACTGATCTAGGACACGTTATTGATAATGATTTAAGTATTGACTTAATTCTTAGTCCCTCCCCGAGAGCTATTCACAGTTCATCCTGCACTTCAACATGCGAAAAAAAGAGTGCACGTTGACTGAATTGATGAATATGCTCAAGACTGTTGAGCCCAATCTTAAGAAGGAAAAAGGCACCGTTATGCTTGTCTCGAGTTCCAAGAAAAAGAAACCCAATTCTGGACTTAAGAAATTCAAGAAGAAGAGAACTAGGCCTAAGGGTGAGGTTAAGAAGGACAAACCCAAGGACACGTGCTTCCATTGCAGACAAGATGGGCATTGGAAGAGAAATTGCAAGGCCGACCTTGATTCTTTGAAGTCAAAGAAGCTTGGTGAAACTTCAACCTCTAGTATGCTTATGATTGAGATTAATGTTGGGTAATAGATACCGAATTTGGATCTCATATTTGTAATAATATGTAGGGTCTTAGAGATAGTAGATTCTTGGCAAAGGGAGAGGTCGAGCTACACGTGGAGAATGGAGCAAGAGTTGCTATGTTAGTCGTAGGAGCCTATGTACTCTCTTTGCCCACTGGGCTTAATTTAGAATTAAAAAATTATTATTTTGTTGCCGTACTTACTAAGAACATCATTTTTATCTCTTTGTTATATTTGGATGGTTTTATTATTATTTAAAAGAATAAAAGTTGTTCTTTTTCACGTGATGGTATTACTTATAGTACTGATACATTGATTAATGGTTTATACATTCTAGATGAAGATAAGTCCATTCTTAACATAAACACCAAGAAACAAAATTAGATATTATGAATTAATTATACCTTTGGCATTGTAAACTTGGTCATGTGAATGGAAAATGCATATCCAAGTTACATAAAGATGGATACTTGGACTCATTTGATTATGAATCATTTGGGACATACAAATCATATTTATTTGGCAAAGTGACTAAGTATTGCCGGAATGGGTAAACATGCTAGTGATTTTCTTGGGTTCATACATACTGATGTTTGTAGCCCAATGTCAATCCATGCTAAAGGTGGTTCCTCCTACTTCATCACTTTCACGGATGACCATTTAAAATATGGTTATGTGTTTCTAATGAAGCACAAATCCGAGGCCTTTGAAAAGTTCAAAGTCTTTAGAGCTGAAATTGAGAAACAACTTGGCAAATCTATTAAAACACTAAGATCTGATTAAGGTGGAGAATACTCAAGTCAAGAGTTTCAACAATATGTGAGATTATTTCTCAATGGACTCCTCCATACACGCCACAACTCAATGGTGTGTCTGAAAGGAGAAATCATACATTATTGGATATGGTACGTTCCATAATGGACCATGCATCTCTTCTTAGTTCATTCTGGGGTTATGCCTTAGATTCCACCTCCTATACACTCAACCGTGTTCCATCTAAGTTTTTTAATGCCACACCTTATGAGATTTGGTATGATAAGAAGCCTCATCTCAACTATTTAAAGATATGGGTTGTTCTACTTTTGTGAAGCGAAACATGTCAGACAAGTTAGAAACTAGTGCTGACAAATGTATATTTGTAGGGTATCCTAAAGATGGTCGATGATACTATTTCTACAATTCCCTTGAGCAAAAGGTGTTTGTATCAAGACATGCTATCTTTCTAGAGAAAGAGTTTATTTTGGAAAGAAGCAGTGGGAGGTATGGCTATCCAAAAGTTTATCCATGAAGGATCTAGAGGAGGCAACCTATATTCTGGGAATTAAGATCAACAGAGATAGATTCAAGAGGTTGCTTGGTCTTAGTCAATCGACATACATAGATAAGATGCTAAAAAGATTTAGCATGGAGCAATCGAAGAAGCGATACTTACCCATGAGGCATGGAATTACTCTTTTGAGAGACATGTGTTCTAAGATACCTGTCAAGATTGATAGCATGCAAAATGTTCCTTATGCTTTAGTTATAGGATCCATTATATATGCTATGCTATGTACAAGACCTGACGTCTCCTATGTTATAAGCGTTACCAGCAGATTCCAAACTAATCTTGGTAAGGGTCACTGGGTAGCTATCAAGAGTATTCTTAAGTACTTGAGAAGAACTAAAGAATTATTCTTGATTTATAGAGGACACATTTTAGAAATATATGGTTTGTGACAGCCCTACCTCTCCCTAAGGTGAACCAGAGGGTTTAGCGGATTGCCTGCCTAGCTCTGGCCAGGACTCAAGTCACTTAAGTAATAAACACGTAAACTAAACTTCAAAGTATAAGTAAACTTGCAATATTTTCAAACTAGTTGCCATACAAATATATAGAATTCCAAACTATTACAACTTCAACTTAGATAAGATAAAATCCTAGTACAACACCAAAATATACATCAAGAGAAATGACTTAGATGGCTAGTACTCGCACTTGTACTAACCTTCGCGTCAATCGGAGCCTGCTAAGGAAAACAAGAATAAAAGGAAGTGAGCTAGAAGCTCAATGAGGTTCCAAGGCATGCAAACATACAAGCAACTTGTCAAAGCAATAAAGTATGTAAAAGACAAGTAAAGATAAAGTAGGATACGGATCAACCGTGGGAATCACTCGACCACGGGAAGGACAATTCAACATCATTTCAAGTATAAGGATAAGTATCTTCTCAACCATTGGCGAATAATGTTAACTTTCACCAAAGGGAGAAATGTTCAATTAAGATTCAAGTCAAGTAATTCAAGTCAAATAAGATTCATATCATTGTTTTTGGATCAAATGGAAATAGCGCTTGGACGTTTCATTTTGTCCTTGCCAATGATCAAGGTAATTCTCTATTCCACCAATTCACCTTTCCTCCTCAAGACCACCACTCCATGTGAGATCGTCCTCAATGATGGAGGGCTAAAGATAGGGTAGCTCAAAACTAGGAATTGCCTTGTCCAGGACTTACATTCGTAAGGAGAGAGTTTAAAGTCCCTTAACCCCAACACCTTATAACCTCCAACCACTTATATGGTCCAATATCAATGAGTCAAGTATAGTTCAAGATCAATGAGTCAAATATAGTTCATAATCGAAAGCTAGGGTTGAATATGATAAAGTACATATTCGCCCTTGTAACCACATTCTCATGCTTTCAAGTAAGGCCAATAACACATGGAATCTAATAGGAAAAGCAAATAAACACTCGCAAGCGCAAGTAAAAGAACACTCACCTCAAGAGAATTTCACGAAAATTTGAGATAATGAGAAGTATTTGACTGGAACCATGAGAGTTCAAAAGAACTAGGTTTAGTTGCTATTCTAAGGTTAAATTCATAAATTTGTGAAAATTTAACTAAGATTTCCAAAACGTTAGTAAAAGGAATCATACTAGAAGGTTATATGTTAACTTAGTGTATACGTCGAAAGTTTATATTCAATTATGGCTAAAATGAGTTTAGCACTTTTTCTAGGGAAATTAGATTCTAAAACCCCAAATTAAGTCATGCCAAGTATTAATATTATAAGTAAAATTCGAAACTAAACCTTATATAAACATAGTTTTAGTTTAAAAGTAATAAAGTGAACATTTTAAGGTTGCAGATCAAAAACTAGTTTCTAAAAGAAAGGAAACTTAATTAGGTATAAAGTTGGAAAATCACTATTAGGGTTTACTATTAGGGTTTAGGGTTTACTATTAGGGTTTAGGGTTTACAATTACTATTAGGGTATAGGGTTTAGGGTTTTGAAACACTATTAGGGTTTAAGGTTTTGAAACACTACTAGAGTTTAGGGTTTAGGGTTTAGAAATACTATTAGGGTTTAGATATTTTTAAGACTTATGTGGAATAAGTAAAACTAATCAAGACATAAACAAATATAGCTAATAAGTTAAGGGTCTAACTTGCAATAAACAATAACTATACTAATATCCAGGTTCTTGGAAGATCAAATGACATAAAAATGATGCAAAATATCAAGAAAAATGGCAGCAAGAAGTTCGGCCAGCATGCTTGTAAAACAGCACCAGAATTTCAGTTTTATAGCTCAAGTTAGGTAGCCAATTATCTAGCCAAATCATCTACCACATCCTCCAACTTTTCTAGGGCAATTAAGGCATCATATAAAGCATCTAAGTAGCTAATAATTGCAGGAAATAAATGGCGCAAGATTGTAACACCCTAGAAATTCATACCAAAACTATTTAATTCATGTTATGTCCATTAGTAGAAAAAGAAGACAAAAGAAAAGAAAAGGAAAAACCGAAATGCATTTTATAAGGGGATTTCTTTTATTTAGGGTTTAGTGTTAATCTTTGATTTATTAGTTGGAAGATTTCTTAAGTTAATTAGGTTAACTAAATAGGATTTCTTTCATTATTAAGTGGGACACCTAAGTACCCAATTTGGATTAATTTCATTGGACCATTTGTTTATAATAGTGTTTAATTTTGACTAACTAATTTTACCATTTTTCTAGCCTTTTGACCAATTGAGCTTTAATTCAATATTTACCCAAAAAATTTTATTTATTCTCTTGCTTTTCTCTCTCCCATGGCCGGCCCTCTCTTTCTTTCTTTCTTTTCTTTTATTGTCTTGAAATTTGTGCCCTAAAGCTCTTGCAAATTACTAGGTGATAAGTGAATAAAATTTCCACTAATCAAATTTATCCAAGTTAACAACTACTACCTTAAAAGCATAAACCCTAGCTTGACTCTTGTTATGCTTTGATTGGTCACTTCTTTTCCCATTTATCTCTTTATTTATTTTCTACTTTCTTGACCTATTTCTCTTCTTCTTTTCTCACCCTTGGCCGACTTTCTCTTGCTCTCCTTCTACCCTCTCTTGTTTTCATTTTCTTGAAGCTTTCTCTCCATTTTTAGACAATTTTCATCCATTGAAAGTGAGTTAATCTTCCTCCTAAGCAAAGATCTTGCCTTATTAAAGGTATTCACCATGAAACTTTCCTTATTCTCTCAAGTATAAGTTGTAGTTTTATAGCTTTTTATCCATGTCTTTAAAGTTAAGCATGATTTATTTGAGCCATGAAAATGAAGTTTTATTCCATGAATATGAGGTTTATGGGCTTGTATGACTTGTAGATAGTGATTAAATCTTGAAATGACATGATTTAAATATGATTTGGTTGAAGAACCTTGGAGAGGTTCATGTGTTTTTATGGCCAAGTTGAGTGAAATTGGATTGAATTTTGATATGAAAGTGGTAGAACTACTTGAATTGGGTTGGTTGGTTGTTTTCTTTGCATGGTTAAAAATTTTGGGTTAGTCCGATTATAGGGGAAATGCTGCCGAAATTTCGGTAAAACCTAAGAAATAAAGTGATTAGGCTATGATTTAAAGCTTTATAAGCTGTAATTTAGTGATTAGAACGTGCAGAAATTTCCAGTAAGATGAGCTATTAGTGAATTGAACCTTTCCGAGCAAAACCCTAAAATTTAGAAAACCCTAATTTTGAAAACCCTAAACCTTAGGGTAAAACCCTAAACTCCAAAACCCTAGAAATTAAACCCTAGAAAGACTTGGGGTATTTCTTGAATTTTCTTATCGAATTGCTTAGATTTTAGTCGGGTTTTTATACGACTATTTTCTTTTGAATTTCAGGATCCGAAAGTGATTCCCGACCATATTACGAAATCTTTTCTTAGGCACTTCAGGTGAGTGTTTTATGTGTGCATGATGCATGAAATGCCATGTTATACTTGACATTATTATTTAATGAAATGTGTTACTTGAGGAAAGATGTGTACTTTATCGCATCTATTCCGCAATGTGTTACATGCATTCACTATTAAATGTGTTACTTGTGTGTGAGACTTCCGTGACTAACTTCACCGTTACTTCACGGATAGTCAACCCAGTCGTGCGTGGGAGGATATAAGGTGCTGGGTGTTTTAGGGCGTGTTGTTCTTTCCAATTGAGTTGAATTCCTCAAAGAGGCCAACTCCGGATTGAACTTTCTCGCGTGTTGGCCCTCCAAGGTTGAGATTACTCCCTGGATGTGGTAGCCTGTACGGAGGTTATAAGGTGAACGGTGGTTAGGGTACTTTCTTGTTAATACTGGCATGACCTTTGGCAAGAACCTGAGCTATTATCTCGGTCCTAACGTCATGGTTACATGATCAGTACTTGCTCCTCCTGCGGTTGAGCTTGCTCCCGTAGTTGAGCCTTGTATCCGCCATTGACTACTTGTTAATTAAATTGTTCATACCCTGCTTATTTAATCTTGTCAATTATTTTGTTCCATAAAATAATGAATTTCTGGTATGGTTGCATGACTTGGGCACTCACTGGGCTATTATAGCTCATCCCGTTCATTTGTTTTCTTTAACCAGGTTTCCCAAAATACTAAAGCTGGAAAAGCTGATTTTGGACATAAGTAAATATTTTGTTTCATGTATTTTGATAGCCTAATTGTGTAGGCTTTTATTGTAAATACTATGTATATTTTGGGATGTAAACTTCTTGTGATACTTGTACTTTCGAATGAATTAAATGAATGTATTTCATTATGAATGTATTTTATTTTGGATTAAGTACGCTTGGATGTGTGAGTGAGTGCGTGATTCGAGTCCTGGCGAGAGCTAGGCAGGCAGTCCGCTAAGCCCTTTGGTGCGCCTCTGGGTAAGGTGGGGCTGTTACAAAGATGGAGTAAAACAGTCCATAAAATCAGGTTGCAAAACTGAAGTGTAAAGCTGGAATTTTTCTTCAAGTCTGCCCGGTTTAGTTTAGGCTCCAAATCAGAATTTTAAGAGCTCAAATTTGCAAGTTTGATGGAGAGATGTTTACCACAAGTTGCTAGGTGATTGTAGGAGCAATTGATGGTGCAAAACCTCCTCCAAAAGCTGCTGAAAATTGGACTGGAGTGAAGAGATGAAAGCTGAAATTTGGTTTGAAGTTCTTGGTTGCTAGAGTTCTTGTTTTGGCTTGAGTTTTTGTGAGTTGTTTGAATGATGCAAATGAAATGTTTTGGCTGCTAATTGCAGCTATGAGGCACGAAATTTCAAGGGTAAAAATGGAAGAAAATTGCTGCCAAAATTGAAAGAAAATGGAAAAGGTTTTTTACTTGGCTCAAACGAATCCAACAAGCTAGCTTAGTTGTCTTTCATTCCCTAATTCAAGAAGTAATATTAGAGAATTGTCTCCTCTTCACATGGCTTGGTTTAGGGCTGAAATAAGAGTGGTTTAAGGTCTACTAATAAAGTTGTTAATTGAAATACACGGTTAAATGTTGAACGGGCAGTTTTTACGCAAAAGTGTTTTTAGCGTAAAACTTATATATATATTTTCCAAGTTAACACTTGAAATTGTGAAAGTTGAGAATCTCAAATATTTGAAAATCATGAAAGTGATTTAAAACTCCATTTTACGCAAAACACACACTAACACACACACACACGGTGTTTTCTCTCTTTTCTTCCGATTTTTTTTTCCAAAATGGAAAACCTTTCTCAACTAGCATTAATTCAAAATAATATGCATGAAATGACATGTAATAATAAAATTTAAATAGTAAAGCCCTAAGCACTATTCCCGAATTAGGGTTTTCACATGGTTTCACTGATGCAAGTTTTCAGTCGAACAAAAATGATAGTAAGTTGCAATCTGTATTCGTATTCATGTTAAATGGTGGTGCTGTGAGCTAGAAGAGTAGAGACTACCGCCAATTCTACAGCTAAAGCGAGTACATTACTACTTCTGAAACTGCAAAAGAGAATATTTGGATCAAGAAGTTCATCACTGAGTTAGGAGTAGTTCCTTCCATTATTGATCATATACTTTTGTATTGTGACAACAATGGCACCATCACCCAAGCAAAGGAACTTAGGTCTCATCAACGATCCAAACACGTACTTAGGCGAAACCATCTTATTAGGGATATATAGTTGATTATTGTAAGGTAATAAGGGGAGTAACGCAGCGGAAAATTTAAAAATTTATTACCTTAGCCATGGATCTCTTTGATATAATCTATACGATTAAAGGGTGTTTAGCACAAATACCTCAAGCATAGAAGGTTTCTATGCTTCAAAGGGCAAGATCCTATTCGATGAAGGTGTTGATCTACCACGAAAAGCCCTCCAAGTGTCGAGCCTCCAACGGTATCCACACGAACACGATCTTTAGGAACCTTTGGGCTTGCTTGCCTTGCCTTTTGAGTGCTAGCTCCCTTGAATGATTCATGAAGAACACAAGAAGAAGAAAGAAACCCTAACTATTAGGAAGAAGAGAGGTGGCATTTTTCTAGGGAAGAGAAACGCCTCTCATGCTCTCAAGTTTTCTCTCTCTAGATTTTGTGTTGTGTTTCATCAATCTTCCAAGAGTCAAGGCATGGACTTATTTATAGATGTAGTATCCTAGTCTTTAAGGAAACAAGAGCAATTGGAAACCAAGAAGGTTTAGGAAGCTTACCTTAAGCTAATCCTATTCCTTTAGGAAACCTATTCCAAAAGGAAACCAAATAGCTTCTTAATTCCTTTTAGGAAACTAATTTCCATCAAGACTTAGAATATTTATAATTAAGTCCTTTAAGTTAATTTATCACATAAATTAACCCCATAAGTATCATATACTTATCTTAATAACAATTTAACCCAAAGACCATGTTCTTATTGTGTGTGACCCATTAGGTTCCATTCACGTTGGCAATAAGTACAAATTATAACTCATTAATTAATTAATTAAGAGCCAGATAAATTAACACTTTAATTTATCATTAATTCACTAATTAATTAATTTGCACTTATAGATCATGAGTGGCGTCTAGCAATGCATCATGACCACCCAAGTGAATAGGAAAGTCATATGGTAGACTACACCTATCAATGACAATGTTACCGTGTAATTAATATCCTTTCACCACACTATATCCCAATTAGTCTAAGAGTGTAGTGCGCACTCTTTAAATGACTAATTAACAATTTCTTGTTCCCGAAATATAACTTTCCATAAAAGTATAACCTTGAAACTCTTTCAAGTCATACTTTCACTTTTGCGCAAAAGATTCTTTAAGTCATATTTCAACAAGTGGCCAATCCGGGATATACTCTCCTATAATAAGGAGTGGTGAATTCCTATATCGATTACTCACTATCCTTCCATGCTTCATACTATACCCAATCTCTACCGTATGGGCTACTCTTTTACGAGCACCGAGCAATAGAGTCAAAGCATAGCAATCCACACTCAAGATACTATGGTAATCTCAAGTCTAAGGATCACTTACACCATTGCCATTAAGAGTATAATTCAATAGCACTATGAATAGTAACTCTTGGCGGATCAATCCAATGAACTTGTTCTCTAACAAGCATCCACATACCAGCTTAAGTGTCGCACACCATAGTTGACGAGATCAACTACTACTTACCCTAAGTAGAGGCAAAGTATGTGCTAGTCTTCCCATATTAATGATGTCCAATCTCATTAATACTACGACTAGGGATATTTAAGAATATAACTTAATGTGTAATAAGAGTCTCATCATTGTAACTCTTACAATCTCTTATACACAGTTAATATTCTATGGACTTTATCAAATAAACAAGTAATATTGATAACAAGTATTAAATGACAAAGAAAATGCCACATATATAAGTATAACACGAAATAAGCGTAATAAAAATCCCAAAAACTAACTTGGTTTTAGGGCATACACTAACAATTATCTCACTAAGGCCTTATCCCAGAAAGAGTATGATGCTTATATAAATGCTTTTGGCCTAAAACAAATGAGTGATTGGTTTTAGTGCAAGTGGGAGTTTGTTAGTTTATGCCCTAAAACCAACTTAGTTTAAGGCTCTTTGTACTTATACTTATTTATGTTATTTTATTAATGTGGCATTTTTCTTTATCATCTATACTTATATTTCCATGTTACTTGTTTGTTTGGTAAAGTCTTTAGAATATTGACTGCGTATTAGAGATTGTAAAGGTTATAATTATGAGACTCTAATACATAAAGTCATATTCTTAAATATCCTTAGTCATATTACTAATGAGATCAGACATCATTAATTCGGATAGATTAGTACATACTTTGCCTCTATTTATAGTAAGTAGTAGTTTTCATTGACTATGGCATGCGTGACACTTAAGCTAGTATATGGATGCTTGTTTGGAACAAGTTCATTGGATTGATCCGTCAAGAATTTTCAACTATTGTGCCAATGGTTGAACTCTTAATGACAATGGTTTAAGTGATCCTTTGATTTGAATTTGGATTGTTATACTTTGACTCTATTTCTCGGTGCTCGTAAAAGAGTAACCCATAAGATAGAGGTTGGGTATAGTTTGAAGCCTGGAAAGATAGTGAGTAGTCAATATAGGATTCACCACTCCTTAAATAGGAGAGTATATCCCTTTATGGCCACTTGTTAGAAATATTAACTCATAAATTTTCTACAGAAGTGATAATATAACTTGAAAGTAGTTTCAAGGTTATACATCACAGAGAGTTATATGGTAGACCATACCCATCAATGACAATGTTACCATATAATTAATATCCTTTCACAACACTATATCCTAATTAGCCTAAAAGTCTAGTGCATACTTTAAACAACTAATTTATATTTTCTTGTTCCAGAAATATAACTCTCCATGATGTATAATCTTGAAACTACTTTTAAGTTATACTATCACTTCTGCAGAAGATTTATGAGTTAGTATTTCTAACAAGTGGCCATAAAAGGATATACTCTCCTATTAAGGAGTGGTGAATCCTATATTGATTACTCACTGTCATTTCATGCTTCAAACTATACCCAACCTCTAACCTTTGGGCTACTCTTTTACAAGCACTGAGTAATAGAGTCAAAGTATAACAATCCACATTCAAGATACCATGGTAATCTCAAGTCAAAGGATCACTGACACCATTGCCATTGAGAGTTCAACCATTGGCACTATAGTTGAAACTCTTGGCGAATTAAACCAATGAACTTATTCTCAACAAACATCCACATACCAACTTAGGTGTCACGCATATCATAGTCAACGAGATCAACTACTACTTACCATAAGTAGAGGCAAAGTATGTGCAAGTCTATCCACATTAATGATGTCCAATCTCATTAATACTATGATTAGGGATATTTAAGAATATGACTTTATGTATTAGAGTCTCATAATTATAACCTTTACAATCTCTAATACACAGTCAATAGTCTAAGGACTTTATCCAACAAACAGGTAATATGGAAATACAAGTATAGATGATAAAGAAAAAAATGTCACATAAATGATATAACATAAATAAGTGTAAATACAAAGTGCCTTAAACCATCTTGTTTTAGGCAAAAAGCATTTATATGAGCATTATGCTTTTTCTGGAATAAGGCCTTAGTGAGATGATCAGTTATATTGTCATCAGTGGGAACCTTTTCTATCTTTACATTGTTTCTACGAACTATCTCCCTAATAAGATGGTAGCACCTAAGTATGTGTTTGGATCGTTGATGAGACTTAAGTTCCTTTGCTTGAGTGATGGCACCATTGTTGTAACAATGCAAAGGTATAGGATCAATAATGGAAAGAACTACTCCTAACTCAGTGACAAATTTCTTATTCCAAATAGCCTCTTTTGCAGCTTCAATTGTAGAATCAGCGGTAGTCTCTTGCTTCGAACTCTTCCAGCTCACAGCACCACCATTTAATGTGAATATGAATCCAGATTGTGACTTGCTATCATCCTTGTCCAACTGGAAACTCGCATCAGTGAAACTACACACTTCTGAATTATATCCTCCATAAATCAAGAATAATTCTTTAGTTCTTCTCAAGTACTCAAGAATACTCTTGATAACTACCCAATGACCCTTACTAGGGCTAGTTTGGAATCTACTCGTAACACTTAGAGCATAAGAGACGTCGGATCTCGTACATAGCATAGCATACATAATGAATCCTATTGTCAAGGCATAAGGAACCTTTTGCATACTATCAATCTCGATAGATGTCTTAGGACACGTCTCTCGAAAGAATAGTCCCATGTCTCATAGGTAAATACCCCTTCTTCGATTGCTCCATGCTAAACCTCTTTAGCATCTTGTCTATGTATGTTGATTGACTGAGACCAAGCAACCTCTTGGATCTATCTCTATAGATCCTTATTTTCAAAATATGGGTTGCCTCCCCTAGATTTTTCATGGAGAAACTTTTAGACAACTATATCTTTACGGTTTGTAGCAAAGGTATGTTGTTTTCCATCAACAATATGTCATCTACATAAAGTATTAAGAAAACAACAGTGCTCCCACTCACCTTATTGTATACACAAGGCTCATCTTTATTTTTGAGAAAATCAAACTCTTTAATTGTCTCATCAAAACGAATGTTCCAACTCTTTGAAGCTTGCTTAAGTTCATAAATAGACTTTTGTAGCTTGCATACCTTATGACTATTAATGGAGTCAAAACCCTTGGGTTGTGTCATGTACACATCCTCTTGCAAATTTCCATTAAGGAATGTAGTCTTGACATCCATTTGCCAAATCTCATTGTCATAATAAGCAGCTATGGCAAGCAAAATCCCAATAGATTTAAGCATAGCTACTGGCGAAAAGGTTTTCTCAACGTCAATTCCTTGCCTTTGTTTGTAACCTTTTGCCACTAACCTTGCTTTACAGGTAACAACATTACCATCCATATCAGTCTTTCTTTTAAAAACCCACTCACACCCTATGGGCTTTATCCCTTTGTGTGGCTCCTCCGAGGTCTATACCTTGTTCTCGTACATGAAATCCATTTCGGATTTCATGACTTCACGTCATTTCAAAGAGTCTACATTAGGCATAACTTCTTCGTAGCTAGTAGGATCGTTATCATCCATGACTAACACATCATTACTCTCACTAATGAGAAATCCAAATCTCTCAGGAGCATAACGTGTTCTACTAGATCTACAAAATTCTTGTGTATTTTGAGCTTCTGTTTGCGCCTCATCAACATGTGGCGTAAGCTCTTGTTCCAATTGTTGACTACTTTGTGGTTCTTGAATTTTTTCAAGTTCTACTTTGCTCCCACTGCTTCTTTCAAGAATAAACTCTTTCTCTAGAAAGATAGCATGTCTTGAGACAAACACCTTTTGCTCAAGGGGTTTGGAGAAGTAGTATCCTTGATTTTGTCTAGGATACCCCACAAAGAAGCACTTGTTAGACTTAGCTTCAAACTTGTCTGACATATTCTGCTTCACATAAGCAGAATAGCCCCAAATCTTTAAGTGATTAAGATTTGGTTTTTTACCACATTATATCTCATAAGGTGTGGTATCAATAAATTTAGATGGAACACGGTTGAGTGTAAAGGAGGCGAAATCTAAGGCATAACTCCAAAACAAACAGGAAGTGATGCATGGCCCATCATGGAACGTGTTATATCTAATAAAGTATGATTTCTCCTTTTAGACACACCATTGTGTTGTGGAGTGTATGGTGGAGTCCATTGAAGAATAATTCCATTTTCCTCTAGATATGATTGAAACTCTTGACTCAAGTATTCTCCACCTCGATTAGATCTAAGTGTTTTAATACTTTTGCCAAGTTATTTTTCAACTTTAGCTCTAAAGATTTTGAACTTTTCAAAGGTCTTAGATTTGTGTTTTATTAGATACAGACAACCATATCTTAAATTGTCATCCGTGAAAGTGATAAACTACCTCTAGCATGAATCAACATTGGGCCACATACATCGGTATGTATAAGCCCAAGAAGACCACCAGAACATTGAACTTTTCCGGTAAAAGGTGTCTTGGTCATCTTTCTAAGTAAACAAGATTCGCATGTCCCAAATGATTCATAATCAAATGAGTCCAAGTATCCATCTTTATGTAACTTGGATATGCATTTCTTATTCATGTGACCAAGTCTACAATGCCAAAAGGTATGAGTGATTCACAATATCTAATTTTTGTTTCTTGTTGTTTATATTAAGAATGGACTTTTCTTCATTCAAAATATATAAATTATCAATCAATGTACCAATACCATAAGTACTACCAGTCACGTGAAAAAGAACAACTTTTATTCTTTTGAATGATGGTAAAATCATCCAAATCTAACAAAGAGATAGAAATGATTTTCATAGTAAGTACGGGAACAAAATAATAGTTTCTTAATTCTAAATTAAGCCCAGTGGGCAAAGAGAGTACATAGGTTCCTATGGCTAATGCAGCAATTCTTACTCTATTCCCCACGAGTAGTTCGACCTCTCCCTTTACCGAGAATTTACTTTTCTTAAGACCCTGCATATTATTACAAATATGAGATTCATATCCAGTATCTAATACCCATGAGTCTTGATTAGTAGATAAATTAATCTTAATCATAAACGCAGCAGAGGTAGAAGCTTCATCAAGCTTCTTTGACTTAAAGGAGTCAAGGTAGGCCTTGCAGTTCCTCTTCCAATGCCCATCTTGTCCTCAATGGAAGCATGTGCCCTTAGGTTTGTCCTTCTTAACCTCACCCTTAGGCTTGATTCTCTTCTTCTTGGGCTTCTTAAGTCCAGAATTGGGCTTCTTTTTCTTGGAGCCCGAGACATGCATAACAGTGCCCTTTTTCCTCTTAAGATTGGGCTCAGCAGTCTTGAGCATATTCATTAATTTAGTCAACGTGCACTCAACTTTACGCATGTTGAAGTGCAAGATGAATTTTGAATAGCCCTCAGAGAGGGACTGAAGAATTAAGTCAATATTTAACTCATTGTCAATGACATGTCGCAGATTCAACTAATTTTTCAATTAGCCCAATCATCTTAGTACATGGGCAGTCACTAAAGATCCCTCTACCATCTTGCATTGATGGAGTTCCCTTGAGGTCTCATATCTCTTAGTCCTAGCTTGTGCGTCGAACATTTCTTTTAAGTGCACAATCATGGACGGAAGCATCCATCTTAAGATGTTGCTTTTGCAATGTCGGGGTCATAGAAGCTAACATGATGCATGTTGCAGCATCATTGTCAGCTTTGTACATATCATATGCATCTATGTTCTCAGGAGATGCAGTAGCAGGAGGAGGAGGGGGCATGGGTTTATCGAGGACATACTCAATTTTTTTATGTTTGAGAACAATTCTCAAATTAATATTCCAGTCCTCAAAGTTGGTGTCATTGAGTTTATTGTTGAGTATAGGTCGCAAATTCACATTAGACATTCTACAAAAGTAAAGACAAAAAATAAGTATTTGTTTTATGTTATATATGCAAACCAAAAATGTGGACTAGTAAATTTAGTTGGTTTGCTCCTACTATTTTACTTCAAATCAATAACCCTCAATATTGATTCGGGAATCCGTTGGAGATTCCTAGTGGACTAGGATCCCATCTAATTAGCTTGGAGTTTGATGATGAGCTAACAACCCAAAGATAATTTTGATTAGGTAGGTAACTTTTACCAATCACAACCCTTGTGACTCCTAGATAGTTTGACATCAACCCTTGACATCAACATTGCCTCAAAATTGATGGTGAGCCAACAAGTTATGTAATTTTGTTAAGTCATACCCATTATTCAGAGATCAAATCTCATAATAAAAACATGTTCCGAGTAAGGTGACCTTGACGGTGAGCTAACAAGTCAACACTTAATAGGAACTCTTCGTTTTTGTTATAGTAATGGAAGGCAACTAGATTCTTGACTTAATATTTAGTTTGAGGAATTTTATTTTAATGTCTCATCATATCATGCAATTAAAATATATCAATCATATAAAATACATGCATAATAAAAGTGGATGATTATGGACTTTAACTATTAATATTTTTCTTCAAACCTTGAAGAAAATATTTGGTCAAAATTTCTAGGGGACGTTTCAACTCCGTGATGCGCCTCCTTGGTTGTTCCTTGGTGCCATCTCCATCTTCTTGTACATTACCCATGTAATTTTACTCTAAACAATTTAGCAAATAACCCTGTTCTTAACCTATACTATGTACATTACAAGTATTGATCAAGAAACCTCGAGTTACATTCGAGGGGAGTTTAGATGATAAGAGAATTATATCAGAATAATAGAGAAGGGAGGACACGCAGGTCCTATTTAAAAACCAATACAAGCCGACCATAAAGAAATAATAACTATTCAATCACATTAGTCTAGTCCATAATCATTCACCATGCTATCATACTATTTAACAATTAAATAAATTTTTTTATTTAATTATAGTCATAAATCACATGGTTTAAATAAATTAGATTAATGCTCTTAAATTTATTTGTCTCAAAAATAATGTTATAGAAGGTGTAGGTTTCCAAACATTAACAATTAATATTAGAAAGTGTTTTCATAAAGAAATTGCCAAAAATCAAGTCTTCTAAAAATTTAAAAAAATTCTCACAAAACTCTAGTCCAAATCGACGGTGCCAATCCGCAGGACTATTCTCGCGGATCTGTCCGTGAATCGTCGTTACGTACGCAATCCGCGGGTGTGAGCTGCCAGTGCAAGCTCACGGTTAAGCCCATGGATGCGTGGCGTAACGATCCGTGACTGAGGCCGCTGTGCGAGTAACCCCGCGGCTTCAGATATAACTTTACGATTTGCGAGCCACTAGTACCTTACCCGCGGCTTAGCTCGCACCTGGTATTCTGCAAATTTTTTGTAACGATTTTTGATAATTTTTCAAAACTCTTTTGATTAAAACCGTGTAAAAACCCTTTTAACACATAAAAATAATTTAGAAACCATAAAAATAACATTAAGAATTCATCTTAATTATTTAAAACTCTTTTAAACAATCAAGAACTTTTCTTAAAAATCAAACTCTTGATTTTTCTAAAACAATTTTGAGACAAATTTCATCAAGAAAAATCCATTGATATTTATGATAATTAAATAAATAGAAATCATAAAGATATAATCAAAGGAGTCTCTGATACCATTGTATGGTAATAACACGAGTAACGCAGCGAAAAAATTAAATTTTTATTACCTTAACTATGGATCTCTTTGATATATCTATATGATTACAAGAGGGTTTGCATGAAGATTACCTCAAGCACAGAAGATTTTATGCTACTAGGCAAAGATCCTTCGAAGATGAGGTTAGATCTACCAACAAAAGCCCTCCAAGCGTCAAGCCTCTAACGATATTCACACGAACAATTTCTTTGGGAACCTTGAAAGCTTGCTTGCTTTGACTTTTGAGTGCAAGCTCCCTTGTATTAATTAAGAACACAAGAAGAAGAAAGAACCTAACAATTAGGAAGCGAGAGAGAAGAAAATCACCACTTGAGAGAAAAAGTGGGTGGCGATTTTTCTACGGTTTTTCTCTCACTAGTTATTTTTTGTGTTGCAATAATAATTCAATAGTCAAAGCATGGACATATTTATAGAAGTAGCATTCTAGTCTTTTAGGAAATAAAGGTAATTGGAAACCAAAAGGGTTTAGGTAACTTACTTTAAGCTAAACCTCTTCCTTTAGAAATTCTATTCCATAAGGAAACCAATCAGTTACTTTATTCCTTTTAGGAAACTAATTTCCTTAAAGACTTAGAATATTTATAAATTGGTCCTTTAAGTTAATTTATCTTATAAATTAACCCCATAAGTATCTCATCTTATCTTAATTACATTTTAACCCAAAGATTTTGTTCTTTATGTGTGTGACCCATTAGGTTCCATTCACGTTGGCAATAAGTATAAATTATTACTCATTAATTGAGCTAGATAAATTAAACACTTTAATTCATCATCAATTCACAATTAATTAATTTATACTTATAGATCATGAGTGGCGTCTAGCAATGCATCATGACCGCCCAAGTGAATAGGTAAGTCATATGGTAAACCATACCCATCAATGACAATTTACCATGTAATTAACACCCTTTCACCACACTATGGCCCAATTAGTCAAAAGTATGGTGCATACTTTAAATGACTAATTTATATTTTCTTGTTCTAGAAATATAACTCTCCATGATGTATAATCTTGAAACTACTTCCAAGTTATACTATCACTTCTACAGAAGATTTATGAGTTAGTATTTTGACGTGGTGTAGATTAGGCGTAGAAAATCAAGTCAAAGTACACACAATAGTCAAGTAATAAAGCCTAATCTCCCAACTTTTACCGCAAGTATACGGGTTGTTGTAGTATAAGAAATTAGGAGTCGAATCTCACAAGGAACCAATTAAGTGCAATTATTAGAGTTTTATCACCTTGTTTATTATCTAAGCAATGATAACTTGGAACAAATCTTGGTTGGATAGAAGTAAACTAGTAAAGAAAGAGTTGTAGGAATGCAAGAAGTGCTTGTAGAAAAAGATTATGAATGAGTTCTAGAGTAATAAATCCACTAATGATCAAGATTTAGGATGTAGAGATTAATAACTTGCCAAGATGAATCTTGTCTTGTTTAGGAATGCAATTCCATTAGTAACAAAACTTGTTTTCATAAAGAATTGATTCAACCTACCTATTTTCATGGTAAAGTTGTCCATATATATGCATGAATTGCTTCATTAAATCCTCATAAGCTTAACACTATTTTCATGTGTTAATACTTAAGCTCAAGTATTCATTTTCCATTATTAAGAGCAAAATTAATTGAATCTTAACAACTAAAATGCTTTGCATGTGATGGCCTTTCAAATACAAAGGTTAAAACTTGAATATTTGAGTAAACAAGAAGCAAGAAATGGCAAGTCTAACCAACTACAAGTCCAAATATTGATTCATTAGCTTCATCAAAACCCTAGAACTAGAAATTTAGCTTGACATGGTTGTTTCCAAATCAAAACATGTGAAGTGAAAACAACTAGCCGTTGCAATCAAGGTAAATAAGATATACAAAGTGGAAGAGAGCTAATTCAATAGAAGAATAGCTTCAAGAACTTGTATTTCCTTCACTAGAATGACTACAAGGGTTTTTGAACAAGAAACTCTCTTAAACTCACAATATCTCTATTATGACTTAGGAGAATTCTAGCAATTCTCTACGAATTCTCTATCCTAGCATGCCTCAAACTCTTTACAATGACTTCTATTTATAGACATGGATCCTACAAGTCACTTTCCAACTTGCAATTACATTCAATGAATTGGAATGATGAAAACCCTAGTTGAAAGCCTTCTTGGGCATAAAAGTTTTCATTTGTACTCGCAATGCAATCTTCAACATGCAGAACTTGTATACAGTTCATAAGTCTGCAAAAACAGTTGGAGGATGAAGCAAGTTGCAATAACTGAAATTTGGAAGGTCGGTGACGATCCGCGGATGGCGATACTTGGACGGTCATACGCAGATTGTGTTTCTTGGGCCCACTTGTGTAAATTTTTGTTGAGTTGTCACTCCAAGTGTCCTGATCCTATTTCATGCATTTCTTTGAATTTTTGCTAATTTTTCTAATTTTCCACATTTTGCTCATTTAATCTTCCAATAATTCTTCGCTTTGCTTACTCCACTTCATCACCTTGATCTTGGCCTTACTTGACTTTCTTTTGAGATTAAGAGTGATGAATTTGCAAAAAATAAATACAAGTTTATGTATTAAATACTCAAAATAATAGTTTTAGAGGCAAAACCGTAATTCTAGAAAATAAACCCTAATTAATGAAAACACATTATTTAAAGTCAAAATGTAACACCCTAGAAATTCATGCCAAAACCATTTATTTTGTATTATGTTCATTAGGAGAAAAAAAAAAAGGGTGGCCGAATTTGTGGTAAAAAAAAAATAGAGAATGAGCATGTTGTACTTAGTTCCTTAGGAGTTGTACTTAGGAAATCTTGCAAGACTTATTATAGGATAAATAATAAAAATCCTTTCTAATTAACCATTGCCAAGTGTAGTCTTCCATGGAGAGAAAGTCAAGAATTACTTTGTCTTTGTCTTGTTTTGATTGGTCAAAAATTTTCCAATTCTTTTCCAATTCTTTTCTTCTTTACTTAGCCAATTTTCTCTCTTTTCTTTCTTCTTCTTGGCCGGCTGTTCTTTCTCTCTTTTCTCTCCATTTTCTTTCATTTTTCTTGAAGCTTTTACTTCCATTTACTCATTTTTCAACCATAGAAATTGAGTGGAACTTACCTCCTAAGCAACAATCTTGTCTACCTAGAGGTATTTCCCATGAATTTCTCTTCTAATTTTAAGTGAAAGATCATAGTTTTTAGCTCTTAAGTTATGTTTTTATGGTTAAGTATGATTGATTTTTGGCCATGAAAAATGAAGTTTTATTCCATGAATGTGAAGCTTGTGAACTTGTATGCATTGTAGATAGTATATTAAACTTGAAATGGCATGATCTAGGTTTGATTTGCTTGAAGAACTTGGAGTAGTTTATGTATTTTTGTGATGAATTTGAATGGAATTGAATTGAGTTTGATGTGAGATTAGTAGAACTACTTGAGATTGGGTTGTTGGATGTTTTCTTGCAGGTTAAAAATTTTTGGGTTAGTCCGATTGTAGGGGAAGTGCTGCCGAAATTTCGGTAAAACCTAGGAAATAAAAGTGATTAGGCTATGATTTAAGACTTTATAAGCTTTAATTTAGTGATTTAAGCGTGCAGAAATTTTCGTAGATTAGCTATTAGTGAATTAAACCTTTCCGAGCAAAACCCTAGAAAGTTAGAAAACCCTAATTTTGAAAACCCTAAACCCTAGGGTAAAACCCTATACTCCAAAACCCTAGAAATTTAACCTTAGAAAGACTTGGGGTATTTCTTGAATTTCCTTATGAAATTTCTTAGATTTTAGTCAGGTTTTTATACGATTATTTTTCTCGTGAATTTTCAGGATCCGGAAGTGAGACCCAACATTATCGCGAGATATTTTCTTAGGCTTAAGGTGAGTGTTCTTATGTGTGCATGATGCATGAAATGCCATGTAATACTTGACATTATTATTTCGATGCATGAAATGATATGTTATACTTGACATGATTATCTAATGAAATGTGTTACTTGAGGAAAGATGTGTACTTTATCGCATCTATTCCGCAATGTGTTACATGCTTTCACTATCCAACATGTTATTTGTGCATGTGATTTCCATGGTTGAGTATGGGAGAGATATAAGGTGATGGGCAGTTATTCGGTGCGTGTTAATTTTCATATCTGAGTAAAGTCCTAAAAAGGGCTAGCTCATGCTTGAACTTTATGCATGACCTTGGACTTCCGTGGCTAACTTCACCGTTACTCCACGGTTAGTCAACTTGTTGAGTTTGGGGTGATATAAGGTGTTGTGGGTTATAGGTGCATGATATTCTTTCCTATATGAGTTTCATTCCTCGAAGAGGGTAACTGTGGATTGAATTTTTCAAGTATCTCGGACCTGAGCTTTACCTCGGTCCCGATATCCTTGTTATCTTGATCATGATCGATACTCCTGCAGTTGAGCTTGCTCCTGTAGTGAGCCTGTATCCGCCATTGATTTTACTACACTTCACATTTCTTGTTCATCATTTATTAAATTTGTTAATTATTATCCTTAAAGGTTTATTTGTTATTGGTATACTGCATGACTTGAGCACTCACTGGGCTATTATAGCTCATCCCGTTCATTTGTTTTCTTTAACCTAGGTTTTCCAAAATACTAAAGCTGGAAAAGCTGATTTTGGACCTAGTACATGTTTTGTTTAATGTATCTGGACAGCCTAAATGTGTAGGCTTTTATTGTAAATATTATTATATTTTGGGTTGTAAAAACTCTTGTGATATTTATACTTTTAAGTAAATATTATGAATGTATTTATTTATGAGTGCATTTTATTTCGAGTTAAGTATGCTTGGATGTTTAAGCGAGTGCGTGTTTGAGTTCTAGCGAGAGCTAGGTAGGCAGTCGGCTAAGCCCTTTGGTGCGCCTTTGGGTAAGGCGGGGCTGTCACACCTTTGGACTACTCTTTTATGAGCACCGAGGACTAGAGTTAAAGTATAACAATCCACACTCAAGATACTATGGTAATCTCAAGTCAACGGATCACTTACACCATTGCCATTAAGAGTTTAATCATTGGCACTATAGTTGAAAGTCTTGGCGGATCAATCCAATGAACTTGTTCTCAAACAAGCATCCACATACCAGCTCAGGTGTCACGCACACCATAGTCAGTGAGATCAACTACTACTTACCATAAGTAGAGGCAACATATGTGCTAGTCTATCCACATTAATGATGTCGAATCTCCTTAATACTATGACTAGGGATATTTAAGAATATGACTTTATATATTAGAGTCTCATAATTGTAACCTTTTCAATCTCTAATCCACAGTCAATATTCTAAGGACTTTATCAAACAAACAAGTAACATGGAAATACAAGTATAGATGATAAAGAAAAAAAAAATGCCACATAAATGATATAACATAAATAAATGTAAATACAAAGTGCCTTAAACCATCTTGGTTTTAGGGCATATACTAACAATAGGATCAGATGTCTTAAGGCTACAAGTGATGATCCTTGGTTTTGGAATAGAAGACTTTGTCACTTCAATATGGACTTGTTGAGTGAGTTATCTAGGAAAGAACTTGTCCTAGAGCTTCCTAAAATTAAATTTGAAAAAGACAAGATTTGTGATGCTTGTCAATTTGGAAAACAAACCAAGGTCTCTTTTAAACAAAAAATTGTGTTTCTACTACAAAAACTTTAGAGCTTTTACATTTGGACTTATTTGGTCCTACCCAAGTAGCAAGCCTTGGGGGAAAAAGATATACTTTTGTTATTGTAGATGATTATTCAAGATACACTTGGGTACTATTTCTTGCACACAAGGATGAGGCTTTTAAAAATTTTGTTTCATTGTTTGCAAAAGTTCAAAACTTGTTAAACTTGACCATTGTGAAAATTAGAAGTGATAATGGAACCGAGTTTAAATATTGTGATTCACAATGGTATTATACATGAATTTTACTACCACGAGTTCCTCAACAAAATGGTGTTGTTGAAAGAAAAAATAGAACTCTTCAAGAAGCCGCTAGAACTATGATAAATGAATGTGATTTACCAAAGTATTTTTGGGACCGAAGCGGTCAATATGGCTTGCTATGTAATGAATAGAGTTTTACTAAGATCTTATTTTAAACAAAACTTCTTATGAACTCTTGTTTGACAAAAAGTCAATTGTTGGCTATTTTAAAGTTTTTGGATGCAAATGTTTTATTTTGAATATCAAGGAACATCTTGACAAGTTTGATAAGAAAAGGGATGAAGGTATCCTTTTAGGATATGCTAGTGATAAGAAAGCCTATAGAGTCTATAATAGGAGAACCTTAGTAGTAGAAGAGGCTACTCACGTTACATTTGATGAATTACATGACATATTTACTAAGGATTTTAGTGAAGATGATGATGTGTGTGTTCAAGAGAAATTCGAGAATCTAATTCTTCAAGAAGATGGTAGTAATTCAAAGGAAGTAGTAAGTACTAATGAAGTTGTAGTTGATGATAAGAAAGATGAGGACATTACAAAGGATCTACCCAAAACTTAGAGATTTGTACCCTATCATTCTAAAGAACTTATAATAGGTGATCTTTTTGAAAGAGTTAGAACTAGATCCTCTACTAGACCATTAGTTGACAATTTTGCTTTACTTTCCCAATTTGAACCTAAAAATATAGAAGATGCTTTGAAAGATGAATTTTGGATACTAGCAATGAAAGAGAAACTGAATCAATTTGAGAGAAGTAAGATATGGACTTTAGTTGAAAGGCCATTAGTTCACCCGGTTATAGGCACAAGATGGGTTTTTAGGAATAAGTTGAATGATAAAGATGAAATAGTGAGAAATAAAGCAAGGTTAGTTGCCAAAGGTTATGCATAAGAAGAAGGAATAGATTTTGATGAAACATTTGCATGGTTGCTAGGCTTGAATCCATAAGAATGCTACTTGCATATGCATGTTTTCAAAATTTTAAGTTATTTCAAATGGATGTGAAAAGTGCCTTTTTAAATGGTTTTATTGAACAAGAAGTATATGTTGAATAACCTCCCGATTTTGAACATGAAAGTTTTTCAAATCATGTTTTCAAATTTTCTAAAACTTTATATGGATTAAAACAAGCTCCTAGAGCTTGGTATAAGAGTTTGAGTAATTTTTGATTGATAATGGTTTTAAAAGAGGATTTATAGACACCACACTTTTTACAAAACATCATGAAAATGAACTCTTCGTTGTTCAAGTGTATGTTGATGATATTATTTTTGGTGCTACAAATGAAAATCTTTGCAAAGAATTTTCACTTATGATGCAAAATGAATTTGAAATGAGTATGATGAGAGAGTTAAAATTTTTTCTTGGTCTTCAAATTCATCAATTGAAAAATGGAATTTTTATAAGTCAAACCAAATACGCAAAGGAGTTACTTAAAAGATTTGGTATAAAAATTCAAAGGAAGTAGGCACTCCTATTTTCACTTCCACTAAGTTAGACAAAAATGAAAAAGGCAATAAGGTAGATTAAAAAGGCTATAGAGGTATGACTAGTAGTTTGCTTTATCTTACCGCTAGTAGACTCAATATTATGTTTGCCGTTTGTCTTTATGCAAGATTTCAATCTTGTTCTAAGGAGTCTCATTTATTAGCCGTCAAACGAATTCTTAGGTACCTCAAAGGAATGTTAGATTTTGGATTTTGGTATCCATGTTTTTGATCTTGTGGGATACTCTGATGCCGAATTTGTCGGATGTAGAATAGATAGAAAAAGCACTAGTGGGACTTGTCATCTTTTGCCGAGTATACTGCTGCGGGTACATGTTGTGCTTAGTTATTTTGGATGAAACACACTATTTCAGATTTTGGTTTGCAGTTTCAAAGTGTGCATATTAAGTGTGATAATACTAGTGCCATCAACTTAATCAAAAATCCCATTCAACACTCTAGAACCAAACATATAGGTATCAAACATCATTTGATTAGAGATTTGGTTTAAAAAGATGAAATTATTGTTGATTATGTATGCACAAGTGATCAGTTGGCTGACATTTTTACTAAAACCTTATCCTTTGAGTGTTTTGTTTTCCTAAGATCAAAACTGAGCATTCTGTTCTAGGATTTGATGGCCTAAGCATCCTCTCAGATGGTCGATCAATCTTTTGTTTTTTAATTTCTAAGTGTTTTGCATTTCGGATGATTGAAAGATCTCTTCAAACGTCCGAACACTTTTTGTTTTTCAAAAATTAAAAACTCTTCAGATGATCGAACCAGTCTTTCGGACGGCCGAAGAGAGTTTCAAAATTTAAGAACGGATGATCAGTCAGCCACTGTTCTTCTTTTGAGACGGCCGAACAATTCATTTTTAAAACCCTAACCTTCTTCAGACGCTCGATCGGATGCTTTAAACATCGTTCAGACGTCTGAACACATCAATTTCAAGCGTATATTGGGTCTAAAATAACATTTTGTTCAAATTTTCTTTTCCCTCTCAACTGCCAGGCGAAAGCTCCTTCAATTCAGGTCAACATTTAACCAGGTAAATTCTTTTTTTCTTAAAGAATTATCATTTTCAAATCATCAAGAGCAATTTTGTTCACTTTTGTCAAGATTAGGTCATCAAATCAGTGTGATTTATGCAATTTTTTTTAAAATTTTGCCTGTAAATTTGTGTTTTTAAAGCTTTTTTACTCAAAATTTCCTTCTCAAATACGCTTCTTATTCTTAGAATAGTCCTTAAATGTCTTGGTTACTGATCCTTGTTGACGGTTTAGAAAAATGGTTTTGTATTTTAGATGGTTTCTCCAAGTTTTTGACCTTTCTCTTCTCTTCTGTAGTTTTATCAGTTAAATATGAGGACTAGAGGAGGTAGTAGTACTAGGGCTAGTGGGAATAAAAGGAAATGCAAGGAAACTGCTCATCCCAATCCTCAAACTATTGATAGGGTGCCTCGACCCAAGTTTATTGACAAAGAGGTTGAAGAAAGGTACTCTATTTATGTCAATAAGAATGTATTTCTTTAGTGTAGTTGCCTAGAATCTGAACTTAGGTGTTTGAAGTTAGATTTCATCTGTGAAAAATTTTTGAAACAAAGCTGGGGTCACTTGCTGTTTTTATCTAAAAAAATCTTATCCTAAGATGTTAATTCAATTCTTTGCTAATCTTACAGGAGGAGAGTTTGATGCCATCATTTCTAGAGTCAATAGCCTTGATTTGGTTTTTAATTCGATCCAAATAGACCATATCTTCAAATGTAGACCCAAAGAAGATCCTCCAGTTTCTAGATTTTTCTCCTTTTCTTAATGGGCTACATCAAAACATCGGTTCAATTTTGATGAACTTCGTTCATTTTATAACACTACTTTTGAACAAGCTGTAAAAGCTAAACCACCAGCTTTAGAACTAGTAAATAGAATTTTATTTGCAATGGTTTCAAATCTATTAACTCCCACTTTTGGTCATAGAAGTGAGCCAAATAGGATACAGTTATATGTTTTCTATTGTGTTTTGAAAGAAATTCCCCTGACTTTGGGTTTATCATGCGTGAATTCATTCTCAATTGCATTTCTAATACCCGAAAAGTATCCCTTTTGGAAAATTTCTTGCCCGTAAATTTAAATTCTATCACATTCCTTTGACGGGTACATCACTTGAAAATCCATCATTTACTTGTTCTTATTTTAAAACTTTTCATCTTAAGTTTCACAATGATGAGTGGATCACGAAGGCTCATTATTAAGCGCTTAGCACATCTACTAGGTCTACACTTGCATCCACTCAGCCTATATCCACTCTTCCTCCTTTCTCTACACCTCATCCATCTTCACCTCCTATCTCTTTTGCACCATCTTCCTCTACTCCAGTTCAGCCCACTTCTATTCCCTCTTCCTCTACATCTCAAGATCTATTTGCTCATCTTTTGGCTTTGTTTCAAAAATTGGATAAACGGATGGACACTTTGGAAGCCAGGCAGCTAAAAATAGAGGCAAATCAGACTAAACTATTCAAGAAATTTCATAGCTTTGGAAAAAAGTTGGAATGTGTTGAGCATACACAAGTGCTTGGAATGAATATTGGTACACAAGCTCAATACAACATCTTCAAGCAACAGATTTTGGTTAAATCAGAAGAAGAAGAAGAAGAAGCAGAAGGAGAAGAAGAAGAAGAAGAAGAAGGGGCAGCAGATGATTTGGCTAATCTTCAACTCGAGGTATCAGGACACACTTATTAGACTCCAGCTCAGTCTCCTACTCCTGTGCCTGCATCACCTAAATAGCCATCTCCCACTACTGATGTACCTATGACCACCGTTCAGAGCATAGCACGAGAGGTGGTTCACACTATTCTCAATGATTTAGATGAGACTTACTCAGCTACTCTCACATCGCCGTTATCTTCTCAGGCTAAAGTGTCGTCTAGGAGTTTAGTCATTATTCCATATAAACGTAGAAAGCCTTAGGCAGCTACTTAATTTTAGTTTAGACTAGTTTAGTATATTAGGCAACTATGTCATTAGATTAATCTTTTTGTACAGACATTTCATTTTTGTGTATAAGATATGCCTTTTGTTCCGCTCTTTTGTGTGTTTGTATTATGCTTTAATGTTGATTTTGGCTCCTCACTTCTTGTTCTTTTTGAGATGCATCATTTGAGGGGAAGCTATACTAAGGGGGAGTACGTATTCTTTACTAATTTTGATAATGCCAAAAGGGGGAGAAAGATCATGTGTGTGAATAAACAAGTATTTGTGATACGTGTGTATATATGATGATACAATTTATGCTAATGTGTTTTATATATGCTATAGGCTTGTCATCATAAAAAAGGAGGAGAATATAATCCTAATTTTGATGATAATAAACCACATCATTACTAATCATACTTGTTTAGTGTTGTGGTAAAGTCTGAAACAAGTGTTGAAAACTTTGCTGGAAATTAGAAGTGATCGGCCATCTGTTCAGACGCTTCATATTTGCTTCGGCCGTCTGAAGTAAGTTCGGACATAGCTTCGAACCCTATCACCTGTCTGAAAGTGTCCCAGAATTTTTAGAAACTTTTAGACGCATGAAGACAATGTTTCGGACGTTCGGTCATTTGTCTGACAAAGCAAGAAAAATTTCAAAAACTTTCAGACACAGGCTCGGACATCCTTTCAGTCGTCCGATAGAGAAGAAAAAATTTCAGAAACTTTCTGATGTCCTTTTGGACACATCTTTGGACTTCTAAAAATATTCTAGAATAGTCACAGTCCTTCAGTATCTATTGGACAATGGTTCGGATGACAAGCACCTCTTTTGGCTATCCGAAAATGATATGATTAGTGCAGAAAAGAAGTGATCGGACATTGGTTCAGACAACAACCTGAAGTTCAGCCGTCCGAATGTCCCAACGACTAGTTTTTCTTGCATTTAATGTATGATTGTTGGAGAGTAGTTGAAGGCCATTTAGTGATGTAGTATAAAAGCCATGAAATCAAAATTAATTGTAATTATTGTGTTGACGACACAAAGGCATTGAATAGCTATCTTGAGCAAGAAAATCTTACAATCTTTGTACTAGTGTGTTAGATTGTGAGTTTTCATTGAGAGTGTAATTCTTTATTTGTATAGTTGAAAGGTTAGCAAGTGTGCTACAAAATTTCTTAGCTCAACTAGAAAGAGTGTCTAGGTTGAGTGAGAAGTGAGCCTTTCTTTGAACAAGGTGGTAGAGATTCAACCTTAAGTGAAGGAACTCAAGTGTACTACAACTTTCAAGTTTATTGAAACTTGCAAGTTTGTGTGGTTTGATCAATTTATTCTCTCATTTATTTACTTTTCAATTTGTTTTTATTTTGATAAGTTTAATTGTTGTTTAACAACCTATTTGATCATCTATTCAACTTGGTAAATTTCTATTTTGTGATAACTTGATATAACCAAGTTAAGTTTTAAAAACAAACCTAATTCACCCCCTCTTAGGTTGCATTAAGGGCCTACACAATGATTCAAGTGTAGAGGAGTTTGATAAGTGATAAATTTACCAATATCATAAGTAGTGATTCAATTTGCTTTGAAAATGCTTGAAAAAGGTCTGATACATGTGTAAAGCTAGCTCAACAAAGTCAAAAATCAAGTAGGCTCCATGACTAGTGATTCACAGGTGTGATATGTAGGTGGCTGACAAGTGAATCAACGTCGGCTAGGATTTTCTAGGGCTTGCAACTTACTTTCATTTTCTAGCTAGCTTTGCTACTCTGCAGGTGAAGATATGATTTTAGCAGCTGGAGATTTCATTGGAAATACAAATGAAGACTTTTGTGCCAATTTTGCAGCTCAAGGAGAATTTTCATCATTTATCTACTTGTTACTTGACATTAAGAAATGCACTTAACAATAAAAAATGAACAAGTTATGCCTAAGTTGTTCATATGTAGATAATAAAAGCTTAAGTGAAACAATACAATTCATTTTTTTATAAGATTTCATCATGAGCATAGTTAGAATCTTCTCATTTTATAGTGAGAATTAGTTATGGCTATTATGGAATTGGATTATGGAATTGGATTCCTAACAAGGTAAGGTAAAACTTAGGAAGTCATTCATGTAACTAATGATTCATTAGTGGATTCTATGTTCTAGGTTCTTTGTAAATGAATTCTTACAAGCATTTTATCATTTATCTATTCTATTATTACTAATTCATTCATCATCATTCTCAATTTATATTTGTTTAGATAATAGAGTTAGCCATAAAGCTCTAGTAATTGCATTTATTTGATTCTTAGAGGGACACGATACCTAATTTTCCATGTACTTCAATCAAGTTGTATACTTGCTGATTAAACTTGAGATAGATTTGTTACTTTTTTTTGGTAGAAAACCCACACACAGGGAGGGGAAGCCAGTCCCAAATTTTATTGATATCAAAATACCAAAAAAAATTGGAGGGGGACTAGACCAAAACCTCCATTACATACAAATAATAAAGCATAAAATAAAGAGTACTACTTCCTTACAAAAGTTTATTACTTGAATTGTGTGTTTTGCTTATTATTTTTATACCTAATCCATACTACATCATGCATGCATTGTTGGTTGTCCGAACACAACCCAGAAAGGTCAGAAGCATTCGGGCATTAGTTTGAATGATGGATATCTCCTTCAAATGTCCAAAGAGACCTTATTCAGTTCAACATATAAGGCTTCTAACGATGGTTCGGACAGCACTCTTGGAATTTGGCCAGCCGAACGTCCCAAAAGCTAATTTTTCCTGCATTTGATACTTCACCTTTGGAGGGTTATTGGAGGCAATTTTTGAAAAACTATATAAATAGTAAAGTCCAAATTTTTTGCTAATAGTTTTTTTAATTATTGTTGAGCATTGATTATCATTCTTGAGCAAGAAAAATCAATTCGCTTTGTCTTATTTTGTAAGCAAAAGTGAGAATCCTTTGTTGTGAGAGTGATCAATTCAATTATTTTATAGAGGGATTTGCTTGGATCAGCTATAAAAATTTTTAGTTCAACTAGTGAATGTGCAGGGTGAGTAAGAGGTGAGCCAAGTTTTGTACGAGGTGAGCCAAGTTTTGTAAGAGGTGATTTTGAGTCACCTACAAGTGATGGGATACAACTGTATTAAAGCTTCAAATTTGGTGAAACTTGGAAGCCTTTTAGATTTTTTTTTTGGCTAACCCCATACACGGGAGAGGGTGCCACTCCTAGTTTTATTAATATAAATAAAAAAGAGGGGGACATAAACCTTACCTCCAAAATACACAGTAAATGTAATTACGAGAAACTAAATTAGGAGTACTGCTCCCTTACAACCATCAATTTTGACAAAACCTAATATTTGGAAAACCTAATCTATCCATTCTTAAGGCACCTTTCACTTGTCTTGGCACCTGGTTAAAATGATTATAAACTGTATGGGAAGAAGACTGAAGCCCCACATTTGCTAGTCTATCTGCCACTGTGTTAGCTTGGCGGAAACAGTGAGAAATCGAGTGAAACAAATGAGACAATTGTTTAATTTCATCAACTGCATTTTGAATATTCCAAGGGCATTGGGCTTTACCAGTTAACATCTGAACCAGAAGTAAAGAATCAAGTTCTACTTGAAATGAGAAAAAGCCTTTCTCCATGCACAACTTTACTCCAAATAACCATGCCAACACCTCAACCCGAACACTTATTGTCACGCACAAATGAATTGAAAAAGCAAAAACAAAATTACCTGAGCCTTCACGAAGAATACCTCCACCACCACTATTATCTGGGTTACCTTTTGAACAACCATCAGTATTTAGCTTTATCTGATTACTCGTAGGTTTGATCCAATGAACCACCCTAAAAGCATGAGTGGTAGGCCGGTGCATTACATTGTCAATAAATGTGTGCCAATTGTTTCCCTAGTCCTTAAAACCCAGATATTTGAGCTGAACAATTGCCCTAACATCCCTAAATATAGTAGCTATAACATCCTCCATCATTGGCAAAACACCTACATTGCATGCCTTCCAAAGATGCCAACAAAGAAATAAAGGTAATATGTGCATAACAAACCTAACCATGCTATTTCCATGCTGAGAGAACCACCAAGTAGCTAAGTTACTCCTTATCGATGATGTTTGCATAATGCCGCACGAGGCCCCAAAGAACCTCCATGCATGTTGTACAACCAAGCTAGCTCTCCTCTGTGGGATTAATACAACAACGACATCTTGAGGGACCATTAAATCCCATTTTGATTAGGGCTTCATCAAGTGGTAACCTCCCATGCATTAGCCGTAGCAAGAAAAATGAAATTTTTATAGGAACATAAGGACTCCAAATTTGAGAGGCGAACTATGAACTCGTCCTTTTTGAATGAATGATATCATAAGCAAAAGAAACTGAGAAGTGTCCTCGAGAATCAGGATACCATATACATATATCATCGTGAGGAATTTGAACTGGAGGAACTAGACATAAAATTTCTTGAACAATTTGATTCGGTAGCCACTGCCTAAGAAGGTTAACATTCCATGCACCACCAATCACAAAATCAGAAACTAAATTATCCGAAAAATCATCAACCCTCAAACATAAAGGCCCAATCCCCCTCCAATTATCACACCAAAAATTGCAGTTACCTCGCTTAAGAATCCAAATCATGTTTTTCTCAACAACCTCATGAACATCCATCATTCTTTTCCATATCAAAGAGTCACTTGACGAAACAGATGCTAAAAGAGCATGTAGTGGAGCACAATACTGGGCATTCAAAAAATCAACCCATAAAGAATGTCTAGTGTGCAAATTCGGCCGTAGCTTCATACAGAAGGCCCTAAAAGTATCTTTTACTTGCCGAAAGCCCACACCCCTTCATTGTAAGGATAACATAAATTATGCCAGGACAACCAATGTTTGTGATCTCCAAATTCAATTGAGCCCCATAGGAAGGTGGCACATACCTTTTCAATCTTAGCTAATATAGACTTGGGTGGACAAGCCGCAACCATCAAGTGTATGGGGATTGCAGAAAGTACATGTTTGATCAAAATAACTCTACCACCAGTAGAAAGCATCTTATTAGTCCAATCTAATGTTTTACTAACAACCATCTGGACCCAATGTTCAAAATAGGACACTTTGCTCTTGCCAGCAAAAGGAGGCACCCAAAATACCTAACTGAAAATTGTTTAAAACTAAATCCAATCAGTTGAGAAACACTATTTCAATGAGATTGCGGCACACTATGATGAACCAGGAAGCCACTCTTGCCTCGGTTTATCTTCTGACTTAAAACTGCTTCATACCTGTCCTGCACCCCTAAGACTTGCTTGATTGATTGAATGTTAGCTGCTGAAAAAATAATGACATCATCAGCGTAAGCCAGATGTGCAATATTGGGGGCATATTAAAAGGCTTTAAGGAAGGCTTGGAAAGTAATAAATTCAATCCCCTAGACAAAACCTCGGCGGAGATAATAAACAGGCTTGGGGAAAGGGGATCCCCTTGCCTCAATCCTCTCGAGGATTTGAAGAAACCATAGGAAGCTCCATTAATGATAACAGAAAACCAAACATTTGAGATTAACCGCCAGACCATGTCGATAAATCTTTTCCCAAAATGAAATGCATGCAACACTTTACATAAGAAAAACCACGAAGACTCTATCATATGCCTTGGCCATGTCTAGCTTAAAAGCGACATTCCCTCCAAATGTTTTTTTGCCAATCCCCGAAATCAACTCTTGAGTCAATAGATAATTCTCAGTTATCAAACGGTCTTTAACAAATCCACTTTGTTGAGGAGATATAATTCGAGGCAAAATTCTCGCCAGCCTTTCAGATAAAATTTTTGAGATCACCTTGTTGACAAAATTACAGAGGCTGATAGGACAAAATTCTGAAAAATGCTGTGGTGTCTGGACCTTTGGAATTAAGACAATAGAAGTGGCGGTGATGCCCGAGGTAAATCATAGCCACTAAAGAAACTATGAATAGCTCGTAAAACATCCTCCTCGATGATCTCCCAACAAGAAGAAAAAAATTTCCCCGTGTAACCATAGGGACCTGCGGCACTATCCCTATCCATAGACAAAATTCTGAATGAACCTCTTCCAATGTAGGATAATCTTCTAACAAATTATTCTCTTCTTCGGCAATTGAACCAGGAATAATATCAGCAACATCTACATTATTTAAAATTTCTTCAGCTTGAAATAAGTCATAAAAAAATTGCATTGCTGCATATCCAATATCATTATCCAATTCCAACCATGTTCCATTAGAATTCTTCACCCTATGAATGATTGCCTGAGAGTGTCTTTGTTTCACCATAGAATGAAAATAACGGGTGTTTTTGTCACCTTCCTTCAACCACTTGACATGAGACTTTTGCTTCCAAAACTATTCTTTCATGACCAAAGCCTTTTCTAGTTTAACCCGTGCCTCTTCCAACTCATTGAATTGTTGATGGTCTCTAGTATCATCCTTTGATTTAGCCACTGCTAATTCATGTTCAACTATGCGAACATTATCAAACACATTTCTAAATGACTCCTGATTCCACAGCTGTAACTCCTTTTTTTAGCCTTTGTGTAAGGTAATAGCATAGGTAACGCAGAGGAAAAATAAAAAATTTATTACCTTAACCATGGATCTCTTTGACATATCTATATGATTAACAAGGGGGTTTGCATGAAGATTACCTTAAGCACAGAAGATTTCTATGCTACTAGGCAAAGATCCTTCGAAGAAGATGTTAGATCTATCACGAAAAAGCCCTCCAAGCGTAGAGCCTCTAACGATATCCACACGAACAACTTCTTTGGGAACCTTGTAGGCTTGCTTGCTTTGATTTTTGAGTGCTAGCTCCCTTGAATTATTTAAGAACACAAGAAGAAGAAAAACCTAACAGTTAGGAGAGAGAGAGAGACGCCTAGAGAGAGAATGAGGCGTGTCTTCTTCTTTCAATTTTCTCTCACTAGTTTTCTTTTTGTGTTGCAATAATAATTCAAGAGTCAAAGCATGAACCTATTTATAGAGGAAGTATTCTAGTCTTTTAGGAAATAAAGCTAATTGGAAACCAAGAAGGTTTAGGCAACTTACTTTAAGCTAATCCTTCTCCTTTAGGAAATCTATTCCATAAGGAAACCAATTAGTTACTTTATTCCTTTTAGGAAACTAATTTCCTGCAAGACTTAGAATATTTATAAACAAGTCCTTTAAGTTAATTTATCTTATAAATTAACCCCATAAGTATCTCATACTTATCTTAATTACATTTTAACCCAAAGATTTTGTTCTTTATGTGTGTGACCCATTAGGTTCCATTCACGTTGGCAATAAGTATAAATTATAACTCACTAATTGAGCTAGATAAATTAAACACTTTTAGTTTATCATTAATTCTCTAATTAATCAATTCATACTTATAGATTATGAGTGGCGTCTAGCAATGCATCATGACCACCCAAGTGAATAGGAAAGTCATATGGTAGACCATACCCTTCAATGACAATGTTACCGTGTAATTAATATCCTTTCACCACACTATATCCCAATTAGTCTAAAAGTATAGTGCATACTTTTAAAAGACTAATTTATATTTTCTTGTTCCAGAAATATAACTCTCCATGATGTATAACCTTGAAACTACTTCCAAGTTATACTATCACTTCTGTAGAAGATTTATGAGTTAATATTTCCAACAAGTGGCCGTAAAGGGATATACTCTCCTATTAAGGAGTTGTGAATCCTATATTGATTACTCACTATCTTTCCATGCTTCAAACTATACCCAATCTCTAACCTATGAGCTACCCTTTTACGGGCACCGAGGAATAGAGTCAAAATATAGCAATCCACACTCAAGATACTATGGTAATCTCAAGTCAAAGGATCACTTACACCATAGCCATTAAGAGTTCAACCATTGGCACTATAGTTGAAAACTCTTGGCGGATCAATCCAATGAAATTGTTCTCAGACAAGCATCCACATACCAGCTTAAGTGTCACACACACCATAGTCAATGAGATCAACTACTACTTACCATAAGTAGAGGCAAAGTATGTGCTAGTCTATCTGCATTAATGATGTCCAATCTCATTAATACTATGACTAGGGATATTTAGGAATATGACTTTATGTATTAGAGTCTCATAATTGTAACCCTTGCAATCTCTAATACACAATCAATATTCTAAGGACTTTATCAATCAAACAAGTAACATGGAAATACAAGTATAGATGATAAAGAAAAATACCACATGGATAAATATAACATAAATAAGTGTAACACAAAACACCTTAAACCATCTTGGTTTTAGGACATACACTAACACTTTGAAGTTTCCGAAACAAGATAGACAATAGTGAACCCTCCATAAGTGCATTCCAAGACTGACGAACAGCCCCTAGGAAATATGGATGATGGGTCTAGACATTCAAAAATTTGAATGGTCAGGGATGATTATCCAATCTTGTTCTAGCCAAAATTAGAAGGGAGGCATGATCAGACATATGTTGAGCCAAGTGCTTGAACGAGATTAAAATAGATTCATCATACCATTTTCCATTCAACAAGACCCTATCTAATCTCTTCCAAATCTTGCCAAACCCCTTCTATTATTACACCAGGTAAATCTTGCTCCTAAGAAGCCCGCATCATGCAATCCAGCTGTACCCATAAAGTTAAGAAATTCAACAGCTTCCCTGGAATGAAAAGGACGTCCACCTTGCTTCTCCCTTGCCTCGACAATTACATTGAAGTCTCCACAAACCATCCAAGGCACACCATCCCCCAGATTATCTACCAACAATCTTTCCCATATCTCGATTCTTACCTCCGAGATGCACCTCGCATGCACAAAAGATAATCTCATTCCATTTACCATATACGGATGAACTACATCTAAAGAAAGATGCTGAAAACATTCACCAAACACCACACAGCCAAAAGGATGGTCATAAAAAACAAACAAAGACCCTTCTTTATTCGAAACACTGACATCAAAATGTAACTTAACACGAATAGATTGGAGCAACCCAACATCCAATTTAGGTTCACAAACCACTAGAAAATTAACTTGATGTAAACGAATTAACTTTTTTAATCTTCTCAACTTAGAAGGACGAGACATCCCCCTAATGTTCCAAAACATTGCATTAATCATCGGATAACAATTGGAAAGAATTTTGAGTCATCTTTGTTTGAGACCGCAGCTCTCTATCTGATGGAATTATAACACGTACCGCAGCATTTCCTTCATGACATTTAGGTTCCGTTGCTAATAAAGGCCTTGGAGAAAGGTTTCCCGCAATTTGTGGTAATATGAGGCTCTGGTCCCCTCTATCCTCTACATCCTCTTTCTCCATATCAGTACCCTTATCCCTCTCCATTGACACCTGTAGTTCAGTCGAAATATTCTGGTCCTCTTTTTGTATGTAGGAGTTCAGATTAGTTGTATCATATTTAGCCTAGACACCTTCTTGTTGATCCCCATTAATCTCCATTGGTAGTTGCAAAGTAGATATAATAACTTGGTCCTCTTTTTCTGGAGCAATGGCCTATACTTTTGTAACATCATCCTGGAACTTAGAGGACTCCTACATAGGTATCTGTAAATCTGATGTTGTCTTCTCCATCTCCTTCTGTCCTTCTGCTTGCACAGATTGACCGCCTGTTTTAAGTACCCACTGTTTGTTATCTTGCTTCCTATGTAGTGATTCTTTGTTCACGTCAGTCCCCTGTACTGCACTTTTCTCCATACCCACTCGATAGCTATCTTTGTCATGCCCAAGGTGCCAACATCTAGTGCAATACAATGGCAAATTCTCAACCTGTATATACTGCCAGAATCCATCTCCAACTAAGTTAAGCTCAATCCAAATTCTCTCCGAAATCGGTTTCAGGTAGATCAATCTCCACACAAACACGTGCAACACTTGGTCGAATGCCCATTGCAGTCACTAAGTCCATGAACAACGAATGGCCAACAGGAGAAACAATTGAAAAAAGTGCATGCTTGTCAAAGAACTAAATTGGCCAGTCATGCAGAGCAATCCAAACTGGAACTAAAGATGATTCCTTTTGAACATGAAAATCTACTATCCACCAAAAAACCCTCATTGGAAACTTTCCAATCTACCACACTCCACGCACCCAAATTCTATGAAATTCAGAATCATTCTTGCACTTTATAAGAACATGTCTCGTATCCAGGTGCCCAACCATGACCTCCTCCTTCAAATCCAAAAAAATAAAAAATTTTCGGATCTCTTCAAATTTTTGGACGTCCATGCGAAAACTTCCCTACCAAAGAAAATCTGTAGGCACAACCAACTTTTCAATATCTTTAGGAGTGAATCGAATGGCTGCTTCTCCCTTATGTAAACATGGTTTCTTCACTGAAATGGCGGATGATGCAGGTTCATTGAACAGTTTAGCAAAGGATTTCTTCTGAGAAGGTGGCGTGAATTGTCCATCAACCAAAGGATGAGGAACAACCATGGCCAGATGACTGACGAGGCCGCCGAAGAATTTGAAATCAAAGTTCCAAGATTTTAGGAGAAAGTTGTTAAGAGAGAAACCTAGTAGAAAATCCTATTTTATTAGCCTTTTAGTTTGATCAATCTATCTCATTCTTTATTTAAATTTTGTCTTTATTGTTATCGCCTTGTCATTTATTGCATTAACTACTTGAGTGTTCACATAGATAACTTGGTAAATTTATTTTTGAAAATTTGCTTAAACCAAGTTACATTTTTTGTGAGGAACCTAATTCAAGCCAGGTTGCTTAAGGACCTATAGGATCTTTATCAAACTCATGCCTCTTAGAAGACTCTTGGATGCCATCACTTGATTTATTGTTCATTGTCTTGTTGTTTGTTGCACTAATTACTTACGTGCTCACATAGACAACTTGGTAAATTTATATTTGAAAATTTGCATAAACCAAGTGAAGTTTAAAAAGGGACCTAATTCACCCCCCACTTAGATTGCTTAGGGACCTACAATTGGTATCATAGCATTGGTCTCTATTTACATCATTTTTATTAGCTTAATAGGTTAGGAGAGATCATGGCAACCTCAAATGATGCATTGTTCTTAGAAGGCCAATCTATTATTAGACCACCAATAATTAATGGGGTAAATTATGTAAGCCCAAAGGAGAGGGTGCAAATATTTCTTCAGTCAATTGATATTGAGTTGTGGTATATAGTGACCAAGTGTCCATATAAAACCACTACTGGTCCATAGGCTCAAAAGTAGACAAGAACTTATTACACAAGATAGAAACAATCTTACCTTGAATGCAAAAGCTATGAATGTACTTTATAATGCTTTAGATGAAAATGAATCTACTAGGGTCAAGGGATGTAAATCCGCAAAGGAAATTTGGGATAAATTGAAAGATATATATTTCAAAAAAAATGTAAAAGAAGAAAATGTGGCCTTGCTTGTCTCCAAATAGAATCCTTCAAAATGGAGTCCCATGAAAATATTGACGAGATATATTGTTGTTTTAATGATATCATTAAAGATCTTGGAACCTTACAAAAGGAATATATAATGCTTTAGATGCAAATGAATCTACTAGGGTCAAGGGATATAAATCCACAAAGGAAATTTGGGATAAATTGAAAGATATATATTTAAAAAAAATGTAAAAGAAGAAAAGAGGCCTTGCTTGTCTCCAAATAGAATCTTTCAAAATGGAGCCCCATGAAAATATAGACGAATGTATTGTTGTTTTAATGATATCATTAAAGATCTTGAGGCCTTACAAAGGAATATATTTTTGGGGAGAAAATAGGAATATATGGAATGCCTTACCAAAAGAATGGGAAAGTAAGGTTAGGCTATTGAGGAAGCCAAAGAATTGAATTCATTTCTGATTGAGTCTCTTATTAATTCACTAACCTATTTTGAGATTAAAGTTGAAATTTAGGATACAAGAAATGTAAGGTAATAACACAAGTAACGTAGTAGAAAAATAAAAATTTATTACCTTAATCATGGATCTCTTTGATATACCTATATGATTATAAGGGGGTTTGCATGATTGCATGAATATTACCTCAAACACAGAAGATTTCTATGCTTCTAAAGGCTAAGATCGTTTGATGAAGAGGCAAGATCTACCACAAAAGCTCTCCAAGTGTCGAGCCTTGAATGATATCCACACGAACAAATTCTTTGGAAACCTTTTAGGCTTGCTTGCTTTGACTTTTGAGTGCTAGCTCCCTTGAATTATTTGAGAACACAAGAGAAAGAAAAAGCCTAACAATTAGGAAGAGAAGAGAGAAAGACACCACAAGAGAGAGAGAGTCGCAGTTTTTCTTCTTCAATTTTTCTCTCACTAGTTTTTCTTTTGTGTTGCAATAATAAATCAAGAGTCAAAGCAAGAACCTATTTATAGAGATAGTATTCTAGTCTTTTAGGAAATAAAGGTAATGGGGAACTAAGAAGATTTAGGTAACTAACCTTAAGCTAATATTTCTCCTTTAGGAATTCTATTTTATAAGGAAACCAATTAGTTACTTTATTTCTTTTAGGAAACTAATTTCCTGCAAGACTTAGAATATTTATAAATAAGTCCTTTAAGTTAATTTATCTCATAAATTAACTCCATAAGTATATCATACTTATCTTAATTACATTTTAACCCAAAGATTATATTCTTTATGTGTGTGAACCATTAGGTTCCATTCATATTGGCAATTAAGAGCCAGATAAATTAAACACTTTAATTTATCTGTAGACACCAAATTTTAACACACCATTTATTTTCAAACACAAGAAGGGCAGGTTTGCATTTTTGGGACAAATTTTAATTTTTTAATAATCTGGGGGGGCAAAATAGTAATTTTATCTGTAAATATTTTTCTATCAGCTTTTGGGGGGCTTTAAATTCATATTTTTACTGTTATGTGAATTTTTTAATTCTTTATAATTTTTCTGGACTTAATTAGTATTCTTTATATTTTTACTATCAGGAGGGCAAAATGGTAATTTAGCCCCACAAATACCATTTTAGCTCATTTTTATTTCCAAATTCATTTTTCTAATTCTTTAAGCATGTTTTTTTAATTTCTTTGATTTTTCGAGGCTAATATCTATTTTTTCTGTGAATTTTCATTGCCCAAGGGCAAAATCGTCATTTTTACAAATTAAATTCATTTTTCACAAATTTTGAGTCAAAAATGCATTTTCTAGTGTTTTAAGCTTATTTTTAATTTTTGATAATGTTTTTAGGTCAATAACTATTTTTCTGTGAATTTTCATTGTCCAAGAGCAAAATCGTCATTTTACAGTTTAAATTCATTTTTTGTCAAATTTTGAGTAAAAAATGCATTTTCTAGTGTTTTAAGCTTATTTTTAATTTTTGGTAATTTTTTTAGGATAATATCTATTTTTTGTGTATTTTCATTGTCTGGGGGCAAAATCATCATTTTACACCCTGAGCGTGTTTTTTTTTTAGTTTTGAGCTCTAGTTTTTATTTTGAAATCTACTATGAATTCTTTTAAAAATTTTAGAAATTGTTGTCAGATTCTTTTTAATGTTAGGGTTAAAAAATAATTTTTTAATAAAATTAGCATTCTTTTTATATTGGTGGCATTTCTGTTATTTTATAGTATTCTTGGCTAACAAGACAAGTGGGCTATAAATACCCTCTTTAATCAGCAGAAAAAGAGAGAAAAAAAAAGGAAAACCCTAAAACATTCTTACTTTTGTGATTTTTAGATTAAAACACACACAAAAACACCTAAAATACACACACTTCCTACTGTTTTCTTCATTGTTACATTTACTGTTCATCATCATCTAAGGGAATCATCACTGTTCATCAACTGGTTTAAAAAGGTATCATCTTAACTTGGTTTCTTGCCTTTTAGTTCATGCTTTTTTCATTTTACTATCAAAATCAAATAAATGAAGCTCTAAAATCTGGACTTACTTTGTGATTTATGTTGGATTCTTTTGGTTTCTTTGCTTGCTGTTTTGGTTTTGTTTTTTGGGTTTGGTTAACATTTTGGATTCTCTCCACCGTCTCTCTCTATGTTACCACCTACAACCACCACCTGAACCACCCAAAAGTCCTACCTTTGACCACTGCCTCCCTCAACTTCTTCTTTTCTCTATCAGTTTTACCTCCGCCCAACTCTCACCTGCAGCACAACAGACCCAATCTTCCTCCTTCCACTACCACCTGCTCAGCCTACGCCCACCGTTCACCACCAGTTACTCTCCTTCCTCCTCCTTCCATCGCCACCCTCCTTCTCCATTCATTGCCTACCCTTACAACTGGACAACTAAACTAGAACCAATCCGGTGCCCTCCACAACGTTTTACCAATCACCAAAACGAATCCACGATAGTAAACCGACCGACCGACCGACCACCAAGAACGCCCACATCCAATCTCCACTGCCATCTCCTCCCTCACCTCCACAAACAACAGCACATCACCAGTATGTTCTTTGCGTATTTATTTCTTTCATGCGATTTCATTTTTAATCTTATTATTTCTTTATTATTATTTTGATAAAAATGTAATATTTTTGTATTTAGCTAGTCAATGTAATAGTTAGATTATTTTTCTCATATTTTTGCAAAAATTGTGTAATTAGATAGAAGATGTAATAGATAGGGCATTTTTAATTTTCCCCTCCTAAAATTGTAAATTAAGCCCCCGGTGTAATAGTTGGGGTTTATTTGCTTTTGCTTGTTTATGTGTTTATTTGTTTTACCGCTTTCATTAGGATTTTGCATCTACATATTATGCTTATATGTTATGTGCTCCTATGTGATCTTATATGTTTTTATATGTTTAATTTGCTTTTAATTCATGTTTTAATGTTTAATTCATGATTTATGGTATTCCGTCACCACGCTAGTCCAACGCTAGTTGTGGCTTCATTCTTTCCCGCTAGTCCAACGCTAGTGGGACTTTTTTAGAACGAGCTAGTCCAACGCTAGACCCTTAAGACATTTTAGTATTAGGTGCATTTGTGTGCGTTTCACATCTCATTTCACACACTTCTAGTTTTCTTTCCATTTGGCATGATTTTATTGTTATTATTATTATTATTATTATTATTATTATTATTTTGACACATTTTTTAAATACATGACATCTAGGTTGCATCTCACTTAGAAATTAAGACATTTGTGTGTGATTCGACAAGAAATAGTCGCCTACTCACGCGGGAAGCGGTGGCGTACAGGTCGTTTCCCCCTCCGTGAGTAGAAATATTCAATCACGAGTTATTAGTCCCCCGTACCCGTCATGTTGCATACCCACCTTCTTTCTTCACTTAATATATATTATTATTTTCTTTTCTTTTGCATCACATTTTGCATAAAAACTCATGACTCCCTCGAGGTCTCGACTTGGGTTTCGCAATTAATGCGATAATTCCGACCAAGCTTCAATAAAAACCTAATTTTTTACACACGTGCACAATTTTTTTAAAAAACTTTCTTTTCAAAAGGGTCATCAGATTAGACCGTTTTTTCAGGACGCGACAGTCACGACCCCACTAGTACCCTTTACTTTCACGATTTTTTAGGACATGACAGGATTTTGGCGACTCCACTGGGGATCACTGGTGAGTCCGAGCACTAGGCTTAATCATCTTTTCCTTATTTAACCCTTCTATTCCATCGCGTTTGGATGTTAGGATTGCATTTTTTTTCCTAGGTTTTTAGGTTTTTCTTTTGCATCTCACACACTTCCCGTCTCTGGGCTACTTATGTGATGTATGTATGATTTATTTACTTTTACTTTATTTGACCGCGCTTGCATTTGAGAAGGGGTCAGTCACCCTTAAAGCCCACGCTTTATTATTCCCTCCTCTCATAAAAAGCACTCCATACGTCCATTCGATGTTTTACCCTTTTTATTTTTTTGGTGGTTGCCACCCACCTGTCCCTTTAGGAATTAGGATTGATCTACTTAGGCATGTGAGCGGGGCACAATGTGCACGTAATCATGTTTGGGAGATCACCCGAACTCTCTGCTTGACTTCACAAGTCTAGAGATTTGGGCTTTAAAATAGATCCACTCGAACACGTGGCCGGGGCACGATGTGCACGTAGCAGTGTCCGGGGGATCACTCGAGCCACCGACCAAGGGTTTTGGGATTGATGACCCTTACCCTTAAGGTCTGAAGGCTTGGGAACCGACGGCCTAAACGAGTCTAGATGCATTAGTGAGCCCAACCTCATGCATCCATGTAGCAAACCTAGGGTAGAGTCAGCCTTACCCTATCAGGTACACTAAGGCACGAGAGGAGGGAACCAACCTCATTTATTTTTCTTGTTATGCTGCCATTTACTGTTATCTATGTGTATTATTTGATGTTTGTCAATGTGTTATGTGTTATCTGTTGAATAAAATAACACAATCTCTTTCCTATTTTGATTGCATTCACAACCATAGAATAAAGAACCCTGGCATGGTGCTCTCATAGGAAGCCAACCCTCTTTTAGCACGTTTAAATTTTGTTTTCATAATTAATTTCCTTGAGAAAAATGGATTACAAACCAAAATACCTGAGGGTCCCATAATTGTAATTTCTATTAAAATATATATATATATCTTATTAAGATTTCAACCCCGAGTTTTTTCTTCTAAAAAGCATTTTATGGTACATGCATTTTTCAAAGTCAAACACATAATTTTGAAGTCAATAACTCTTTGTACAGCTCATAACTCATTTTTTCAAATAAAATCATGCACCATTTAATTGGATTAAATTTTTTATGACAAATTTTTCAAATTTTTGCATATTGTATCCTACTTTAATAAACTATCATCATGCATTAACCTTAGAAGGGGATGCCATTTAGGGAACCCCATGGTAGGAATAAGCCAACCTTGTTTCTCGTGGGTACATAACCCTTCTCATGGGAAATTGCACGTCTACATTTCTATCAAACTCGAGAAGTAGGGCCTGTAGGTAAGGTATCTGACATGGTAATGTGCATCAGATGGACAGGCCCCGACGCATATATCAGATGTTAGCAGTCCTGCCAGAAGTCAAGAAATGGCCAACACTTCTCTCTTTCAGTGAAATCAATCAAGTGACAGCTTTTCTAGGACCCATTGGTGATTTTAAAGACATAGAGGTAGATGGACGCCTGGTAGAAGCTTTGGTTCACCTATGGGATTCTAGCTGTTCGACATTTAGGATTGGAGATCGAGAATGACTATTACTGTCGAGGAGGTTGTTAGGTTGTTAAATTTGACAACAGAACATACAATGCCAGTGTTTCCAACTATTTCAGGGAAGATCGAGTTTTGTCATTTCACTGGGTTAAAGGAATCCGTAATGCAAGGATCAGATCAGAGCATAGATGTGAAATTCCTATTCGATCGGTTCACAGCAAAAGATGGGTTTGACTGACACGTGGAGGACTTCACATTTACATCCAAGGCGATATGGGAATATAAGAGGTCGATGGTGTATGGGTTCGTAATGGCCGGTATTTATTTTTTCCCTAGGAGAGACAAAAAGATCGGGTTCAAGACCACCAAGCTTATGACTGATTTATTTTTCGGGATCGGGGATCAAAGAACATCTATAGTACTAACTGTATTGGCAGATATATTTGTCTCATGTACAAATTGTCAAAGAGGGGAAAATTTCTTTCATGGATCAAATCAGATTTTGAACATATGGGCTATGGAACACTTCAGGAGGCGCTCACTGACTCTTAATAGTCTGCCATTGGTCGGATATAATTGGATAGTCACACATCACAAAAGGTTGGATAAGAACGATCGGTCGATGAATGTATCTGATTATTTAGATTTTTTAGAGACATTGCCAGATCAGAAGGTCAAATAGGTCTTAGATTGGACCGATTGTCTAAATCCAGCTCTATGTACCAAGTCGTCAGACTTCATACCTTTGTTAGGGACTCAGGGTATTGCTGCTTACACACCGAAAAGGTTCCTCAGACAGTTTGGACATATTCAAGGTCTGCCACCTACGCCAGATCTAGCCAGTTTCACCATCAGTTTCGATAAAGGGGTTTGCCCGGATTCTATTCCAATGAAGACCCAAATCATTCAGGCTTGGGGCACACTATCCAATGATGACAATATTATCTATGATCCACAGTCTAAGCAGAAGGGTTTGGTGACCCATCAGTACGAAGATTGGTTTCAGAGTCGCAAAGAGAATAGACCACAAATGGTACAATCCGAAGAGGTAAGGAAATTAATGGTTATCATTGAGGTAAAGGATAAGGAAAACATGCAATTGCGGCAATTAGTGGAACGGAGCAAGGAGATGGCGGAATGGAACAAAGAGTTGTATGAAGATGCTAGAGAGAAGAACCAGGAGCTAAAGAGAAAATGCAGTGAATTGTATGATCAAGCGGAGCGCATGAAGAACCCGTATTTTAAAGAATCAAAAGATGCTATGATAGATAGGTTGAAAAGGTTTAATGATCTTGTACAAAATCGTCTTCGAGAGATGATGTAGACATTGTATTTGAACTTTGACTTTATCAATTAAAGTGTTTGTTTCAAGACATTATGTTCAGAAACACAGGTTTAGTATACAGGCCCTACTTCGAGGGTGTTGCATCATGTTAGGCTTACCCTTGGCATAAAAAAGGGCTCCCTCTAGGACATGCATTGAAATTATTTATACACTTACTAACTTCATTATTTTTCTTTTTTCTTTTTTGAATAATGAATTCTGACAGCACCAATAATAAAAGGATGCCTAAATCAGTTTCCTCTCCAACATGTATTTCAAGTATTCTTAATCATAGCTTCATTCCACCGAAACCCCATTTACACGCGGTCCTGTGCCAAATTACTGCATATAAACATGAGTAACCGCCCGGAGTCTCTCGAAGCACCTACGGGAAATCAGTTATCTGAAATGACCGCATTAAGGGCCCAGATGAATGAAATGCTGTCCAAGATGAACGATATGACTCAGGAAGTGTCTTCTCACAGTCAGATTATCGCACATTTCATCAGCAACATGAACAATGGTGGCTCTACCTCTAGTGCACCAACTGCTCAGGGAACTTTGCAGACCCGACCCAATATAGGAGGGAACACACCAAATGTAAACAACACTGTCCCGATTGCCCAACAGACTCCGTCCATGGTGATAAGTGTCTAGTTTGCATATTTCTTAATGTGTCTAGTTAGTATTTTAGGCTAGTTTTTAGGGTTTAAATAATGAACAATAGTCACTTTTATGTCTATTTCTTCCCATCTTGAGTTTTGTAGCTAAAATGTGCAAACGAGTGATTTAATGTGCAATTCATTGTGTTTTGTAGGTTTTAGCTATAACGATCATCAATTTGGATCAAGTGAAGTGCATTTGAATACTACTTGGAAGTGATTTGAAGTTGATGAGAAGTAGGGAACGAATAGGTCCAAGATGTGGCATGAAGAAGCAATGGTAAAAGAAGAATTGGTGAGAAAAGGATTTGACTGTACCAACATGTTTTCGTGTTCTGGCAATATCTTGAGCTAGAGACATTGAATTGAGATGATTCTTGAAGCATTTCAAATATAAGAGAATTATATACAATTATTATAAAGACCTCAAAGTTTAATTCTCACGTTTACAATGTCAAAGTGCCACATTATTGAAGCATTCTTGTGCAGCATTGCTCTTCCGACCATGTCTTGGTGTTTTGATCATATCTTTGTGTACACAACTCCAAATGATCTGATTTTTGTGCTCTTGGAAAGCTAACTCAAAGGACTATAACTTTTATGTTCAAAGTAAAAGCTAGTTTGGCCAACTTTCTGACCGAACCTGCGGCTGAATCTGCGCCGCGGGTTGCACCGCGGGTACAGTCAGAAAGTTGTTAATTGAACCCGCGGCTTGTATCCTCGCCGCGGGTTCGGGGCGCAGATGTACGATTTTGAGGCATTTTGGGGCTATATTTCAAGGGATTAATTCATACTCTTGGGGGAACGGTGAGACTACATCTTTGGAGGGTTTTGTAGTGCTAAAAACACAAGAGAGAAGCTTAGCATAGTATAGAGAGAGATTAGCAAGGGTCTCTCTTGGAGAGATTTTCTCTCTTTGAGAGAGCCACCCCTTTAGATTAGTAAATCTCTCTATAGAATAGTGCTATTTGGAGGATTCTCTTGTAAGCATCAAGATTGGAGGAAGAATAGAAGATTTGAACTTGTACATCAACCAATAAGTTTTCTTTATTCTATTTTTGTCTCTTTCTTGATTTATATGGATTTGTGTATTAAAGTTTTGATCTTTTATGTGAAATCCACCATGGGTATGTGCTAAATTGTTAATCTAGGGTAGAGGAAATTAATGAACTCATGCATGTAATGTGTTTGTGATTATTCATGCTATCTTGCCTTTGTTTGTTCTCTATTTTGGGTTGCATAGATTTGTAGTTGCTTGATCACCAACTATGAATTGTTAGTTATTATTATGCAACGAGAGTTGGTAATAATGATGGAAAGGAAATAGTTGAAGCCTAGGTTGTATGTCACACGAGAGTAGTGGTGCTCCTAGGTGGGTCAATTAGGCAATTCATGTGGCTAATGAACCAATACTAGTATCTTTACCACGAGAGTAGGAAAGAACTAGTAGGGAGGTAATCGTTAACTTGTCACGAGAGTGAAGGTTAAGTATAATTGGGATTGGACCCTAACCAAGACAAGAACTAATAGCATGAGTTGATCTTTTCATTTATATGTTTGCTCATTAGTTAACTCTATGCCCTAGTGTCTTAAGATTGCGAGTTTTCTCCAATATTGTTATTCTATGGAGTTGTTAGTTTAGTTGTTTATTTTATACTTTGTTCTTCACATTGTTAATTGGTTGTTTAGATAATAAAGTGAGCAATAAAACCTTAGTACTTCAATAACCTTTTCCCTGTGGGATCGACCCTGTTGCCCTATACTCAATATGATCTGTGCACTTGCAATATATAAATTAAAGTGTTAATTTATCTGGCTCTTAATTAATTAATTAATGAGTTATAATTTGTACTTATTGCCAACGTGAATGGAACCTAATGGGTCACACACAATAAGAACATGGTTTTTTGGTTAAATTATTATTAAGATAAGTATAAGATACTTATGGGGTTAATTTATGTGATAAATTAACTTAAAGGATTTATTTATAAATATTCTAAGTCTTGATGGAAATTAGTTTCCTAAAAGGAATTAAGAAGCTATTTGGTTTCCTTTTGGAATAGGTTTCCTAAAGGAATAGGATTAGCTTAAGGTAAGCTTCCTAAACCTTCTTGGATTTCAATTACTCTTGTTTCTTTAAAGACTAGGATACTACATATACATATAAGTCCATGCCTTGACTCTTGAAAGATTGGATGAAACACAAGATAAAATCTAGAGAGAGAGAAAAAATTGAGAGAGGCGTGTTTTTCTCCCAAGAAAAAATGCCACACCCTCTTCTCCCTAAGGGTTAGGGTTTTGTCTTCTTCCTCTTCTTGTTCTTGTGTTCTTCATGATATTCAAGGGAGCTAGCACTCAAAAGGCAAGGCAAGCAAGCCCAAAGGTTCCTAAAGATCATGTTCGTGTGGATACTGTTGGAGGCTTGACACTTGGAGGGCTTTTCATGGTAGACCAACACCTTCATCGAATAGGATCTTGCCCTTTGAAGCATAGAAATCTTATATGCTTGAGGTATTTGTGCTAAACACCTTATAATCGTATAGATTATATCAAAGAGATCCATGGCTCAGGTAATAAAATTTTAAATTTTCTGCTGCGTTACTCCCCTTATACCTTACAAAGAGTTCTTTAAGCGTGATTTGAGGGGGAAAGTAGAACCTATTGTGAGTTTGATTGGTTTTGCATAAGAAATATTCATTCATTATTTCTAATAAGAAAACTATTGGAAATCAAGATTTCACCAAGAGAACCACACATTTGGGTGTCTCATTGTGATCATTGAATCTAAATCTAGTGCCATTCATTTTCTTTGAAAATTCTTGATAGCAAACCTACTCTTAAGTAATCTCTTCGTTTGTACTCTCCTTGATTACTTAATTTGAGTCTTTGTTAAGGATAATCGAGAGGGTTCTTTATCAAAGGCATAAAAAAGGTAATCTCAAAGAGTGCTAAGAGGTTAGGTGGTAAGCTCACCATCGGGTAAAAGCCTATCTACATAGAGTGCTACATAAGTAACAAGTGGATACACTTAAGGAACGAGTGAGATTCTTCTAATTGTTTTACTTTTGCTACTAACATTTCTTTATAGGTTTTAAGCATCATGTCTAACCAGAGTGAGCAAAAGCTTGCTAGCCTTGAATTCACTATAAAATCTAAGCAGGATGAGTTCAGGTAAATGTACTCTCGTATAGATGATATGGATTCTACCATCAAGGGTAAAGCAAGAGAGTCATGTAACCCTACCTATGAAGAAGAGGCCGAGGGAAGGTATGACTCGGAGGAGATTATCTCTTGTAAAGGAATAAGGGTGCTTTCTATATGTGACAATAACTTGGGAAGCATAAAGATAACCATTCCCCCATTCAAAGTCTTGAATGATCTAGAAGCTTATTTGGAGTGGGAAAGGAAGGTGGAGCATGTCTTTAAGGTTCACAACTACTCTAAAGAGAAGAAAGTTCAGATTGCAGCCGTGGAGTTTGTAGAGTATGCTAGGATCTAGTGGGACCAATTAGTAAAGACTAGAAGAATGTATAGGATGAGCCAATTTGCACTTGGGCGGCCATGAATATAGTAACAAGAAGGAGATTCATCTCAAGTCACTACTCTAAGGACTTGCATAGAAGGCTTCAAACCTTGAGCAAGGATTATCAACCGTGGATGAGTATGCCAAGGAATTGTCAACACTTATGATCTGGGCTGATATTCAAGAGAATGAAGAGGCTACCATGGTACAGTTTATAGCTAGCCTTAACTTCAAAATTTTTGATATTATAGAGTTGCACAATTATGTTGAATTTCAAGACCTGGTAGACTAAGCTGAGAAGGTTGAGCAACAACTCAAATCAAAGAAAGGCTGAGGCTATTCAAACACTCAAAGTGGGGTTCACGTGAAGGTATCCATTCACGGATACTTGTTGCGGGAATAATCTCGACAGCGAGAAGGAAGTAACTGCGAACATATCCATCCGTGGGAACTATTGTGGGAAGGCAGTTTCTTCTGGTTTACTATAGATGAGAGCGAGAAAAAAGGAAGGGAGACTTCTACTAGCAGCTACCCTTTTTTCCTTCTGAAGAAAGTCATTAGGGCTGGAAAACTCTATAATTTCCAAATCAATCATAGTTTTAGTTCTAGTTTTTTTTTCAGTTTTCATAGATAGAGATAGCAATAGCAAAGGAAAGCTTATGAGTGATTCAAGTGTACAAATTCGGAGAATTGTTCAACAACTTGAGCTTTACAACAATAAATTGATAAGTTTTCTGTTCAATTTTTTTTCTTTCAATTACTTATGTCAATTGCTTTTAAAGTTGTGATCTTTATTGATATAATTATGTGTACTTAATTTCTTTAGTCTAGGATTTAGATGATCTTTGTGATTGGTGGGCATGATTTAATTAACTGACTTTATGCCATTATTTGCTTTGTTTACTCATTGTCCTAAGTTAAGTTGGGGTTGTAATTGGATGGCCAACAATTATGATCATTAAAATTACTTCTATGCGGCAAGAGTTGGTAGTAGTAGTGAACAAGGGGCAAGTGAAGTTTAGGTAGTATTTCATATGAAAGTAGTGGTAATCCTGGGTGACTCAAGAGCAATTCATAAGGTAAAATGAACCATTATTGATCACTTCACCACGAAAGTAGGAAAGGATTAATAGGTTAGTAGTTGCTAGCTTGTCACAATAGTGAAAACTAGATACAATGGGATTGGGCTCTAAACAAGGTAGATAAAAGGGCATAAAAAAGGATTAATTATCCACAACCTAGGTCATAAAGTGATTCTTAATGCTAGACCTTCTCTGCTATAGTCTCTCAAGCATTTCTAGTTTGTTTTAATTTAATCCTTAGTAGATCTTTTAGGATTAATTCATTCTCATTAATTGCTTAGATAATAAAGTAAGTTGTAGAGATCTAGTACTTCTGAATTGTTCCCTACGACCCTAATTTCCTATACTACTCAGCGATCTATGCTCTTGCAGATACGTGGTGATTAAGCAGTTTTAATTAGATAGGTCAACTCTTTTAATAGCCTAATTTAGAGCCTGTTAGCAATCTACACTCAAGATACTATGGTAATCTTAAGTCTAAGGATCACTTACAACATTGCCATTTAAGAGTTCAACTATTGGCACCATAGTTGGAAACTCTTGGCGGATCAATCCAACGAACTTATTCCTAACAAGCATCCACATACCAGCTTAGGTGTCACGCATACCATAGTCAATAAGATCAACTACTATTTACCTTAAGTAGAGGCAAAGTACATGCTAGTCAATCCGTATTATTGATGTCCAATCTCATTAATACTATGACTAGGGATATTTAAGAATATACTTTATGTGTATTAGGAGTCTCATAATTGTAGCCCTTACAATCTCTAATACACAATCAGTATTCTAAGGACTTTATCAAATAAGCTAATAACATGGAAAAAAAAGTTATAAATGATAAAGAAAAATGTCACATGTATCAATATACCATAAATAAGTGTTAAGTATAAAAAGCCTTAAACCAACTTGGTTTTAGGGCATGCACTGAACAACAAGGAGAAGGAAAAGTATACTAGGTCTACCCAAGATCATCATAATACCACATCTAATGACTATGCTCTGAATGAAGATAGAGTTGTGAATGAGTTGCATAGGGATGCTGGATCCTCAAATGAGGAAAACCATGATGAGCATGTCAATAGATATGTTGACTTCGATCCGAAAAGAAATCTTAAAAATGCAAACCTCAAATTTGAACTTGGTATAAGGTTTGAATTAGCTGAACAATTAAGATTAGTTGTGAGAACTTAGAATATGCAAAATGCAAGCCCTCATGCAAATGGTTTATTTATGCATCATTGAGGTAGCTCTTGGACAAATGATTTGGTCATCAAGACCCTTAATAATGAGTACACCAACTGTAACCATGCATGGAAGAACAAGAATATTTCTTCTAAATGGCTTTTAAATAGATATCATGGGAGTTGATGTAGCACCCTAGAAAATGCACATATAAGAGACATTTTCTTTTCTTATTTAGGGTTAAGTGTTAATCCTTGATTTATTAGTTGGGAGATTTCTTGAGTTAATTAGGTTAATTAGCTAAGATTTTCATTTTGAAGCAAGAACACTTAAATACTAAAGTTAGAATAATTTTATTTGACCATTTAACTTATATTAGTGTTTAAATTTTGACTAGTTCATTTTACTATTTTCTAGTCTTTTGACTACTTGAAATTTTACTCAATTTTATTCGAAAGTTTCACTTATTTTCTTGTTTTATTTTCTTTTCCCTTGGTTGGAATTTTTCTTTTTCTTTTCTCTCTCTCTCTTGGCCGAAAATTCTTTTCTCTATTTTCTTTTCTTTTTGGCCGAAATTTCTTTTCTTTTCTTTCTTCTTGTGGCCGGTTCTCTCATTCTCTAATTTACTCTCTTTTTCTTTAATAATTTATGTATTATTATTTCTTATATTAAGTGATTAGAGTAATAAACTCCACCAATCAAATTAACCCAAGTTACTACTTTTACATTTAAAGATCAACTTTTTACTTTACTCTTGTGAGGTTTTAATTGGACCACCATTTTCCCATCTTTTCTTCATTTCTTTTTCATTTTTCCTAGACTATTTCTTTCTCTTTTTCTCTTCCCTTGGCCAGCCATCTTCTTTCCTCTTCTTCCCTCATTTTGCTCTCAACTTCTTGAACTTTCATCTCTCAAGTTGGAACAAATCCACCATAGGAAGTGGGCTTCTATCTTTTCTAAGCAAAGTTCTAAGCATATCTAAGGTATTTACCATGAACTTATCTTATTAATTTCATGTTTTAATTAATTTTATGCAAGTTTAAGACTAAGTTTCTTGTTAATACTACTTAGAGAAATTAGTTAGAACTTGAGAATTACTTGCTATATAAAGTGTTCTTGTGGTTAGATAGACTAGTATGTGGCCTTTAAACCTTGAAAATTTATGTTTTATATGTGGTTTAGTTGAAGATTTAAGTTGGAACTCAAGAACACTTAAAACAGTCATGCTGGACCAGTTTTAGTAAAACTTTCATAACTTGGTGTAGATAGCTTGGATTCGAATGATTCTTGTTGGTTTAGAAACTAGATTCATAGGGCTTTCAAACGGTATAAATCTTGCATGGTGGTTCATTGTGTATTAACCGCAGAAAGCTTGCAAAGTTGGCTGAAAATTCGGTTCTGCGTAAACAGTTTTGATGAGGAGCCAACTTGGGGCCTGATTTTGAACCTGTTCTAGTTGGAATTTTAAGTGATGATCTTCATGAAAGTTGTAGCCCTATAAACTTACTTTCAAACCATGTAATCACAATTCCCTAGTTCTTAGTGGATTGACCCCAGCAATGGCACGAAGTTGGCTGAAAACCAACCCTGTGCAGAGTTGGGTGATGATTCTTGGAGTAGGGATTTTGAATTTGAGTGGAATCTTGATTGAATTTGAGTTTAAATTGAACATAGAAGTTGTGGTACATGTTGAATGGATTGGGTTGTTGAATTTTCTTGCAGGTTTAAAAATTTTGGTTAGTCCGATTTAAGGGGAAATGCTGCCGAAATTTCGGTAGAATTAAAAGAAGAAAAATAGATAAGTGAAATTTTAAGCTTAGAATGTGTTCAATTGAGGGAAATTTAAGTGTAGGAATTTTTAGAAATGATCTAGTGATAGATTAGACTTTCTTAGAATAAGTAAGCTCTAAACCCTAGAAACCCTAAAACCAAAACCCTAGAAGTAAGTGGGGTATTTTCTTGACCTTTTTCTTACTAAATTTACTAGGATTTTAATTGAGTTTTTATGTTATTATTTCTTTTAAATTTCAGGGTCCGAAAACACAGCACGACCGTTTCACGAGATATTTTCTTAGGCTTTCCAGGTGAGTGTCCTTATGTGTGTATGATGCATGAAATGTGATATTTATTTGGTAAATATTATGCTAAGATTTAAATCACTATGTGAGTACATGTGTTACTTGAGGAAAGATGTGTACTTTATCACATCTATTTCGCAATGTGTTACTTGCTTTCATTGACTAATGTGTTAATTGTGTGTGAGACTACCGTGACTAACTTCATCGTTATTTCACGGATAGTCAACCCGGCTGCATGTGGGAGGTCATAAGGTGTTGGGTGTTTTAGGGTGTGAGTTCTTTCCTTTTGAGTTGTGAATCCTCAAAGAGGCCAACTCCGGATTGAACTTTTTGTGTGCTTGTTGGCCCTTCAGGGTTGAAATTTTTCTCCCCTGGAATGTGGTAGTTTGTACGGAGGTTATAAGGTGCTTGGCAGGTTAGGGTTTGTGCTTGATAAAACTGATATGTTCTTTGATAAAGACCTGAGCTATTATCTCGGTCCAAATATCGTGACTACATGATCAGTACTTGCTGTTTTGGCAATTAAGCTTGCTTCCGTAGTTGAGCCCTGTATCCTCCTTTGACTACATGTTAAACTAAATTGTTTATATCTTTTTTTTTTTGTCAAGATTCAACATACTAGCCTACTCCTAACCTATTTAAGGGGATGGTCCAACTGGACCTAAGGGGCCAATGGGGACTAAACCACCATTGGACCAAAGGAGCACTATGGTGCTCCTTTGGATTTAATACCATCCAACTGCTGCAGGTGGGGTTAGAACCCCAGACCTGCAGCAGGGGGAGCTAATCCAAGAGCTCCCCTGACCACTGAGCCTTCGGCTCAGTGGCTTTGTTTATATCTTGATTTATTAATTTAATTGTTCGATTATTTCATTTACTAAAAATAATGAGTTCTTGATATGATTGATAATGAGTCCATTTTATTTGTTTTCCTTTACTCAGGTTGCTCGAAAAATTAAAGCCGGACTGACTAGTTTTGATTATTATAAATATTTAGTTATTGTAATAGCTGAGCTGTGTTAGGTTATTTTTGTGAAAATTATGTAAATTATGACATGTAACCTTTTGATGTGACTCGTATCTTTAAGTTAAATAATAAGAGTGTATTTTATTTTATTCCATTTTATTTTATGTTATTTTATTTTAATCTAAGTACGCTTGGACGTTTGCGTGAGTGCGTGTATCGAGACCTGGTGAGAGCTAGGCAGGCAGTCCGCTAAGCCCTTTGGTGCGCCTCTGGGTAAGGTGGGGCTGTCACAGTTGAGGCAAAAGCAATGCTAACATGTCAGCAAGGGAGTTGAGGAAAACAATTGATGAAGATTTTAGAGTAGAAATTACAAAGTGGGTGGTCTACAAGGCAAGGTCACTAGCTAAAAAGAGATTGAGGGGAATGCAGAGCAGCAATATAATGACATATGGAGATATTTTGCAGAAATTAAGACCACACACCCAAATAGCACCATGGAAGTCATGTTAACTCTATATAAACAGCTTGGTGGCAACCCTAAGTTCATGAGGTTGTACTGCTACCTGGGCCTATTTAAACAAGGCTTCAAGGATGGTTGCAGGCCCATTGTTGGGATCGATGGCTGCCATGTGGAGCCAATATATCGAGGACAGCTATTGACTTCCATTGGTGTAGATCCCAATAATGGATGGCGGTCTATTGCATAGGCACTAGTGGAGAAAGAAACAACACAATAATGGAAATAGTTTTTGATAAGTAATAAATTGATCAATATTATTATATATATTATTATATGTTTTAGATGTTATTTTAGTATAATTATAATACTTTTGGTTGCAAATGACTCATTTTCCAACAATTTATAAGAATTAGGGTTTTTGAGGCGAAATTTTTATTTGAGCAAATTAATGCAAAATTTTTGTGTATAATTGCAGGTTCATCATACTTCAACTCATTTTGCATCAATTGGAGTCAAGAAGAATCAAATTCAAAGGTGATTCAAAGAGTTAGGGTTGGATGAACAACTTAAAGGAATAATTGTGCAAAAATAATGAAAAAATCAAATTCTTCATCAAAATGCGTGGGATTACATGAAAAATGCTTGCACACGTGGAATCCAACTCAGCAAAAATCAGAACTCAAGTGGAGTCCACAGGGAATGATCCGCGAGTTCGGATCCGCAGATCGCCACTCGCGGATCCTAGGTCGATTGGACTTGTCTAAGGTTTTAACTTGCATCTTCTTCCAACTATTTTTGTAGACATTTTCAGATGGGGATAGGGTCTTGCAAGTGGGAGAATACATTGGAAGCATAAATGAAGACTTTTGTGCTCATTTGGAATCTCTAAGCAAATCTTCATCATTTTCATGTATTAATGATTCATGCTGTTAGTGTATGCCCTAAAACCAAGATGATTTAAGGCTTTTTGTATTTACACTTATTTATGTTATATCATTTATGTGGCATTTTTTCTTTATCATCTATACTCGTATTTCCATGTTACTTGTTTGTTTGATAAAGTCCTTTGAATATTGACTGTGTATTAGAGATTGTAAAGGTTACAATTATGAGACTCTAATACATAAAGTCATATTCTTAAATATCCCTAGTCATAGTATTAATGTGATTGACCGTCATTAATGCGGATAGACTAGCACATACTTTGCTTCTACTTATGGTAAGTAGTAATTGATCTCATTGACTATGGTGTGCGTGACACCTAAGCTGATATGTGGATGCTTGTTTGAGAACAAGTTCATTGAATTGATCTGCCAAGAGTTTCAACTATAGTGCCAATAGTTGAACTCTTAATGGCAATGGTGTAAGTGATCCTTTGACTTGAGATTACCATAGTATCTTGAGTGTAGATTGTTATACTTTGACTCTATTCCTTCGTGCTTGTAGAAGAGTAGTACAAAGGTTAGAGGTTGGGTATCGTTTGAAGCATGAATAGATAGTGAGTAATCAATAAAGGATTCACAACTCCTTAATAGGAGAGTATATGCCTTTATGGCCACTTGTTAGAAATACTAACTCATAAATCTTCTGCAGAAGTGATAGTAAAACTTGGAAGTATTTTCAAGATTGTACATCATGGAGAGTTATAGTTATAGAACAGGAAATATAAATTAGTTGTTTAAAGTATGCTCTATACTTTTAGACTAATTGGGATATAGTGTGGTGAAAGGATATTAATTGCACCGTAACATTGTCATTGATGAGTATAGTCTACCATATGACTTTCCTATTCACTTTGGTGTTCATGATGCGTTGCTAGACGCCACTCATGATCTATAAATGCGAATTAATTGTCAATTAATGATAAATTAAAGTGTTTAATTTATCTAGCTCTTAATTAATTAATTAAAGACTTATAATTTGTACTTGTTACTAATGTGAATGGAACCTAATGGGTCACACACATAAAGAACAAAATCTTTCGGTTAAAATGTAATTAAGATAAGTATGAGATACTTATGGGGATTAATTTATGAGATAAATTAACTTAAAGGACTTATTTATAAATATTCTAAGTTTTGTAGGAAGTTAGTTTCCTAAAAGAAATAAAGTAACTAATTGGTTTCCTTATGGAATAGATTTCCTAAAGGAAAAGGTTTAGCTTAAAGTAAGTTACCTAAACCTTCTTGGTTTCCAATTAGCTATATTTCCTAAAAGAGTAGAATACTATCCTATATAAATAGGTTCATACTTTGACTCTTGAATTATTATTGCAACACAAAAGAAAATCTAGTGAGAGAAAAATTGAAAAGAATAGTACGTCACTTTCTCTCTCCTCTTTGGCGTCACTTTCTCTCTCCTAATTGTTAGAGTTTTGTTCTTCTTTGTGTTCATAAATAATTCAAGGGAGCTAGCACTTAAAAGTCAAAGCAAGCAAGCCTAAAAGGTTCCAAAGAAGTTGTTCGTATGGATATCGTTAGAGGCTCTACTGCTTGGAGGGCTTTTCGTGGTAGATCTAACCTCTTCATCGAAGGATCTTTGCCTAGTAGCATAGAAATCTTCTGTGCTTGAGGTAATCTTCATGCAAACCCCCTTTATAATCATTATAGATATGTAAAAGAGATCCATGGTTAAGGTAATAAATTTTTATTTTTTCGCTACGTTAGCTGTGTTATTACCTTGCACATGCAAGTTAGAAAATGAATTGAGCAACATTTGTCTATAAATAGAAGTCATTCGTAAAGCATTAGAAAAGAAGTTTTAGTAGTATAAAGTAGTGTTAGCCTAATTTTGTACCATTTTTGGTAGAGAATTAATAGAAATTCTCTTCATCCTTCAATAGAATAGCAAGGACCATTGTCAGAGAACTTTGTAGTGCTACTTTTGAAGGTGAATAAGAAGAGTAGCTTGTTACAACTTTGGTTGAGTAATTCTTAAACTCTATCTCTTTGGCTTTCAATTGTTGCCATGAATTCTTGCTTTGAAGTTGAACTTCGTGTTGTTTCATTAACCATGTTGAACTAAAAGCTTTATCTAGACCATAGATGAAGCTAATGAATCAACAAACATGATTAAATTCACTGGCACTTGCTAAGCTTGCCCTTTATTTGTTTACTTATTCAAGTTTTAACACTTGTTTTTGCTTGGCCAACCTAAACAAGTCACTTAGTTGTTACTTGACATTGAGAAATGCATGTAATAATGGAAAATGAACAAGTAATGCTTAAGTAGTTCATATAAGAATAATGGATGCTTAAGTGAATCAATACAATTCATGTTTTCATAAGGCTTCATCAAGAGAATAGATTGAAATCTTGTCATTTCATAGAGAGATCTAGTAATGACACTTAAGGAATTGGATTCTAAACAAAGCAAGGTAACACTTAGCAAGTCATTCATGCATGATTCATTAGTGGATTCTATGTTCTAGGCTTTTTGGCTTGGATTCTACAAAGGTTCTCAATTATAAACCTATTCTATTGAAGTGACCCTCTATCCATCTTGTTGTAATTGTGTTTAGATAATAAAAGTTAGTGAAAAAGCTTTAGTAGTTGCACATTTTTTATTCCTCGTGGAATTTGACACCTAATACTCCAAGTACTACAATAGACCCGTGCACTTGCGGATTAATTTGGGAGTTTAGGTTTTTATTACTTGATTTGTGTTTATTTGTTCATATTTGCTATATCTAATTTAAACCAAGTCAATTTTTCTAGTTGCTAAAGGATGATTTGGAGATTGAAATTGAGTTCAGCTACACGTCAATTTCTGACCAACAAAAGGTATTGTCATGTTCACAACTTTACTAATGCATGTTTAATATAAATGTTAGGGTATTGACTGAGCATTGGCTGAGGTGCTACCCAACTATGAGCACAGGCACTGTGTGCAACACTTGTACAAGAATCTACCCACGTTGTTATGTAGGGGTCTATATTACTTCGAGAGGGAAGAACTCAATGAGATTGAGGGAACTTGAGGCACAACAACTTCACTTATTGGTAATTTTGGATGGGTTCCAATTTTTTCAAAAGTTAATGAGTTGATCTACTTGGGGTTCAAGGCGTTCTTGGCGCTTCCCAAATTCTTGGCACATCATTAATTATTGATTGTGAAGTTTAGGTACTACCAAAATTAAGCAAAATTCACACAAACAAGTAATAAAATTTATAACTTAATACGTCTTTCTGCAAGTGCACGGGTCAATTGTAGTAGAGGAAGTATTAGAGTCGATCCCACAAGGAAACGCGAATCGGCAAGTACCAAAGCTACTCACTTTCTTTATTATCTAGAAAATTCGTCAAATAGTTGATAGGCAAAATGGAAAACTCAATAATTTGTAGTAAAACAAATGGAGAAAATCACAGTAACAAGTTAGGGTTAGAATCCACTAATGGTCACAAAATATGTAAGAACAAGATTATGCTTGCTTATAACATCAAGTCTTACTTAGGAATCCATAACAACTAAGACTTACTTTAGCAATGAATTAAATTACTGCTTCAAAATTTCATTCTCATGATAATTCAAATGAAACTAGCAACAAATATTTCCTATTCTCATAGTCAAATTACTTAGTGTTAATTCATTCTTTAGCCACAAGTAAGAACAAGATATGTTAAGTTTAATCCCATTCAACACATATCATTAGCCTCATCTTAGCCCCTAGTTTGTAATTAGTTCATATTGAAGACGAAAACAAGTAAGAACAAGAACATAATGTATAAACTCATAACAAAGACTGAAAGTAGAGAGTAGAGTTAGAAATTTTCATTTCATAGGCTCAAATTTTCACTTCCTCTATTGAAGATGAATTTATACAAGTGAAATTTCACCAAGAGTTTCTCTACAAATATTGTTGTTCCTAAAAACTACAAAGAGAAAGACTAAAGTATAACTACTTTAGGAGTGCTCCTCCTACCAAGCTTTGGTTTTCATCAAACCAAGCATACTTTCTATGAATTACAAAGGCATCTATTTATAGGAAGAACCCTATCTCAAGTTCCTTTCCAAGTTGAAGATGTAATGATGAAATTTGATTCCAAATCCTAGAAACCTTGAACTTTGCAATATTCTTCTAAGGCAATGCAGAATTAGTTGGACATTGAATTTAGTTGTGAAAGTTGTGTGAACAAGTTGCAAATTGCAGCCCACCATTTTCTGCAAGTGGAGCCGATCCGTGGGTAGAATCCGCAAGTGAGTAACCCGTAGATCACTCTTTTCTTCCAATTTTGCTCTTTTCAAAATTTGGTTATTTCTTCCATGCCCTTGAAACATTTTTCCACCATTTGAACTATAATTTGCTTGGTAGAATTGATAAAGAAGATTTATTCTGGAAATTGTCAATTTTTTTTTAATTGGCTAACCTTGTACATAGGAGGGACGCTACTTCCAAATTTTATTAATAATAACATAAATAGACAAGAGGGGGACTAGACCTTACCTCAGTTATTACAAACATGAAGAAACTAAATAAATTAGAAGATAAAGAAAATCCAAAGATTGGAAGTACTACTTCCTTTACAGTAATATAAAGCAAAAGATCTAAAATTTTGACTTTCTAAATCTAAAACTTGGGAAACCCAATTGATCAACTCTAAGAGCTCCTCGAACCTCTTTTGGAAGATCTTGAAAGGATGGGAAAATGCAGGTGGACTGCAATCGTACTCCCACATTTGCCAACATATCAACTGGAACGTTTGCTTGTCGTAGACAATGAGTAACTTCCTTCCATTGAGTTTTGAGCTTTGTAATTTTCTAGTATAGCGTTATCACCTTCCACGGACAAGCAGCCTTGTCTTTAATAATGTTAACTAAAACAGAAAAATCAGACTCCACATCCAAATTATTATAACCTCTTGAAGCACAAATTTGGATCCCAAGTAGCATAGCTTGAAATTCTGCCTCCAAGCTTGTACCAAATCTAAAATTAGTAGCAAAAGCCAATATCATTCTCCCTTGTTGATTTCTCAGTATTCCCTCTCCTCCACATTCACCTGGGTTACCTTTTGAACAACCATCCATATTCAGTTTGAGACATTGATCAGGTGGTCTCCATTTAACGCGCTCCACATGGACAACCTACTTTATTTGAGAGACATATCAAAAAAATTCAGGCCAAGAGTTAGCAACATATTTACATTTAAATTTAAGCTCAAAACTAAGCTTAATATCAATACAGATTCTCCCAGATATTTTAACCTAGTCTTGAGAAGTGTCCTGAAAGAGCCACTCATTTCTGGCCTTCCATAGATTCCAGAGAATAAAAACAGGAGTGATATGTTGCAAAAACTGAACCCTCCCATTGGCAGAAGAAGGAAATTGTCAATTTTAAATGATAAAATTATACGATTTGAATCAACTTTAATTTTGATAGTCCTTGAGCTTCAATTGACTCAAAATGTATTTAATCATTATTTTCTTGCAAAATCAAATAAACTTGGAAATTAATTTGCTCAAAATAATGGCTCCGTTTGAATGCCATTTTTTTGGAGATTTTCGGAAAAAAATTTCACAATTGTGTTTAGCATGTTGAAAATTTTTTGGTCAAACTTTTTCACCAAAGTTTTCCACCAAGTTTTCAATTTAAATTTCAAATGAACTTTAGAGACTTTTTGCACAACTATCACAAAAGCAATCATCTTTATGTTTAAAATTTGCTTAGAAAAATTGAAAAAATCGCAAGTAACAAAATGAGATCCATTTTCGGTGGATTTTGAGCTAGGACAACGAAGCGAACGTCTACTTCTTTAAGCGAACAACGAAGCAGACGTCTGCTTCTTTAAGTGAACGTCTGCTTCGAAGATAGAAGTGTCTTAGCAATGTGTCCGTGCCCAGTGCTCGCTAAGACATTTCTATTTAAGCGGACGTCTGCTTCACTACTTTTTTCAGCTATATGGATTGCATTTTAATTGGTGTTTTTTGCATTTTTATTAGATAAATTTTCTCCAAAAAAAATCAATGTCCTTCTTATACAATCATTTACAAATAAGTGCCAGTTGGTCCAAAATTTTTGAACCATTCAAACACTTTTCCACACTAATTATTCACTTTTCAAACCACCATCATGTCACTTAAAAAAATTTTCACATCCAAACTCTTTTTCAGCTTTCCAAAAACGTCAATAAAAAACAATCCAAATAATTTTTTCCAATAATTCTAAAAAAACACTCCAAATAATTCTATCCAAACGAAGCCAATAATTCTGCCTCAAAACCTTAATTTTCGGACTAAAAACCCTAATTTTAGAACAATCCTTGATTTGATGGAAAGTAATGAAATTAAGCCATTTTTATATAAAAAATGCAAAAAACAAACTAAAATCATATATAAAATACTATGCTAAAATAGGTAAAATTATTACTTATCGAACTCCTCCACACTTGAATAATTGCTTATCCTTAAGCAATTAGAAAATCAAGAGATCAAAACATGATTCAAGTTATTGAAATAACAAATGCCTTATTGTTGAATCCAATTCCACAATACAAAGCAAATAAATATTATGCAACTCCTTGTAATGTTTTCAATACTCATCATATCAAGTAAAAGAGAAGTAATTATATCAAAGATTAAAGCATATTCAACAAAATTTCTTTGCCTTACAAAATTTCACAAGAAAATGAATCATATGGTCGATCTAAGGACTTCACATGTCTATGATCATTTCATTTTTCACTTGAGGGAGTATAATTTAGCAAATTATTTACTCAAAATTAGAATGTCTTTTGATGTGAAAACTGACATTGGTCGATGAAGGTTCCCGATTAGTCAACATCTCACTATTAAGCAAATAGCAAAAATCATATTTGAGAAGTAAAATTGCCTTTTTACGCAAAGATTGACATTTGGCCAGATGAGGATCCCTAGTTGCTCAACAATTTACTCACTTAAATTGCTATGCAATACTCATAATTCATGTACCGTTTTACACAAAAGTCAACATTTTTGGATGAAGACCCCCAGTTACATAGCACAAGAACCATTGGAGTAGAAAAAACTATTTCATTTTTTTTTTCATTTTTGTAGTATAAATATCCCTTATTGCAAGTATTAAACCATAGATTACATGCTTTAACTAATTGACCATAATCATCATTTAACATGTAAAATCAAATAAAGAAAAGAAATTTAAAATCAAACATATCAAATCAAGAAATAATTACAACCAATTTACAAGATATACGTTCTTAAAACAAAACTCCTAATCACATAATAATTATTTCTTCATATATTTGTAGAATACATTCAAGCAAAGTTGCATAAATTACTTCAAAAAGTAAGAATATTTAATAAGTTAATGGCATAAAAGCATGATAAAGAGACCATTTATCAAAAATTTTGGCCATATTTTACCTAAACAATATCTTGACACAATGATTACAAACCACACCAAACATAATCCTTTACCTTCCCTACCATATTTAAAATGTCACATTGTCCTTAATGTATAAAGGAAAAGATATGAATGAAAAATAGAACAAGAAAACTCCCCTTATGTGGTTTATTAATCCAAAAGTTGATATTGTTGTTGTGCATTGAGGTCCATTGGCCTTTGTGAAATTTCTCTTTGCAGTGCTTCACCATATCTTCAAATGGTTAATTCTTGCTCACCAACCTTGTTTCAAAGCTTAGAAAATCTCAAATTATATGTTAGAACATGTTTAAATAACAAATAAGGTCAACAGGCAACATAACATGCTTAAAAACCTTGATTTCCCCCACACTTAGTCATTGCAATGTAACTTCAACGGGGTGAAATTTTAATGCTTGTGTTATGTGAGCAAGTTTATTATGTTATGATGAAGTGAAAAGCTAAAGAAACTTGTTCTAAAGTGTCTCAAAACAAAATTTTATACTTTAATGTAAAAAAGTTAAAGTTTGAATCAATGAAGTGAAACATGTAATGCAATCCATTTGAATGTGTTAAAGTGATGTTTTCATGCTCACAAAGTTGCTAAACAAACTTGCAAAGAAAGCCATTAAACCCCAAACAAAATTGTCCAAAATCAACCAAAGGACCCTCAAAATGCTGTTGATCCATGGGTAGGATCTGTTGTTAGCTGACTCGCGAATCCAATCCATAGATACCTCCCAGAACTTTTTGCAAAATTGCAGAAATTCTAGTGCTAGGGCTGGTTTTTTCTCAATTTTGAGCAATAATTTCTTTCATTTAAACCTCAAATTTTGGGCAAATAACTTTCAATCATGTAGCCATGTCAACAAAATTTGAATTAAACTCATCTAAATCATCAACATAAAAGAATTGAGAATCGATCAAAGTTGGCCTTCCGAAAATTCTACAACTTGGATTTTCAATACGAACTTGAAACTCGACTTTTTCCTTTTCAAATTTTTTATCAATCCAATACTTCAAACATGTTTCCAATGTTAAAAAAAAGTTATTAACATAATTTTTAGACATCAAAAACATGAAAATTATAAGATTAGAACCAAAATCACAAAGAATCTCACTTGATGAATAGTAACTAACGAAATAGTTACCATTTTCAATTCTTTTCCATTTCTTTTCTTCTTTACTTAGGCATTTTTCTCTCTTTTCTTCTTCTCAAAAACCGGCTCCTCTCTTCTCTCTTTTCTCACCATTTTCTTTCATTTTCTTGGAGCTTTTACTTCCATTTGATCACTTTTTATCCATAGAAAGTGGTTTTTGATGTCTTTGGTGCAAAAAATAGTGATTGATTTCGGTTAACCCTTTTCTCTCTCTTCTCTCTCTTCTTCCACGTTTCTAGGATTTTAAATTTTAAATTTTCTGGTGCCTTTTCCGATCACTTTCTGGTCTGATTTTGGTGCCTTACGGATTCAACTCTTTGTGGTTAGCCATGATCCTTGCTTTTCTCATCTGGTTTGGATTGGAAGGGTAGGGTTTTCATGGCTACGCCCCATTCAATGGTTGTAGGGCCTCCTTCAACTATTAATTGTTCCTTTGCTGATGTCCTTATGAACAAGACACCATCACTGTTAAAGATCAAGCCACCATCTGTTTTCAGGGGGGAGCCTGCAATATGCTTCTCCTCGGAGGAAATCGAAAAACTTGCAGCACCCTTTAGGTTTGCACTTGTTGGGAAATTTTCCCATGGCAGGCCAAGCATGGAGGTATTGCGAAAGTCTTTCACTGCCATTGGTTTCTCAGGAACTTTTTCGCTGGGATTGCTGGACCAAAGACACATACTGATTCGGTTTCATGCGGAGGAAGATTTTCATAGATGTTGGATAAGGGGGCTATGGATGATCAATGAATTCCCTATGAGAGTTTTTAAGTGGAGTCCGGATTTCCGAACGGACATGGAGCCTTCTCGTGCTCCTGTCTGGATTGCATTTGAAGGTTTACCCCTCCATTTTTTTGATCGTGCAGCTTTGTTCATGATTGCTTCTGCAGTTGGAGAGCCTCTTAAGCTTGACGCAGCAACTGTAAATTTGAGTCGACCGAATGTTGCAAGGGTTTGTGTGGATGTTGATTTGTTGAAGGAGTTGCCCCAACGCATTAGGATATCTGGTGGTCAAGGAGGATTTTGGCAGAAGATTAGTTATGAAAATTTGCCTTCTTATTGCGGTAAATGCCATAAACAGGGACATGATGAGGCTCACTGCCGAGTGTTGCATTCAAAAGGAGTAACAGATCATGAGCTGGAGCCTAAACAGAAAGCAAAACCTAATGAGATTCTGCGATATGTTCTCGAAGCTGGTGAAAAATGGAGACAATGGCAGGCCTTTCTGATCAGCAAATTCGTGAACAGGTAGCCACTGTAGCTAATCAAGTTGAGCAAAATGAGTTTCCTACGGAAGTAGAGGAGCCAATGAACATGCAACAGAGGGAAGTGGAAACAAGTGAGAAAGTGCATGGCCAATAGGTCGTTGATTCTGACGTTCAGATGGAAGAAAATGTGGGAGGTAAAGATATGGAGCATGTCAAATAATGAAGAACAAACTGAGAAGGATGGAGCAGGTGAGGACAATTGTGTCGTCTGAATTGGTACAACCAGATTTACTGGATCAACAACAGCAACAACTGGAGGAAGGAGAGATTTTACAACCTGATTTACAGGCTGCTATGATAATGGAGGCTGAAGTAATTGCTGGAAGTCTATCTCCTCGACGAGTTCCGGAGCATAGTAGCTTGGATTCTTTTCAACAACTGAACAAACGGGTAGAGTTTTGTAATTTGGAAATGTCTCACAATCAAAGGGAAGGTATTCTTCAACAGGTAATTGATTTGAATTTTAGTAAGACATCCAAAAAGAAATGTGTGTCCTTTGCTCCAAGTTCGGATAGAGTTCTTAGATCCAAGACAAAATCTTCAGATTCTTGTCTACATCAATTTATCCAAATGATTTGCATGATGTTTTGGAATATTAGGGGTGTGTCTAAAGGCCCTAATATTAGGCGTTTGAAGAAGTTAATTAGAATTTTTAATTTGCAATTAGTTGCTATATGTGAACCTAAAGTGAATGTTGATCGGTTTCATGATATTAGACGAAATTGGGTATGGAATTTGGTGTTTATAATTCTTCTGGATCAGTCTGGAGTTTTCTTTCGACAGTTAGGGGATTATTCAATTGTTGGTGATAGTGAACAACATATTTCTATTAGTGTGCACAACTCAAATTTTGCGACTTCTTGTAGACTGTCTTTTTTGCATGCGAGTTGTGACATTAATGAGAGGAAATTATTGTGGGATGCTCTAAGAGCTGAAAGTGTAGCTAGTTCTCCTTGGTTGATTGGGGGGGATTTTAACATTATTTCTCAGGCGGATGAGAAGAGAGGGGGTCGACCTTTTCATTTAAATGAAGCTCTGGACTTTCTTAATTTTTTGCACGATGTTGAAGTTTTTGATGCAGGCTTCTCTGGGTCTCCCTATACTTGGTGCAATAATAGACATGGCCGAGCCAGGATATGGAAAAGGCTTGATAGGATATTGGTTAATCAGCAATTTACTTCAACGGGTTTGGATATTTCAGTGCAACATCTTTTTCGGAGTCCGTCTGATCACTCTCCGTTGCTTGTAATAGGGAAAACGAGATTGGATAATAAACCAAAGGCATTCGATTTTCTTCATTTTTGGTTGATCATCATCAATTTCTGGAGGTGGTTCGATCATCTTGGCAAGCTAGTTGTAGTGGGCACCCTATGAAAATATTAGCTGATAAATTGAAGAATGTGAAAAAGGCTCTTCAAAGTTGGTCTCGCCATACTTTTGGGGACATTTTTGAGAATGTTAAACAACTGGAAAGGAAAGTAGCTGAGGATGAGAAGAAATTTGATATTGAGGGCTTCGATCAGGCTTTGGACAATTTGCAACGGTCTCGTATGGAATTAAATAAAGCCCTTTGTGTAGAGGAGAGTTTTTGGAGACAAAAGGCTAGAGTAAAGTGGTGGAAGGAAGGAGATAAAAATTCCAGTATTTCCATTCTGTGGTAGCTGAAAGAAGATCCAAAGCTATTATTCATCGTATTAAAGATTCTTCTGGGGCATGGTTGGAGGAGGAGGATGATATTGCTACAGAAGCGTGCAGATTCTATGCTTCCTTATTTTCACAAGATGGGGTGGGTGATGACATTGTTTTAGATCATATTCCTAGCTTATTATCTAATGATGATGTTGAATCTTTGGAAAATTTTCCATCTTTGGAGGAGGTGCGGGATGTGGTTTTTTCAATGAATGAGGATAGTGCTCCTGGGCCAGATGGCTTTACAGGTAAATTTTTTGTACATGCTTGGGACATTGTGGCTGAAGATGTTTATAGGGCAGTGAATAGCTTCTTTTGTGGTGCTGAATTACCAAGGTGTATTTCTTCTACCTTGGTGGTTCTAATCCCTAAAGTTGCTTGTCCCCAAGATTTTACTCAATTTCGGCCTATTAGCTTGTGTAATTTCTTTAATAAAGTTTTTCCAGAATCTTGTCTGACAGGTTGATAGGTATCTTACCTCGGATTATTTCCAGTCAACAGAGTGGTTTTGTGAAAGGAAGATTGATGGCAGAGAATTTTTTGCTTGCCCAAGAATTGGTTGGAGGTATGAAAAGGAAAAATCGAGGAGGAAATGTAATGATAAAATTAGATATGGAGAAGGCTTATGATAGGGTTTCTTGGATTTATCTTGACAAAATTTTGAGAGATTTTGGCTTTGGGGAACGGTATATTGATATGGTCTGGAGGTTAATCTCCAATTGCTGGTTTTCAGTTATTATAAATGGTGCTCCATTTGGATTTTTCCATTCTTCTAGGGGGCTTCGGCAAGGAGACCCTATTTCTCCAGCCTTGTTTATTATTGCTGCGGAGGGTTTGTCCAGGGCGTTGAATTCTCTTATTGGAAAAAGGGGTTTTACTCCTTTCAGTGTACCCTCAAAATGTCCTGTTGTGACTCATCTGGCTTTTACTGATGATGTTGTTATTTTTAAGGTGCTGATCGTAGATCTTTGAGATTAGTGATGGATGTACTAAGGAAGTATGAACTATGCTCGGGCCAAAAGATCAACGTGCAAAAAAGTGGTTTTCTTTGTCATCCAAAAATTCCAAGTCAAAGGAAGGATATCATTAGAACATTGACGGGTTTCTCTGAAAGGCAATTCCCTGTATGCTATTTGGGCTGTCCTTTGTATCTTGGAAGAGGTAAAAAAGCATTCTTTTCTGAGCTTTGTCAATGTGTTGCTAAAAAAGTGTTGGCATGGCAAAATAGATTTTATCTGTGGGTGGTCGCTTGATATTGATTAAACATGTATTATCTTCAATTCCTTTACATGTTTTGATTGCATCGTGTCCACCAAAAGGTGTTTTGTGGGAGTTGGAAAAATTTTTGCAAGGTTTTTGTGGGGAATAGATGGGGATGGTTCTCGATTTCAATGGATAAAGTGGAAAAATTTATGTGCTCCTACTGAGGAAGGTGGGGCTGGTTTAAGATCCTTGGAAGATGTGTATTTGGCTTTTTCTATAAAATTGTGGTGGAGATTTAGAGAGTATAAATCGATATGGGCTGAATTTGTGCATTCTAAGTACTGTAAATCTAACTCACCAACACAAGTTCAGTCTAGTTTGATGGATTCCATGATGTGGAAGAGGATGCTAAAAGGGAGGGACTTGGCTGAAAGTAATATTGGTTGGCTTCCCTCTGGTAGAATTGTTTGGAAGTTGTCTTCTTCTGGTGCATTTTCTTTGAATTCTGCATACCACTGTGTAAGGGATTGTAAAGTCTCTAGCATATTCTTTTCAAAGATTTGGGATACTTCTATCCCAGGGAAGATTTCATTTTTTATGTTGAGATTGTTACATAGGAGACTTTCTTTGGCAGATATTTTGCAGCAGTTTGGTATTCATGGCCCATCTAGATGTTTCTGTTATGCTAGCCCATCGATTGAATCTGTTGAGCATGTGTTTAGCTTGGGAGAATGTGCTACTCTACTTTGGGATTTTTTTGGTGCAGCTGTAGGGTTTTCACCTAATCATTATCATTTACATAGGAGGATTATGGATTGGTGGTTGCTTCCTGCTACTAACTCATATGTGGATTTTTTGCATCATATTTCTCCTATTTTAATCTCGTGGCACTTGTGGAAAGCAAGGAATGAATTTGTTTTTGCAGGTAATGCTCTCCCTAGGGATCTTATTGCTAGAAGGATTTTTGGAGATATAAAATTGACATGGGAACAAAAATTTAGTAAATCCATTCATGCCAGTACTTGGTTGGAATTTTACTGTAATGCTTGGTATGATGAAGAAGGAAATTCGTGTTACTATGGTAAGATGGAGTTCTCCTGCTGGATTATTTTAAACTCAATGTTGATGGATGCTTCCAAAGGAATCCAGGGTAAATGTGGAGGTGGTGGAATCCTTAGAGATGTGCAGGGTAAGGTTATTTTTGGGTATGCTTGCTCACTAGGGTATGGATCAAGTTTGGAGGCAGAATTCCGTGCTGTGCTTCATGGTGTTCGATTATGCTGTCAACAGGGAATTCAGCACTTTCATGTGCAATCGGATTCACTTGTTTTGGTTAACATTGTAAATGGGAAAATTTCATGCCCGTGGCATTTATATTCATTATATGAGGAATTAAATAGTTTTAGTTCACATATGATGACTTTTACGCATTGTTGTAGGGAAGCAAACAAGCCAGCAGACATCTTGTCAAATGAGGGATTACTATCAAAGCATGATCAGTTTTTTGAGAATTTTGCAGCTCTACCAAAAGCAGTCCAAGGGGCAGTCAGACTAGATCAATTAGGTTTTCCTGCTTTTAGATTTAAGAAATGCTGAGTTTTCTTTTTTTGTAAAGGGAGGAAGTACTCCTTATTTCATTTTCTATTAAATTTGATTTTTGTAATAATTGAGGTCAGGTTTATGTCCCCCTCATATTTTCCGTTAAGCTATTAATAAAATTATGGAGTGGCGCCCTCCCCCGTGTACGGGGTTAGCCTTTAAAAAAAAAAAAAAGAAATAGTTACCATTTTCACTTAATACCTCAATTTAATTTTTTGAGTTATTCTAACTTCAAAATCACTTTGAACAAGTTTTAAATGATAAAACAAAGTTGCTCAAAATCAATTTTTGTGTTAAAAGTCCCTGGATTACCAAATGAGAATCAAAATGCTTAATCAAACTTAGCTCATGAATAGTAACCAATAAAATAGTAACTTTGCAACTCAATGCTTCAAATTGGTTTTCTTGTTCATTTAAACCACAAAACTCCTTAAACACATTTCAAATGATGAAACTAAGATGTCTAAATGAAATGCACCTTCCAAACACAAGAGATATGAAAATTTGGCATTAAACATCAAAGTTTAAACATGAAACCTTAAGATTGCACATAATACTTCAAGTTCAAATTCAAACCAAACCAATCAAACAAACAAACTTAAAAACACACCTAAAGCATAAAACACAAGTAAAAATATGAAAAACACTGGATTGCCTCCCAACAAGCGCTTCATTTAAAGTCTAGAGCTAGACTTTTCTCCGACTTTCTCACGTAATTGGAGTGTCCCACAAAGGATATAATACATCTTTAGTGTTTAATTGATTGAGCAAATAAATATGCATCCTTTGAGCAAAAATTTGTACTCCCTTATTCATAATCCATTGAACCACCATAGCTACAAGAGAAACACACTTAACAAAGATGCCAAATTTGGCTAGAATTTTCTCTTGTGTTAGCTATTCACAAGTATCAATGAAATCAATATGAGAATTGAAAGGAAGTTGTTTTTTATTTGCAATCACATCACATGGCATTTCATCATACTTAATCTCAAATTCATAGATATGCTTGTTTTCATCCACAAAGTCATCATATTCATCAAAAGTAGGAGAGACTTCATATTGATCATCATTCTCATTTTTCATATTTTCACCAACATTTTCACAAACATATTCATTTTCATTATGCATAGAATCAAAAGTAGGGGAAATAAACATTGTGGCATTATCATCAACCTCCTTCTCTTCAACTACCATATCACATTGAACATTCAATTCACACATTTATTCCTCATTATGATCAAAAGTAGGAGATTCAAGCCATTGGTTAACATGCTCAAAATGATCATTATTATATCCCAAATCATCATCATCATAAAGAGCTATTTGGGATATGTTCTTTTGAGTTTGTGCTTCTTTTTTTTTTCATGAAGTTTTTGACATTGGAATAACAAATGGTTTCTACCACACAAAGCACAACATATATCATTATCAACCACATAATGATTGTTAAACATATTTTGGCATTCCTCATTCATCAAGGTCATGTCATTTTTACATATATGTCCATGATTTCAGATTCTCATAATCATGTTCATTTCCCATTGTAGCATTGGAATACTCAAGGATTCGGTTCATATTGCTTCTTTTATTTTGCTCCATTTTCTTTTTGTATTCCATTTGATCTTTAAGAAGTTCTTCCAATGCTTTTTTTAATTGTCTTCTATTTTCTTCAAAAATGGGCAAATGATACCATTTTCGATCCTCAATAGAAATTTCACTATCATTTTCCTCTAAAATGTTATCATGTTCTTGATTCTTTGATTCAATATCATGACCTTTTTCTATGCATTGAAAGTCATTCATACATGGAGATTGTTGTTCATTCTCATGTTTATGCTCAATTTCTTCATTACAAGGATCATGAGAATCACTTTTTACATCCCAAAAGTCTTTTAAATAGTTGTCCCAATTTAGGACTCCTAACTTTTCAAAGACTTCACTAGTAGGTTTTTTCTTCATGATGAACATAGATTTTTTCATATTCTTCACACAATGCATACCAATATTCCAGTTTTGCATCGATAATTTTATTGAAATTTTTGTCAAACATACCTTGATAAATGTAAGATTGACATTCCTCTTTGGTCAGAGGTATATTATTGGATTGAAGTTCGTTCTCCATGTGTTTGATGAAATGCTTGCTTCAATTTCCTTCAACTTTCTTCAATTTCCTTCAACTTGATATCGCCAAGTACCTACAAAAACAACACAAGAAGGATTAAAATAACAAAAATAAAAATGTGTAGATTAATAAATACTTGCTTTTGCCTCAATATTGCCAAGTTTTCTTTGTTTCCCTGGCAACAATGCCAAAAACTTGATTTTGAGATTTAGGTACTATCAAAATTAAGCAAAATTCACACAAACAAGTAATAAAATTTATAACCTAATGCCCCTTTCTGCAAGTGCACAAGTCAATTGTAGTAGGGAAGTATTAGGATCGATTCCACGAGGAACACAAATTGGCAAGTACCAAAGCTAATCACTTTCTTTATTATCTAGACAATTCATCAAATAGTTGGTAGGCAAAATGGAAAACTCAATAATTTGTAGTAAAAAAAGTGGAGAAAATCACAATTACAAGTTAAGTTAGGAGTTACAATCCACTAATGGTCACAAAATATGTAAGAACAAGATTATGCTTGATTATAACATCTAGTCTTACTTAGGATTCCATAGCGACTAAGACTTGCTTTCGCAATGAATTATATTACTACTTCAAAATCTCATTCTCATGATGATTCAAATGAAACTAGCAACAAGTATTTTCTATTCTTATAGTGAAACTACTTAGTGTTAATTCATTCTTTAGCCACAAACAAGAACAAGATATGTCAAGTTTAATCCCATTCAACACATATCATTAGCCTCATCTTAACCCCTAGCTTGTAATTAGTTCATATTAAAGACAAAAACAAGTAAGGACAAGAACATAATGTATAAACTCATAACAAAGATTGAAAGTAGATAGATAGAGTTAGAAATTCTCATTTCATAGGCTCAAATCTTCACTTCCTCCATTGAAGATGAATTTGTACAAGTGAAATGCCACCAAGAGTTTCTCTACAAATATTGTTGTTCCTAAAAACTACAAAGTGAAATACTAAATTATAACTACTTTACGAGTGCTCCTCCTATCAAGCTTTGGTTTTCATCAGACCAAGCATACTTTCTATGAACTACAAAGGCATCTATTTATAGGAAAATCCCAGCTCAAGTTCCTTTCCAAGTTGAAGATGTAATGATGAAATTTGATTCCAAATCTTGGAAAATCTTGCCTTGAATTTTGGAATATTTTTCTAGGGCAATGCAAAATTAATAGGACATTGAATTTAGCTATAGAAGTTGTGTGAACAAGCTACAAATTGCAGCCCACCATTTTTTGCAAGTGGAGCCAATCTGTGGGTTGAATCCGCGAGTGAATAACCCGCAGATCACTCTTTTCTTCCAATTTTGCCATTTTCAAAATTTGGTTATTCCTTCCATGCCCTTGAGTCCTTTTTTCACAATTCGAACCATAATTTGCTTGGTAGAATTTATGAAGATAATTTATTCTGAAAATTGCCAATTTTAAATGATAAAATTATACAACTTGAATCATCTTTGATTTTGATAGTCCTTGAGCTTCAATTGACTTAAAGTGTATTTAATCATCATTTTCCTGCAAAATCAAATAAACTTGGGCATTAATTTGCTCAAAATAATAATTTTGCCTCAAAACCCTAATTTTCAGATTAAAAATTTGAATTTTAGAACAATCCTTGATTTGATGGAAAGTAATAAAATTAAGCCATTTTCATATAAAAAAAATACTAAAAACACACTAAAAATCATATGTAAATTACTATACTAAAATAGGTAAATTTATTACTTATCAATTATTTCAATATTTGAGTCCATTAGGGTGTATTTAATGGATAGAAAATAGAGAAGAAGGACTGCAATGCAAAGGTGTGAAACGCCCAATGGCCCATTGATTAAAAAAATAATTAATGAAAGAGTAGTGGAGCCAAGAAAGTAGAGGACCATTTAGAATGTCAACGATGGTTACCAAGTCAATGAACCAAGAAGGGCCCGATTTGCAGTTTATTTGGGAAAAAGGTCATGCATATGTAGATTGTGGGACCTTTTTGGCATTCCATGTTGTGCTATTGCAGCAATCTATAGGAATGATGGGGACCCTCATAAAGAAGTGGATGATGTAAGGTAATAACACAAGTAACGTAGCAAAAAAATAAAAAATTATTATCGTAACTATGGATCTCTTTGACATATCTAAATGATTATAAAGGGGGTTTGCATGAAGATTACCTCAAGGACAGAAGATTTTTATGCAACTAGGCAAAGATCCTTCGATGAAGAGGTTAGATCTACCACTGAAAAGCCCTCAAAGCGTAGAGCCTCTGACGATATCCACACGAACAACTTCTTTGGGAACCTTGTAGGCTTGCTTGCTTTGACTTTCGAGTGCTAGCTCCCTTGAATTATTTATGAAAACAAGAGAAGAACAAAACCCTAACAATAGGAGAGAGAAAGTGACGCCTAAGAGAAGAGAGAAGTGGCATACTATTCTATCAATTTTTCTCTCACTAGATTTTCTTTTTGTGTTGCAATAATAATTCAAGAGTCAAAGCATGAACCTATTTATAGAGGAAGTATTCTAGTTTTTTAGGAAATAAAGCTAATAGGAAACCAAGAAGGTTTAGGTAACTTACTTTAAGCTAAATCTTTTCCTTTAGGAAACCAATTAGTTACTTTATTTCTTTTAGGAAACTAACTTTCTACAAAACTTAGAATATTTATAAATAATTCCTTTAAGTTAATTTATCTCATAAATTAACCCCATAAGTATCTCATACTTATCTTAATTACATTTTAACCCAAAGATTTTGTTCTTTTTGTGTGTTACCCATTAGGTTCGATTCACATGGGCAATAAGTATACAAATTATAACTCTTTAATTAATTAATTAAGAGCTAGATAAATTAAACACTTTAATTTATCATTAATTCACTAATTAATTAATTTGCACTCATAGATCATAAGTGACGTCTAGCAATGCATCATGACCACCCAAGTGAATAGGAAAGTCATATGGTAGAACATACCCATCAATGACAATGTTACTGTGTAATTAATATCTTTTCACCACACTATATTCCAATTAGTCTAAAAGTATAGTGCATACTATTAAATGACTAATTTATATTTTCTTGTTCCAGAAATATAACTTTCCATGATGTATAACCTTGAAACTACTTCTAAGTTATGCTATTACTTTTGCAGAAGATTTATGAGTTAATATTTCCAACAAGTGGCCATAAAGGGATATACTCTCTTATCAAGGAGTGGTGAATCCTATATTGATTACTCACTATCTTTCCATGCTTCAAAACTATACCCAATCTCTAACCTATGGGCTACCCTTTTACGGGCACTAAGGAATAGAGTCAAAATATAGTAATTCACACTCAAGATACTAAGGTAATCTCAAGTCAAAGGATTACTTACACCATTACCATTAAGAGTTCAACTATTAGCACTTATAGTTGAAACTCTTGGCGGATCAATCCAATGAACTTGTTCTCAAAGAAGCATCCACATACTAGCTTAAGTGTCACGCACACCACAGTCATTGAGATCAACTATTACTTATCATAAGTAGAGGCAAAGTATGTGCCAGTCTATCTGCATTAATGATGTCCAATCTGATTAATACTATGACTAGGGTTGTTTAAGAATATGGCTTTATGTATTAGAGTCCCATAATTGTAACCTTTACAATATCTAATACACAGTCAATATTCTAAGAACTTTATCAAACAAATAAGTAACATGGAAATACAAGTATGGATGATAAAGAAAAAATACCACATAAATGATATAACATAAATAAGTGTAAATACAAAAAACCTTAAACCATCTTAGTTTTAGGGCATACACTAGCAAATGACTACTATAATAGAGATATTTTTATAAAAATTTATGCAAATGTTATGTTTCTTATAAGTGGGTAGGATTTATGGCTCCACGCTGATGGGGCTAGAGCTGGACCCACTTGATGCTCATGTGCAACCTGGGAGGTCTAAAAAGGCAAGGAGAAGAGATGTTATTGAAAAAAGAGATAATAGAAAAAGGCTGAGGGAAAAGATAGTCATCTGCTGCAGGAAATGTGGTGGTGCAATGCATAATGTTGTAGGCTGCAAAATTCAACAGCAAGAATCTTAATAGAATGAATAAGCTGAGCAACAATAGCAAGAAAATTAGGAGTAGCAGCATAAGCAGCAACAAAATCAGGAGTAGCAACAGCAACAACAACAAAATCAATAATAGCAGCAGCAACAACAACAGAGTCAGCATTAGCATAAACAACAACAGAATCAGCATCAGCATCAACATCAAAATCAACACTAGCAGTTTTAACAGCATCAGCAACAACAATAGCAACTATTTGTGTATGCCCTAAAACCAAGTTAGTTTTTGGGATTTTTATATTACGCTATTTCATGTTATACTAATATATGTGACATTTTGTTTGTCACTTAATACTTGTTATTCATATTACTTGTTTATTTGATAAAAGTCCTGAGAATATTAACTATGTATAAGAGATTGTAAGAGTTACAATTATGACTCTTATTACACATAAAGTTATATTTTTAAATATCTCTAGTTGTAGTATTAAATGAGATTGGACATCATTAATGCGGAAAGACTAGCACATACTTTGCCTCTACTTATGGTAAGTAGTAGTTGATCTCGTCAACTATGGTGTGTGACACCTAAGTTGGTATGTGGATGCTTGTTAGAGAACAAGTTCATTGGATTGATCCGCTAAGAGTTACTATTCATAGTGCTAATGAATTATACTCTTAATGGTAATGGTGTAAGTGATCCTTAGACTTGAGATTACCATGGTATCTTAAGTGTGGATTACTATGCTTTGACTTTATTGCTCGGTGCACGTAAAAGAGTAGCCCAAACGGTAGAGATTGGGTATAGTATGAAGCATGGAAGGAAAGGATAGTGATTAATCGATATAGGTTCACCTCTCCTTATTAAAGGAGAGTATATCCCAGATTGGCCACTTGTTGAAATATAACTTAAAGAATCTTTTGCGCAAAAGTAAAAGTACGACTTGAAATTGTTTCAAGGTTATACTTCTCTAGAAAGTTATATTTCGGGAACAAGAAATCATTAAATAGTCATTTAAAGAGTGCGCACTACACTCTTAGACTAATTGGGATATAGTGTGGTGAAAGGATATTAATTACACGGTAACATTGTCATTGATAGGTGTAGTTTACCTTATGACTTTTCTATTCACTTGGGTGGTCATGATGCATTGCTAGATGCCACTCATGATCTATATGTGCAAATTAATTAATTAATTAGTGAATTAATGTTTAATTAAAGTGTTTAATTTATCTAACTCTTAATTAATTAATTAATGAGTTATAATTTATACTTATTACCAATGTGAATGAAAACTAATGGATCACACAAAATAAGAACATGGTCTTTGGGTTAAATTGTTATTAAGATAAGTATAAGATACTTATGGGGTTAATTTATGTGATAATTAACTTAAAGGACTTATTTATAAATATCTAAGTCTTACTAGAAATTAGTTTCCTAAAAGGGTTTAAGGAGCTATTTGGTTTTCTTTTGGAATAGGTTTCCTAAAAGAATAAGATTAGCTTAAGGTAAGCTTCTTAAGCGTTCTTGGTTTCTAATTGCTCTTGTGTCCTTAAAGATTAGGATACTACATCTATAAATAAGTTCATGTCTGGACTCTTGAAGGATTGATGAAACACAAAATAGAATTTAGAGAGAGAAAAATTGAGAGATTGGTGGCGTTTTCTCTTCAAGAAAAATGCCACACCTCCTTCCCTAATTGTTAGGGTTTTAACTTCTTTCTCCTTCTTGTGTTTTTCATGAATCATTTAAGGGAGCTAACACTCAAAAGGCAAGGCTAGCAAGCCCAAAGGTTCTCAAAGATCGTGTTTGTGTGGACACTATTAGAGGCTCAACACTTGGGGAGCTTTTTTTATAATAGATCAACACTTACATCGAATAGGATCATGCCTTTTGAAGCATAAAAATTTTCTATGCTTGAGGTATTTGTGCTAAACACCCTTTAATCGTATAGATTATATCAAAGAGATCCATGGCTAAAGTAATAAATTTTTAAATTTTCTGTTGCGTTACTCCCCTTATTACTTTACAGCAACACCATCAACAATTGCAGTAGCAGCAACAGCACTGGAATCATCATCAGCAGTAGCAGCATCATAGTCAAAAATAGCAGCAGCAACAACAAATTTAGTACCACCATCACAATTAGCAGCAACACGGTAGAAAAGCTTCTAAAAGAAAGCTAACAAACTCAGAAAAACGATGGATTAATGCAAATTATGCTTGCTTAGGTAAAAAACCCCCTTTTACATTTGGGATTTGGAGAGGAAGATAGCCACGAAAGGGAAGTAGCAAAACTGAAGCTGTGATAGCCCCACCTTACCAAGAGGCGCACCAAAGGGCTTAGCAGACTGCCTGCCTAGCTCTCGCCAGGACTCAAACACGCACTCGCGCAATACGTACAAACATACTTAATACAAAATAAAACACATTTATATAATTTACTTGAAAGTACAAATATCAATAATATATTTTACACACTAAAATTCACATAGTATTTACAAAAATAGCCTAAACAAGTGGCTATCAAAATACATGAAACAGAACATGTACAACGTCCAAAATTCAGCTTTTCCAGCTTTAGTATTTTTGGAAACCTGGTTAAAGAAAACAAATAAACGGGATGAGCTATAATAGCCCAGTGAGTGCTCAAGTCATGCAACCATACTAGAAACTCACTGATTTTATTCAATAAAAATATTTGACAAGTTAAATAAACAATATATGAACAATTTAATTAACAAGTAGTCAATGGCAGATACGGGGCTTAACTACGGGAGCAAGCTCAACCACAGAAGTAGCAAGCACTGAACATGTACCCAGGACGTTGGGATCGAGATGATAGCTCAGGTCCTCGCCTAAGGATCATGCCAGTATAACAAGCAAGTACCCTAACCACCATTCACCTTGTAAGCCTCCGTACAGGCTACCACAACCAGGGAGTAATCTCAACCTTGGAAGGGCCAACAAGCAAGAAAGTTCAATCCAGAGTTGGCCTCTTTGAGGAATTCGACTCAATTGGGAAAGAACAACACGCCCTAAAACACCCAACACCTTATGACCTCCCAATTACGACCGGGTTGACTAACCGTGAAGTAACGGTGAAGTTAGTCACGGAAGTCTCAAACACAAATAACACATTTAATAGTGAAAGCATGTAACACATTGCGGAATAGATGCGATAAAGTACACATCTTTCCTCAAGTAACACATTTCATTAAATAATAATGTCAAGTATAACATGGCATTTCATGCATCATGCACAGATAAAACACTCACCTGAAGTGCCTAAGAAAAGATTTCGTAATATGGTCGGGTCTCACTTCCGAATCTTGAAACTCAAGAGAAAATAGTCGTATAAAAACCCGACTAAAATCTAAGCAATTTCATAAGAAAATTCGAGAAATACCCCAAGTCTTTCTAGGGTTTAATTTCTAGGGTTTTGGAGTTTAGGGTTTTATCCTAAGATTTAGAGTTTTCAAAATTAGGGTTTTCTAACTTTTAGGGTTTTGCTCAGAAAGGTTCAATTCACTAATAGCTAATCTACGAAAATATTTGCACGCTCAAATCACTAAATTACAGCTTATATAACTTTAGAATCATAGCCTAATCACTTTTATTTCTTAGGTTTTACCGAAATTTCGACAGCATTTCCCCTATAATCGGACTAACCCAAAATTTTAACCTGCAAGGAAAACAGCCAAACAACCCAATCTCAAGTAGTTCTACCATTTCCATATCAAAATCAATTCAATTTCACCCAAATATGTCATAAAAACACATTGAACCTCTCCAAGGTTCTTCAACCAAATCATACTTAAATCATGTCATTTCAAGATTCAATCACTATCTACAAGTCATATAAGCCAATAAACCTCATATTCACTGGAATAAAACTTCATTTTCATGGCTCAAATCAATCATGCTTAACAATAAAGACATGGGTTAAAAGCTACAAAAATTACAACTTATACTTGAAATAATAAGAAAAGTTTATGGTGAATACCTTTAACAAGGTAAGATCTTTGCTTAGGAGGAAGATTAACTCACTTTCAATGGATGAAAAGTGATCAAATGGAAGAGAAAAGCTCTAAGAAAATGGAAGCAAATGAGAGGAAAAAGAGAGAAGAAGAACCGGCCAAGAGTGAAGAGAAAAGAAAGAAAAATGGCTAAGTAAAGAAGAAAAGAAATGGGAAAAACCTTGACCAATCAAAGCAAGACAAAACCAAGCATAGATCTTGATTTTCTTGCAACTTTAGACTCCACTTGGCTAGGCTTAATTAGAAGGGATTTTTATCATTTATCCTCCTATTAATCTTGCAAGACTTGTAAGGTACAACTTCTAAAGGAAATGGTACAACATGCAACCTAAAAATAGAAATCATTTCCTTATTTATTTTCAACTAATTTTTGGCCCTCTTTTTTTTTTCTACTAATGGACATAATACAAAATAAATGGTTTTGCATGAATTTTTAGGGTGTTACAGAAGCTGTATCTACAAGTGGAACAGGACAAACTTCATCCAAAAGAGGAGCTACAGTAGGTTCTAGATCTGGACATGAATCTAGACTTCAAAGAGGAGCTTTTTCTAAAAATGTACAAGGAAGGGAAGAAGAAAGTAATGTTGTATACCAGTAGCACAAGAACATTGGTAGGGAACACAAAAGACCTATTTAATGCGTAAAAATTTGTTTTTTATGTAAAACTTCTAACCATTTGGATTTTGTTTGCATAGACCAATTATGTATAATATATTTGTATGAATTTGGTTTGAATGTATGAAGAATATGTCACTGTCTTTTTTTTTTATATATTCTATGCAACCTATTTGTGTGTAATCTTTTGTGTGTTTGATGGATATAACAATGATATTGCAGACTACTTACTGCATTAAAAGCTAAATTGTTGCGTCATTTCCTTAGAAAAGTACACTTACACAATAGCAAATCCAAAACTTATATTATCATTATCATAGTTAATTTACAACAGTTGTGCCTTCGAGCAGGCCATATATTCTTCCTATATAATCTACAATCTTCACAGGACATCAATTTGCTTGTTACCACTATACTTCTTCATTCTCCTGCAAAATAGTGCTACAATGACAATCAATCATTTCCCCCCTAAAGCACATTGAATAATCCTCTTCTTGGCTGACTTGTCCATGCTATTTTCCACTTACATTTGCTGCCTCTAGTTTTCTAGCTTTTGCTTCCTACTTTCTTGCAGTCTTTTTTTTTTTTAGCCATCTCTCCCTCCAGTTTATTGATTCTCTTTATAAGACCCGATATAGTTACAGTAGATCGAGCACACATCTCACCATCCAACTAACTCCAGTATCCATGGCCATCCCTCAAAAAACCAAAAAAAAAATTCTATTAGTTTCTTCTACAACAACAAATTAAATTTATAAATAAGTACAAACCTCTCCCAATTCACATTTTACAAACATCCTTCCCAGGTTTTGAGATGTCCAAGACGTTATCATCACCATTTTTAACCCACACAAATGTAGATAGTTGAGGCATGGATCTTGGTGTAATGGTTGCAGATGACGTAGATCTTACTCTCTCCATGCAAGAATGGATTTCTTCCATCTCTATCGAGTAATTCACAACTTGCTGCTAGCTTTTTGTAGGATTTTTTTGTGTCTTTTTTGCATGAGCTTCTAAAAATGCACCTCCACTATCTCATTTAACGGCTGGATCTGACGAAATGATCTATTTATTACACTTTTAATAGATGAGTAATTAGAATCAGATACTTAATAGTTTAGTGGCTAAAACCAAATAGACCTAAAAGTTTAGTGGACTTTGGAGAAATTTGCTCGTTTTATTTCTACGGTCTCTAGGTGATAAGTGATAAATTTATCTCTTTTAGTACAGTAATTTATATATGTTTTTAGTGTGTTTTTAGTATATTTTTAGTAGTTTTGATATGAAAAAGGCTCAATTGCATTATTTTTCATGAAATCAAGGATTGCTCATAAATTAGGGTTTTTAGTCTAGAAATTAGGGTTTTGAGTCAAAATTATTATTTTGAGAAAATTAATGCCCAAGTTTAATTGATTTTTGCAAGAAATAAGGATTAGACACAATTTGGATTAATTGAAGCTCAAGCAACATCAAAATCAAAGTTGATTCAAGTTGTACCATTTTTATTATTTAAACTTGAAATTTCTGAAAAATATTTTCTTCATCAAGTTTTACTAAGGCAACTATGGTTTACTTATGAAAAAACGTCTCAAAGATATTATGGGAATAACTAAAAATTAAAAAGGGCAAAATGGACAAAGGAAATGATTTGCGGGTCAACCATCCGCAGATCCTACCTACGGATTAGTGCCAACTTACAGATTTCGGCTCTTCTCAATTTGCAACTTGTTCACGCTTCTTTTTTTAGATAAATCCAACGTCTAGCTACATTTTGGGATGCCCTAGAAGATAACATAAAATTCAAGGAAGACTTTTGAGGCAAAAGGAATCAAATTTCATCATAAAATATTTATCTTAGACAAAGACTTGAGTTAGGATTTTTCCTATAAATATATGCCTTTGTAGTTCATGAAAGATATACTTGGTCTTGTTTATTGATTTACTTGGTCTTTAACACTTGTTATTGATTAGCTACCAATTTCAAATCATCTTGATTGTTATTTGACAAGGGAACTTGCACTTAACAATGGAAATAAGGAAATTAAACCTATAGTGAATCTCACAGTAGTAGTGATTCTCATAAGTGGGTTAAGGCTTGTTGCATAACTTGTAACACCAAAATTCATGAACTGAATAAACTAAAGGATGCTAGACTTTACCACAGAAGTAGGAAAGCTCATGTTAGTAGTCTTCCATTCGTAAAGGAATCTAGTTTGGAGTATAAATAGAATTGAATCCTAAATACAGGTGGAAATTAATATTGGCCATGAGCGTAGCTTTCATATTCAGTGACCTTTAGTGGAATCTTAAGCCTAATCAACTTAATTTGACAAGTTTCTTCATTGTTTGTTTACTTGAATTTGATTTTCCTACCATTTCACCACCTCTAAAGTTTGATTGTTTAGATAATAGAGCAAGTTAGTAGCTTAGATACTTGCCAATTCTTGTTTCACCGTGGAAGCGACCCTAATACTCTTCCCAACTACAAATGATCCATGCACTTGCGGAATGAGTATTAGGTTATACATTTTAAAACTTATTCGTGTGATTTTAAGTGGAATTATTACTATATTTTGATGTAACCTGTCGCGCCCCATTTTTCGAAGGAAGACAGGAAAAAGGAAGAATTAAAATGTGTTGTGTTTATTGGAAAAAGAGTGTAAGTTTTTGTAAAAAATGATTTTTAGAAAATGCTTTATAAAAGATAGTTCGACAAAATGTGATTTTAAAAATGCTTTATTTTGAAAAGCAAAAGAAAAGGGCCTAAATGGGACTTTGAAAATGCGACGATTTTTAGCCCAAAAATAGAGTCTAAAAAGGGTTTTTAGTAAAAAGGGAGTCGCCACTTGGTATTGAGTTTTGGTGTACCAAGTCACCAGAAAATATTTTACAAGGGTAAGAAAATCGAGAATGATTTATTTAAAAATGATTTTTTTGGGAAAATATAGGAAAAACAAGAAAAACGCTTTTAGACAACTCCAGGTCTTTGAAAACAAGAGAAAAAGGTTCGGGAGTCACAGTTGAAGAAAGGGAAGGCAAAGGTTTACACCTAAGGCACCCTTTCAACCTAGCCGAAACTAGTTGCAAGGTTTAGTCTAAATTTTCCTAATATAACCCTAAGATTTTATCACATTTGGATGTAACTATATGAATGCAAACCTAGTCCTAAAAAAATGGATATCATTAAGGGACAGAATATTCCATTGAGGTTTGATCGGGATATTCGCATTAATTGCGAAACCCGAATTTAGACCTCGATGGAGTCACGAGCATGAATGCAAAATGGAATGCAAAAGAGAAGGAAAATAGTAATATAGATAGTAAGTGAACAAAGAAAATGGGAATGCAACATAGCGAGTACGGGGAACTAATAGACTCGTGACTAGCTATTCCTACTCACGGAGGGGAGGAACGGCATGTACGCCACCGCTTCCCACGTGAGTAAATGACTATTTCTTAGTAAAAAAAAATCACACAAATGACCTAAGATTCTATGTGTAGTGGAATCTAAATGTTATGTACTAAATAGATGTTTAAAATAGATAATGAGTGATAAAGTATATATAAAAATCATACAAAAATGGAAAAGGCCTAAAAAGATAAAATGTGTGTGAAATGGCATGGAATGCACACGAGAAGTGATTCTAATACTAAAATGGCCTAAAGGCCTAACATTGAACTAGCTTATTTTCTAGAAATTCTCGCTAGCGTTGGACTAGCGAAGAAACCGAAATTAACCACAACTAGCGTTGGACTAGTGTGATGACGATACATATATTATGACAAGAAAGTAAATAAATAGATAAAGCATAGATTAAAGCAATAATCATATAAAAGCAAATAATGGCACATAGGAGCACATAACACACAAACATAATATTCTAGATGCAAAATCCTAGGGAAAGCGGATAAAACACATAAGCACATAGCACACGAAAAGCCCTGACTATTACACTGGGGAAGCCTAATCACAATCTAAAAATAGAAAGAGAAAATAAAAGATAACCTATCTAACCTATCTATTACATTTTCTATCTAAAATACATGGGCTTTTTTTAAATAGATAAAATATAAACTATCTATTACATTAACTATCTAAATACAAAAATTTTGCTAAATGGAATATTACCTATCTATTACATTCCTTTAAATAATTAAAATTAAACTCAAATAACTAACATAACATAAATAAATATTCACATATAAATGAAATAATAAACACTTAAAAATACATAAAAAGAAACACATAAAAAAACATAGAAGCACATATGAGCACATAAAGAAAAATAAAAAGGGTAATAGAGATACCTCCCATTCGTAAACTCGGTACCAATTGCTAATAAAATCAACAAACATGTCAAGGTATCACTATTTAAAGTATTAAAATATGAAATACTTAAGATTGGGGATAAAATATGAATTCGAGCAAAGTTAGGGGACTTTGAATAAAAATTCCAGCAAACATAAGACTTGGGAATGAAATTCCAGCAAGTTTAAGGGACTTAGAAATAATTCCAACAAGTATCTAGGACTTAAAACTAATATTTCAGCCAGTTTAGGAACTTAGAATAAAATTCCGACAAGAATCTAGGACTTAAAATGTAATTCCAACAAAGCATAATGACAAAATAAAATTTCAGCAAGGTTGGGGGACAAAAAATGCAATTTTTAGCAATGTGAGGGACCAAATTTACAATTTTCAGCAACATTCAAGGGCTAAAATACAATTCTAGCAATATTCTAGGGTCAAAATACAATTCCAGCAGTGCATAGGGGGTAAAAATGAAAACTAGAGCAAACCTAGGGGGTGAAAACATAATTTCAACAATATTTAAGGACAAATTCGCAATTTCAGCAAACTTAGGGGTATAAAATTGTAATTTCTAGACATATTGGCCATGTCGCAATTAACTTGGATATAATTGAAAGAAGAGAAAATTGCAGTTTTGGTACTAAAAATTTGGATCATCAACAATTTTAGTCCTTAAAATTTGGACGAAAACAAATTTGGTACCAAATGTTGTAATTTTTTAGCACATTTAATCTTATTCACTAGTTTTACCAAACTTGACTAGAATCTAGTCATGTAATATTCACGTTTCAGTAATCAAATTAAAAAAAATAATTGTCATAATTTGCAATTAAAGGTACACACGAATGCGCTATTTAGGTGGATTTTTTTAGTTTTGTCTACTTTATTCATCATGTGTAAACTCAAATTAATGCTTTTAGTTGCAAATTATGACAATTAAAATTTTTTTTCTTTTTTTTTAAATTTGGTCACTAAAACATGGTATCACCTGATCGGATTTCAATAAGGTTTTGGCAAAACTATTCAATAAGAGTTAATGTGCTAAAAAATTTAAGCATTTGGTGCCAGATTTACTTCTGTCTAAACTTTAAGGACTGAAACTACCGATACCTCAAATATTTGGTATCAAAAATGCAATTTTCTATTGAAAGAAACTACAAAATTTTAGGACCAACTAAAATGAAATGAGGACTTAGATGAAGTAAACTAGAGTATTGAAAGGCATAATTAAACAATTATGAACCTAAGGGGCAAAATGTAAATAAATATAATATGATGAAAATAATAAAAATAAATAACTAAAGAAAAACTAAGTTTCGGCTACGATTTTTCTTTTTCTTCTCATCGGTTTTTTATTCTCTCCTCGGCTTCCCCTCGGTTCTTTTCTCTCTTCGGATTCTCTTTCTCACTCTCCTCGGCTTTTATTTTCTTCTCCTCGGCCTCTCCTCGATTCTTTTCTCTCTTTAGATTTTCTTTCTCACTCTCCTCGGCTTTTATTTTCTTCTCCTTGACCTCTCCCCGATTCTTTTCTCTCTTTGGATTTTCTTCTCTCTTCGGTTTTTATTTTCTTCTCCTCGGCCTCTCCTCGGTTCTTTTCTCTTCGCTTTTTCTCTTACTCACTCTCCTCGGTTTTCTCTCTTCGGTTTTTCTCTTACTCACTCTCCTCTACTTCTCTTCTCTTCGGCCTATATTCTCTCCTTTCTCTTACTCACTCTCCTCGGTCTTTCTTACTCCTCGGCCTATACTCTCTCCTCGGTTTTTTCTCTTCTCCTCGGCCTATCTCTCTTCGGTTTTTTCTTTCTCCTTGGTTTTCTTTCTCTTCAGCCTATACTCTCTTCTCGATTCTTTCTTTTCCCTTGGTTTTCTTTCTCCTCAGCCTATACTCTCTCCTCGGTTTTTTCTCTCTTCGGCTTTTCTCCTTTCGGTTTTTTCTCTTCTCCTCGACCTATCTCTCTCTTCGCCTTCTACTCTCTCCTCAATTTTTCTCTTCTCCTCGGCCTATCTCTCTCTTCACCCTCTACTCTATCCTCAGTTTTTCTCTTCTCCTCGGCCTATCTCCCTCTTTCTTCGGCCTCTATTCTCTCCTCGGTTTTTCTTTCTCCTCGGTTCTCTTTCTTCTCGGCCTGTACTTTCTTTCTCACTGGTTCTCTCTTCGGTTCTTTTCTTTTCGTTAAGTTCAAAGTCATGCCACAAAATCTCTAATGTCCACAGGTAAGATCATCATAAACCAATCAGGCATACACTGATAAAATGGGTATGAATTAACCGGAAGAGAATTTGAAGGACTTACCTCTCGGCCGAGGGATAAAGATGGCAGTGAAGGGGCTACTGCCGGCGGCTGGAGGAAATGGGCGAGTGCTGCTGATGTTGATTGTCGGAACTCCGGCTGTCCAGTGAGGTTGATGGAATGGCCTGGCTGCAGGCTCTTGGCTTGTACTTTTTTACGCTGATTTTTTGTGCGGGTGTGTGAAGGTGAAGAAGAAGAAAAAATGGTGCTGTGTGTGTTGTCTGTAGTATGAGTGAAAGTAGATGAATCAACTGAGTGTCTGTGGGGTGTGTTTTTGCTGAAAGAGAAAAAGGAGTGCACTTGTGTTCTGTGAGAGCCGGGAGGAGAAGAGAGAGTTTTTGTGTTTTGAATGTGATGATGAAAGTGGGTGAAGAAGAAAATCAATCTCCCCAAAATCTCCTCAAATCTGTTGAATTGCAGAGGGAGTTGGTTTTTCTTTTTCTGCTGCTGCGTGCAGCAACTGCTTTCCCTTTCCCTTTTTTTTTTCTTTCTTTTCTTCTTTTTTTTTCTTCTTTTTTTTTCTTTTCTTTTTTCTTCTCTTTTCTTTTTTCTTTTTTTTTATTCTTTTTTCTTTTCTTTTTTCTTTTCTTTTTTTTCTTTCTTTTCTTTCTTTCTTTTTTTGTGAAAAACCCAAATTAATAGTAAATAGTGTTGAAAAATTATGAAAATTTTATGAAAAATCTATAAATTCATAAAATGCATGTATAAAATTTTTGATATGAAAATTCTAATAATAAGAACATATTTGAATATGTGTCATATGTGACAAAATTATGAAAAGAAAAATAAAAATACTAAATGACCATTAAAAATCACAAAATTTTTACACAAAATATATTATCACACAAAAATATGTATACTAAAATTTTCACTCAAAAATTTTGACATATATGCATTCTTGGGTAACGTGCCCTTAACAAACAAAAAAGACAAAAATTAAATAAACACTTAAATGACCTCCAAAAATTATGTAATTTTTACAAAAAATTTATGAATAGGCAAAATGCACATATAAAATTTTTCACTTGAAAATTCTCGTAAAAAGAGTGCATTGGAAAATGTGCCATTAAGTTTAAAATACTAAAAATTTAAATAAATAATAAATGACTCCCAAAAATCATTAAAATCATAAATAATGATAAAAATAGTAAAACTATGTATCTAGGAAATAAAAATAAAACAAAATAATACTTACATGGTGAAATTACTATTTTGCCCCTGATGTGACGAATTAGTCATAAATTGCACGAAAACTGTAATCGACCCCCGAAAAATCAAAAATACCCCTTAAATAAAGTAACACACATATTTTTACAAAAGGTGTGTCAAAATTTTGGTGTCTATAGCCTGCCCCTTTTTGTCGGAAGCTCGAAGAGATTTCAGACAAATACGTAGACAACACCAAATTTTGACTCACCTAAACACAAATGTAAATGCAGAATGATACAAATATCTAAACATACATAGTGTAAGAATGTACAATGAAAAAATGACAAAGTGACCGAACTTTCTAAGAGTTGCCTACGTATCCCACTCAAGAGAATTAGGTCAAAACGTAGTTCCAATTGATGAACTATGAACACAAAATGCAATTAATAATGCAAGAATTTGATTTGATTTTTTTTATTTTTTTTTTATTCGAACTGCTGAATAAAGATAACATAAAATGATAAAACTGTAAGACCTAATAAAGTGCTTATACAAAAATGAGTCCTGACTGCTGGACAGAACAAATATTGATAAGTTAGATACAATGTCGAGACTGCCTGACTTGAAACGTAAATAAACAAATGCCGACCAAACTACTGAACGGATGCATGACCTTGGGCTGCCAAGATTAATGAATGCAAAGTTAAGCTGCCAACTTGAAAACGTAAATAAACGATCCTGGGCTGTCAGGAGTCATAAAAATGCAAGGTCTAGGCTGTCGGACTTGGAAACATAAATAAGCAGATGTCGACCAGGCTGCTAGGTGAATGCAAGGTTAATGAATGCAAAACCTTGGGCTACCAAGGTTAATGAATGCAAAGTTGGGCTGCCAACTTGAAAACGTAAGTAAACGATCCTGGGCTACCAGGAGTCATGAAATACAATGCAAGGTCAGGCTGCCAGACTTAGAAACATAAACAAGCAGATGTCGACCAGGTTGCTGGGCGAACGCATGACGTTGGGCTGCCAAGGTTGATGAATGCAAAGTTGAGCTACCAACTTGAAAACGTAAGTAAACGATCCTAGGCTACCAGGACTCATGAAATACAATGTAAGGTTTGGGCTGCCAGACTTGAAAACATAAATAAGCAGATGTCGACTAGGCTATTGGGCGAACGCATGACCTTGGACTGTCAAGGTTGATGAATGCAAAATTAGGCTGCCAACTTGAAAATGTAAATAAAAAAATGCAGACCAGGCTACTGGACGGATGCATGACCTTGGGCTGCCAAGGTTAATGAATGCAAAGTTGGGCTGCCAACTTGAAAAGGAAATAAATGATCCTGGGCTGTCAGGAATCATAGAAATATAAGGTTTGGGCTGCCAGACTTAGAAACATAAATAAGTAGACGTCGACCAGGCTGGTGGGCGAATGCATGATCTTAGGCTGCCAAGGTTTGATGAATGCAAAGTTGGGCTGCCAACTTGAAAAGGAAATAAATGATTCTGGGTTGCCAGGAATCATAGAAATGCAAGGTCTGGACTGCCAGACTTGGAAACATAAATAAGCAGATGTCAACCAGGTTGCTGGGCGAACTCATGACCTTGGGCTACCAAGGTTGATGAATATAAAGTTGGGCTGCCAACTTGAAAACGTAAATAAAAAGATGCCGACCAAACTGCTGGACAGATGCATGACCTTGGGCTGCCAAAGTTAATGAATGCAAAGTTGGGCTGCCAACTTGAAAAGGAAATAAATAATCCTGGGTTACCAGGAATCATAGAAATGCAAGGTCTGAGCTGCCAGACTTGGAAACATAAATAACAAGATGCCGACCAGGCTGCTGGACGAATGCATGACTTTGGGCTGCCAAGGTTTGATAAATGTAAAGTTGGGCTACCAACTTGAAAGGGAAATAGACATGTGCCGTTATGACATAAGAAAACTTAAAAACAATTATCAAACGTAGTGTCCAGATCAATAAAACTATCAAAAATTTTTCTTAAAAAATTTTTGCCCCAATGTATGGAATCAAATGAATTTAAAATCATCATTCATCATCATTTTTTTTTAGGAAAATTTGTCCCAATATAAATCAATTGAAATCAATTTGTTGTCTTCTTTTCAACTTGTCTCAATGTAAATCAATTTTGCCTTAAACTCAAAGCATCAGAATCAATTTTGAAAAATCAGATTTTTCTCAAAAAATTCGCCCCAAGTTTAAATCAATCTTCTACAACATTTTGCTTTAAACTCAAAGCATCATAATCAATTTTGAAAAATCGAAATTTTTTTTCTCAAAAATTTGCCCCAGTTTTGTATCTTCGATGAAGACCTTCAATGATGGTGATGTAACTTCATCTGCAAAACAGAGAAAACAGCTGCAATTGCTAAAAGTGATGCCACCACCTGACAATCCCTTCACTCTACTAGTACATATAAACATGAGTATTGCCCTTTTGAATCTTTGATATGACTTCTTACTTTATGTTCTGCAAGTCTCCTCCTTCAATAGATTTTGATTCGCGGCTCAAGCTCAAATATTCCAAATAATCGTTCAATCGGTGTATACTTCTGACTTTCAATAAATTTAGGATTGTCTTTGTCTTTTATTCTAGTAAAATAAAATAAACATCAAAATTTTAACACACGAATTTATCAAAATATTTCATATGCAGTAATAGACGAATATTTAAATTTTTTTAAAATAAAGTACATGCATCTCCTAACTACAGAAAATAAATAAATAAATAAATACTAAATAAAAACTGTTACGCTTGGTTGGAGAAATGAATCTTCAAGGGACAGCTTTGAAACATCTGCCATTATGATCCTTTAGATGTCATCTTGTTCGAACTCTGAAAGTCACAAGACAATCAATACTGAAGAAAAACTTCAAGTAACTATAGTCACCAGCTTCCAATAGAATTCCAATCCAATGCTGGTTTACTTGACTTCTTCCCCTGTGAGCCTTTAACCACAATTCCCAACCACAGTGCCCTTTTGGGTTTTTGTGGTGTCCCCCACCCCTTTCTTTTTTTTTCTTTGTTTTTTCTTTTTTTCTCTTTTTTTTTTTTTTGAAAGCACCCTTTCGGGTTTTCACCTTTGCGGAGTAGGATGAGAGCCAACAACATTCAAGTTCTGGGCAATCCTCCCCCTTATCATTAAAGCAAACTAGTATTCAAAAAATATTTGGCATCAGTAAGGCAATCTTCTCTTGATGATTCGGGATAGATATATTAACACCATATGTCATTTTGATTTGTAAATTTTCATGCTAAAAATTATTGCAAAATAAAGACGGAGGTCGGTAACATTCTCGACTTTTATAATGGGGTCAGGTTAAGGTATCTGAAAAGGTTAAGGCTGGAAAGCAGAATTTACGAGAAGGTTGATTGTCTTGAGGTCGCACTTGCAAAAATTAATCCCAACATTTGCCAATCATTTTTTCCTCAAGAAAAATCCATCCTAACTTTGCTACTTGCTTTTGGGGTTCTCTTTTCATTTCCTAAACAAGATTTTCCCCATTTTTATTTTCTCTCCCCCTTTTTTTTTAATTGAGAAAAACTAGCAAAACAATTTTTTTTTGCCCCAGTATAGGATAAGAATCAAGGCAAAGAAATTGCTCAAATATGGGATAAATTCAGTACCAAAAATGTCTCCGTGCGAGATGCAACCTTCGAGTGGGTTGTCAAACGAAATTATAAATTCTGAAAGCTCAAAGGGGACAACGAAGGGAAGAAATGTTTCATGGAAAAGAAAGAAGGCCCGCCTTCGACCCGTCTTCTTCTTGCAATAAAAATTATTTGAAAGAAAATTTACAAAATCAAATATAAAACTTTTTCACCATGTCTGAATTAATGATTTGGGGAAAGACCTGACCATCCATTTCGGCCAGGACAAGACCTCCTCCTGATAATACTTTTTTGACAATGAATGGACCTTGCCAATTTGGAGCGAATTTTCCTTTTGCCTCCTCCTGGATTGGAAGGATTCGCTTCAGAACTTTGTCTCCTATTTCGAATTGACGAGGTTTAACCTTCTTCTGATAGGCACGGGCCATTCGCCTTTGGTAACACTGTCCATGGCAAATGGCATTCAACCGCTTTTCATCAATCAATGCCAACTGCTCATGACGTTGCTTGATCCATTCAGCTTCTTCTAACTGGGCTTCCTATCAATATACGCAGAGAAGGAATCTCAACTTCTGCTGGTAACACTGCTTCCATCCCATACATAAGAGAATATGGAGTCGCCCCAGTAGAAGTTCTTATAACAGTTCTGTATGCCAACAATGCATAAGGCAACTTCTCATGCCAATCTCGATGCGTGTCAGTCATCTTCCGAATGATCTTCTTCAAATTCTTATTGGCAGCCTCTACAGCTCCATTCATCTGAGGTCTATAGATGGCAGAGTTTCGATGCTTGATCTTGAATTGTTCACACAACCCATCTACCATGTCGTTGTTGAGATTCTTTGCGTTATCCGTAATCAACGTCTCTGGTATCCCAAAATGGCAGATAATAGTGATTTCTTCAGAAAATCAGCTACCACTTTCTTAGTCACGTGCCTGTAAGACTCGGCCTCGACCCATTTAGTGAAATACTCTATTGCCACTAGGATAAATCGATGACCATTTGAAGCGGGAGGATCAATAGTTCCAATCACATCCATTCCCCACATTGAACAAGGCCAAGGAGCAGTCATACTGTGGAGCTCCGAATGGGTGCATGTATCACATCACCATGCATTTGACATTTAACGCATTTTCTGACGAACTCAATACAGTCATGCTCCATGGTAAGTCAGAAATATCCTGTCCTCATGATTTTCTTTGCCAATAAGTGCCCGTTCATATGCGGCCCACATACGCCACTGTGTATCTCCTTCATCAAATATTCAGCTTCCTTCTCGTCGACGCATCTCAATAAACCCAAATCACTAGACCTTTTGTACAGAACTTCTCCGTTCAAGAAAAATCTCATAGACATCCTTTCGAAGAAAATTCTTAGCTGCAGTATCGGCATCTGGAGGATAAAATCCATTTTTCAGATATTCTTTCAGATCATGAAACCAGGGAAGGCCATCAGGTTCCTGCTCAATGCGCAAGGCAGTGTGCTGGTTCCTCTTGAATCTTGATGAAAATGAGTTCGATTACAGTACCATTAGGATGAGAGATCATGGAAGATAAAGTTGCCAAGGCATCTGCAAAGACATTTCGGGTACGCGCGATATGCGTGAATTCTAAAGTTCTGAATTGTCGAGCCAAAGTGAGCAAACAACAATGATATGGAATTATTTTAGAATCCCGAGTCATCCATTTTCTCAATGTTTGATGGACTAGTAAATCAGAATCACTGAATGCTGTCAAATCCTTGATATCCATATCCAACGCCATCTTCAAACCAAGAATGCAAGCTTCGTACTCTGCCATGTTATTAGTGCAGGCAAATTTCAGTTTGGCAGTAGCAGGGTAATGTTTTCCTTCAGGTGACACTAGACTGTCCCAATTCCAGCTCCAAAAGAGTTTGAAGCACCATCAAAGAACAATCTCCATCCTGAAGATTCTTCATTAATGTCCTCAGCTGTCCCCACAAACAAAATTTCTTCATCGGGAAAATAGGTATTCAAGGGCTCATAATCATCTTCAAAGGGTTCTCTGCCAGGTGATCGGCAATTACTTGACCTTGACTGCCTTTTGAGTTGTGAACACAATATCAAATTCACTGAGAATCATTTGTCCACTTAGCCATGCGTCCAGTGGGCATTGGCTTCTCAAGCAAGTACCTCAACGGGTCTGATCGAGATATGAGATAGGTGGTATGGTCAAGGAGATAATGTCTCAATTTTTTAGCAGTCCAAGCCAATGCACAACACAATCTTTCCAAAAATGAATAATTTGCCTCATAGGCAGTAAATTTCTTGCTCAGATAATAGATTGCCTGCTCCTTTTTACCTGAATCATCATGCTGACCGAGAACACAACCCATGGCTCCATCCAACACTGAGAGATACATGATAAGTGGTCGACCTGGCTTTGGCGGTACTAAGACAGGAGGATTCAACAGATAATCTTTGATTTTATCAAAAGCCCGCTGACAATCTCCATTCCAATTCATTGGGGTATTCTTTCTTAGCAGCTTAACAAGGGCTCACAAGTGAGAGTCAACTGACCAATAAATCTGCCGATGAAATTAAGCTTTTCCAAGAAACTCTTTCACATCTTTCTGCATCTTTGGTATCGGCATTTCTCGTATAGGCCTTTATCTTGGCGGGATCTATCTCAATACCCTTCTTACTAACAATGAAACCCAGTAACTTGCCAGCAGGAGACCCGAAAGCACATTTTGCAGGATTCAACTTCAGATTATACCTTCTTAATCTTTCAAACAACTTTCTCAAATCTCCCAAATGGTCCTCCGCTCTTTTGGACTTGACTATAATGTCATCCACGTAAACTTCTATCTCCTTGTGTATCATGTCATGAAACAGTGTAGTCATAGTCCTTTGATAGGTAGTCCCAGTATTTTTCAATCCAAAGGGCATAACTCTGTAACAGAATGTCCCCACGGAGTCATGAATGCCGTCTTTTCCCTATCTTCTTCTGCGACTCAAAAGTTGATGAATATCCAGCGAAACAATCAATAAATGAATCCATTTCATGTCCAGCAGTATTGTCCAACAGGATGTGAATGTTAGGCAAAGGAAAATCATCTTTTGGACTGACTTTGTTTAAATCTCAGTAATCCACACAAACTCGCACTTCTCCTGACTTTTTGGGAACCGAGACCATGTTCGATAGCCAAATGGAATAGTGAGACACAATAATGATTTGGGCATTGAATTGCTTGACTATCTGCTCTTTAATTTTGAGGCTCATTTTTGTTTAAATTTGCGAGGATTTCTGCTTTACTGGAGAAAAATTTGGGTCTAGTAGGCAATCTGTGAACTACTATGTCTGTGGAGACCCCTAGGCATATCATCATAGGACCATGCGAATACATCCTGGAACAGTGTCAAAAATTCAATCATCTCTCTTCTTTGCCTCTTGTTTAAATGAACACTGATTTTAACTTCTTTAACTTCTGTCTCAGTGCCAATATTGATAGTTTCTGTTTCTTCCAAGTTAGGCTTGGGTTTTTCTTCGTATTGTTCAAGATTCTTAAGTACAGAGTCATAATCTTCTTCGATATCACTCTCACTCTCATTAACGGTTTGCATTATTTCAGATTTAGAGAGATATCGAAAGTTGAACTTGTCAGTTTCAAACAAAGTGACATCCAAAGGATCATAGGCAAGTTATTTTCGGCCATCTGAAAATGAAACAAAATATGCAAACATAAATAAATAAAATACAAATAAACAACTTTCCAATTTATTGAATGAAAGCTTGCATTTTCAAAAGAAGATGTTTACAATCATAAGCTAGCATTAGCTTTTGAGAAAAGATAAAAGCCATTTCAATATTTAGACAAAAAACTTTCTCGATATAACAAAAGAAATTGAGAATAGTTTCTTTCAAAAGCTAATGCAAGAAAGTCAGAGCCTAACACTAAAACAAACTTTGAGAAAGTAATTCATTTCAGGGCTCCATCTAGAAATGAATTTTGAACAAAAGACAATCTCAAATTTACCGAAACTCCCTCCGAACAGGGAGATAATCAGATGTCCAATTGTTCAATGATTCTTTCCCGATTTCTCAAAGTCAGCAGCATCAGATGATTCTTCTGTACCAGTCATTCCAATGAAAAGACGGCTCACCCCTTCTTCAACATCATAGTCCTCATTGCATACTTTCAGAAATAATGACCTTAGATGACCTTGAGAAACTGTGATACAATGGGAGAATATAGAGTGAAACCTACCTTCCTTCCTTTTCAGCTCTCTTCTTTCTCCTTCATCTCCTTTAAATCCTTACCAGTTGGGTGAAAACCAAGCCCAAAGGTATTTTTCTATTCCAGCAGCTGAATAGGTTCTGTAATTCCTTGCAGCATCTTTCCAATGCCCTTTCCTAGTTGGTAGTCTGACCTAATCAGCTCCTTAGCTATCATGATACTGGCATTAGGCAATAATGGCTCAACAGGTGGCTTTCCTTCTGGAATCCAGTTAACAGATACAATATCTGAAGTACGGAATCCCCGATCAGGTGATGGCTCGTCCTTCGCCTTTTCAGAATACCCCTAATTTACCACCATAGTGCAATCATCTTCAGCAAAAATAGTAATCAGTCTATCATCCATAATGAACTTTACCATTTGATGTAGAGATGACGGTACCGATCCGGAAGAATGAATCCATGGCCGCCCTAACAAAACATTGTATATCCCAGAAAAAGTCCATGACCTGGCAGGTAACTGATATTGAGCTGGACCCATCTCGAGCACCAAATCAATCTCTCCTATAGTCTCCTTTCTCGAACCATCAAACCCTCTAACAACGGTCAGTGACTGGCTGAACTTGTGACCGTGAATATCCTAGCTTTTGCAAAGTGTTCCATGGGCAGATGTTCAATGCAGATCCGTTGTCAATCAAAACTCTAGGCAAGTATCTTCCATTGCACCTCACGGAAATGTATAAAGCCTTGTTATGCCCTTTCCCTTCAGGAGTCAACTCATCTTCAGAAAAGGCAATCTGATTAGATGCCAAAACATTCCCTACTATCCCGGCTAGCTTCTCAGTAGGAATGTCTTTGGAACGTGAGACTCATTCAAAACTTTTAAAAGAGCCTCTCGATGCAGTTCAGATGTCAACAAAAGATTTAGAATTGAAATTTGTGCTGACATGCGACTCAACTGCTCCACCACTTTGTACTCACTCTTTTTCAAAATCTCTAAAAATTCTTCAGCTTCTTTCTCATTAACTGGCGGTTTAGGGGGTAGTGTACTCTCCTTTCCCTTAGCTGGAACGACAATCTCTGGTTCGGCCATCACTCTCCCAGATCTCAAAATTGTAGAGACATCATTATTCAATTCAGAGCTTTCGTAATTCCATGGCACCCTCTGCAGATCTTCAACTGGCATTTGTTCTGGCACATCAATGATTTCTAGTTCTGAAATTTCAACTCAAATGGTGCAACATCTAGGATAAATGGCTGGGTTGATGAGTTGGCGGCAGACAGTACTTCTTCTAACACGACTAGGTTCTTTTGGTTGGGTTACAGGTGATGCCAACTTTCTAGCAAAAATGTCATCCATATACTGACTCATGAAATTCTTTTCCTGACATCATCATTCTAGCTCGCCTGTCATCCCCATCAGTAACACCCACTGTCTCTTCAATCGCAACTATCATCTTAGAGGGGTCATCAAGCATTTCATCTAAAGTAATCATCCCAACAGTAGACCCGTGCTGAGGCAAAGGATTGTTATCCACATTTGGGGCCTGCCCTCTTCCTCTCCTCAATACTATCTCTCCATCGTCAATCATATCTTGGATCTTATGCTTCAAAGCCCAACAGTTAGCTGTGAGGTGCCCACGACCTCCCGAATGGTAAGCACAAACAGCTTGATGATCATAGTCGTGGGGTAACCCGTTAAGAAAAGTTTTTTGCGGTATGGTGCCAATTTTGCCCGCTGCTCTCAATTGGTCATATATCTGGTCCAAAGGACGACCAAGGGAGTGAAAGCCTAGGCCGTCTCTGTGGAGGGTTGGCCGGACCTATTGTATTTGGAGGCTGATTGGGTGGAGTGTAATTGTTAGGGTAAATAGGTCTCGGACGGTTCTGCATGGGTGGGCGAAAGTTATTTTGTGTGGGTCTAGGGTTTTGGAACATGGTTGGGTATTTGGATAAAATGGTTAGGCATTTACTAGTTGGGCTTGGGTGTTAAAAACAGGTTGAGGGTATTGGGGATAAACAGGTGACGGATGTGCGAACTGAGGGAATCGTGGGTATTGAGAATGATAATTTGGCTTAGTTTTGGAACCTGGGTTGGAATTTGGGCCTTGATTTATTACAAAAGATATTTCCTCTTCTCTTTTTCTCAGGCTTTTTCCCTACTGCTTTCTTCAGATTGTTACCATTTTGCAACGATTCGACTTGCAACTTCATAGCAGCCTATGTCTACTACCTTTCCTTTCTTTACCCCTCTTTCAATAGCTTCTGCCTTGCTCAATAACTTGGGCAAAGGTCTTTCCTAATTGAGCCTACGATGGCCTGGTAGTAAGGCGGGTCTTGGGTATCGATAAATAATTTTACCATTTCATTCTCATCAATTGGCGGATTTACTTTAGCCTGCCACACTCCGCCAACGCTGCCCATAGGCTACATAGCTTTCTGAAGGCTTTTTTTTCAATTCTACCAGCGAAAATCTATCTGGCACCAGATCACAGTTGAACTCAGTACTGTTTGATAAATGCTCGAGGAGAGGTCGGTCCAATTTCGGATCTTTGAAAAATCTAACTTTAAAGTACCATTCCAATGCATCCTTCTCCAAGCTCTCTCCAAATAGCCTCATTGGCAATTTCTCATCCCCAGTCGGTTTACCTAACTTGTTGCAGAACATCTTGAGATGCACTACAGGGTCGCCAGCACCGTTGTATTTAGAGAATTCTGGTACCTTGAACTTTGGAAGTAGTTGAGTATCAGGAACATACAGAAATCATCATAACTCAAACCGCCGTATCGATCCAATCCTTGGCTTTCTTTGATGAAATCATCAAACCTATCCAATCTTCGCAACTAAGGCTTTTTCTATCATGCTTGGATTCTCATCTCTATTATAAGGCTCCACATCCACTCCTACTTGATACCTCGGGTCTAGCACGAACTGATGTGTATTGAGGGATCGGTGGTGGTTGAGTGTTCAGAGGAAAATGGTTGGCTTGTTGGGGGTATTGGGAGTTGGTTCAGAGTATTTTGGGTGTGTCTAGGACTGGGTGGGATTGGAACTGGTCATTTGAGGGTTTTGAGTGTTTGGGGTGGAGGAGGCATTTGGGTATTTTGGGTATTGAGGAGTGGGGTTTGTACTGGAATAGCTGAGACATTGTTGTTTGCATCTGGGGCATTTCCGCTCACATCAGATTGGGATTGCGGAGGTTCTCGAGTGACGGGTGCAACAGAAGTAGAGCTGTTGTTGTTCATGTTACTGATGAAGTGGGCAATGATTTGGCTATGGGAAGACACTTCATGAGTCATATTATTCATTTTGGTCAACATCTCATCCATCTGAGCCCTCAACGCTGTTAACTCTGAAGATTGATTTCCAGCAGGTCCCTCGAATGATTCAGCGGGAACACTCATGTTTATATGTAGCTGTCTAGTACAGGACCGCGTACGAATGGGGCTTCAGTGAAAAGGAAGCTATGTTTTACAAGTACCTAAATGTATGTCAGAAAGAAATAAGGTTTAGTTCCCCATCGTCATTGTCACTGTCAATTTTATTATCACAAAGAAAAAGAAAAAGATTAAAGTTAGTAAGTATATAAATGATTCGGATACATGTCTTAAGGGGGTGCCCTTATTATGCCAAGGGTAGGCCTAACATGATGCAACACTGTCGAAGTAGGACCTGTTTACCAAACCTGTGCTTTCCAAATAAGAAAAAGACCATTTTCATTGATAGAGATAAAATTTAAAATGCACTGTTTACATCATCTCTCGAAGACGACTGTGTACAAGTCATTAAATCTCTTTAGCCTATCTATCATAGCATCTTTTGATTCTCTAAAGTAGGGATTTTTCATGCGTTCTGCTTCATCATACAATTCACTGCATTTCCTCTTTAACTCTTGATGCTTCTCTCTTGACTGCTCGTACAACTCTTTGTTTTGTTCTGCCATTTTCTTGTTCAGCTCCACAGATTGTTTTAGTTGCAGGTTTTCTTTATCTTTTGCCTCAATGATGGCCATCAATCTTCTTACTTCCTCGAACGGTGCCACTTGCGGTCTGTTCCCTTTGAGATTCCTAAAACCAATCTTCGTACTGAGGAGTGACCAAACCCATTTGCTTGGACTGTGGATCATAGACAATGTTGTCATCATTGGATAATGTGCCCCAAGCAGAAGTGATTTGGGTCTTCATTGGAACAAGGTTCGGACAAATTCCTTTATCAAAACTGATGGTGAAATTGGCTAGTTCGGGTGTGGGTGGCAAGCCCTGAACACGTCCAAGTTGTCTGAGGAACCTCTTCGGTGTGTAAGCAGCAATGCCCTGAGTCCCTAACAACGGTATGAAGTCTGATGACTTTGTACGTAAAGCTGGCTTAAGGCAATCGGTCCAATCTAATACCCATCTGACTCTTTGGTCTGGCAATGTCTTCAAGAAATCCAAATATTCAGATGAATTCATTGGTCTGTCATTCTTATCAACCCTCTTGTGATGAGTGACAATCCAGTCATATCCGACCAATGGCAAACTATCACGGACAGGTGAGCGCCTCTTGAAATGTTCCATGGCCCATATATACAGGATCCGGTTTGACCCATGAAAGAAATTTTTCCCTCTTTGACAATTCGTACATGAAACGAATATGTCTGCCAATACCGTTGGTACTATAGAAACTCTTTGGCCTCCAATACCAAAGAATAGATCGGTCATGAGCTTGGTGGTCTTGAAGCCTATCCTCTTGTCTCTCCTAGGAAAAAGGTAGATGCCGGCCATTACGAACCCATACACCATCGGTCTCTTATGCTCCCATATCGTCTTAGATGCAAATGTGAAGTCCTCCATATGTCGGTCGAACCCATCTTTTGCTGCGAACCGATCGAATAGGAAATTTTACATCCACGCTCTGATCTGACCCTTGCATTACAAATTCTTTTAAACCAGTAAAATGACAGAATTCGGCCTTTCCTGAAGCAGTTGGAAACACTATTGATGTATGTTTCGTTGTCAAATTTAGCAAACTGGACACCTCTTCAATAGTGACAGTCATCTCTCGATCTCCGATCCTGAATGCTGAGCAACTGGGATCCCATAGGTGAACCAAAGCTTCCACCAAATGTCCATCTGCCTCTATATCCTTTAAAATCACCAATTGGCCCTAAGAACGCTGCTACTTGATTGATTTCACTAGAGGACATGAGTGTTGGCCATTTCTGGACTTCAGGTGGAACTGCTAACATCTGGTAGATGCGTCGTGGACTGTCCATCTGAAGCATGTCACCTCATATCAGATACCTTACCTACAGGCCCTACTTCTCGAGTTTTACAAAAATTTAAACGTGCAATTCCCATAAAAGGGTTATATACCCACGGGAAACAAGGTTGGCTTATTCCTAAAAATGGGGTTCCCTAGGCGGCATCCCCTTCTAGGGTTAATGCATGATGCCAGTTTATTAAAGCAGAAGAAATAGGCAAAACTTTTGAAACGATAATGTTAAAAATCCTATCTACAATGATGCATAATGATTAATTTTTTCTTTTTTTTTTGAGAAAAATGGATCACAAACTGTACAAAAGATTACTGACTTCAAATTTATGCATTTGCTACAAAATAGGTATGTATAGTAGAAAATGTCTTAAAAAGAGAAATTCGGGTTTGCAACTTAAACACGGTGTATACAAGTCAAAAATCAGATTTTTGAAATTTATAAAAATTATCATTATTGAATTCTCGGGTACTTTTGGTTTGCAAAAAATGAAATTTTGTGAAAAACTTATAGATACCATATATTTATTTTCGAAAGAAATGAACTTGTAAGATGAAAAATATAAACATGCTAAAAGTGGGTCGATTTCCTACAAGAGCACCATGCCAGGGCTCTTTATTCTACGGTTATGAATGCAATCAAAACGAGAGAAATGCGTTAGTTTTCAACAATATCACATAACACATTGATAAAAGCAGATAGCAATAAATAGTATAACAGAAAAATAAAGAGGGGTGGATTCCCTCCTCTCGTGCCTAGTGTACCTGATAGGGTAAGGCTGACTCTACTCTAGGTTATTCTACTATGGATGCATGAGATTGGGCTCACTAATGCATCTAGACTCAATAAGGCTATGATTCTCAAGCCTTCAGACCTAAGGGTAAGGTTATCAATCCCAAAACCCTTGGTCGGTGGCTCGAGTGATCCCCGTGAACACTGCTACGTGCACATCGTGCCCCGGCCACGTGTCTGAGTGGATCTAGTTCTTTAAAGCCCAAATCTCTAGACTTGTGGACTCAAGCCGAGAGTTTGGGTGATCTCCTAGACATGATCACGTGTACATCATGCCACGATCACATATCCAAGCGGATTCAATCCTAATTCCTAAAGGGATGGGTGAGTGACAACCACCAAAAAGAAAAAGGGTTAAAATAATCGTATGCACGTATGATGGTGCTCCTTTGAGAGGAGGGAATAACACTGTTAAACACGTGAGAGACTCTAAAGGTGACTGACCCCTCCCCAAATGCAAGCGCGATACGAACATACATCACAAATAAATAAATATCCATCACATAAAAGCGAGAAACGAAAAGGCGTAGGTGAAATATAAAAAGAATCCTAAAAAAATGCAATCCTAAGCATCCAAATGCGATAAAATGAAAGGGTTAGAAAAGGAAGAAATTGCTAAACCTAGTGCTCAGACACACTAGTGATCCCCAGTAGGAGTCGCCAGCTGTAGTGCCCCATTTTTCGAAGGAAGACGGGAAAAAGGAAGAATTAAAATGTGTTGTGTTTATTGGAAAAAGAGTGTAAGTTTTTGTAAAAAATGATTTTTAGAAAATGCATTATAAAAGATGTAGACACAAAATTTTGACACACCATTTATTTTCAAATATTGGGGGACCTTTTTTCTACTATTTGGAGTCAAATCCTAATTTTTTGATAAAAATGAAGAAGTCAGCAATTTTGGAGGGTAGAATAGTAATTTTTTAATTGTAAATATTTTTTCATTAATTTTGGAGGGTTTAAATTCATTTTTTTTTACTTTTATACGCATTTTTAAATTTTGTGATTTTTTCGGGTTCAGCGGGTATTTTTATGCATTTTCGTTAGCACAGGGGCAAAATGGTAATTTCGCATCGCAAATACCACTTTCGCTCATTTTTGTGTACCAAATTTATTTTTAGATTTTTAAGCATGTTTCTAAGTTTTTCTAACTTTTTTTCGGAGTGAATTTCTATTAAAAATTTTATTATTTATATTTTTCTTTATTTTTTCTATTTTTTGTGAGAGAATATAAATTTTGATATTTTTTAAGGGCAAGGTTGTAATTTTTGTAGTTAAGGGCGTTTTGGTCTTTTAACCATTTCTTGGAGGTTAAGACTTGTGCACTATAAATACCCCACTTGGGGATTTTAAAAAGAGAGAGAAAAATAAAAAGTCTAGGGAGAGTCTTTAGTTTTTTTTTTTAGTTTTTTAGCTTCTTTTAGTTTTTCTATTTCACCAAGAACACCAAGAACACACACTTCTTTTTTCTACACACATCTTCAAGTTCTCACCTAGAACACCAAGAACACACACTACTCACATTCTCTCTCACACATTACACATACCACTCACATTCTCTCGCACACACTACACACACTACTCACATTCTCTCCCACGCACTACACACACTACTCACTCTCTCTCGTACACTACCCACTCACACTTACTCAATACACCAAAAACACACACTAGGTTCAGATGCCCATCATCAGCCCAAATACACACACAGACGCACACACTATACACATACACACTCATAGATTCCAGCACACACAAAACACACAAACAACACAAATAACATACAATCCCACACACTCAAATTCACGCACAACACAAAGTCACAAAACACACACAGGCATTTCCAAAAACACAATCACACACAATCCATCCAGACAAACACACACATTCACACATGGTTCATAAGCACACACTTCACACTTTTCACTCACATTCACTCTCACACACTCACGTGGTCAAATTCACTAAACACACACTTTCAAATACAGAATTCATCAGATTTACAAACACACACTTCTATGCACAGAATTCATTAGATTCAGGAACACACACTACACACACTGCTCAGCAATCAGGTTCACTTCACATGCAATTCACACACAGACTCGCACAGACACATTCACATACATCAATTCTACAGAATCACACGCACACACAGACACACAGAGAATTATATGTCCTGCAACCAACCCAATTCCCCTGTCATCACAAGAAACCTCTCCCCATGATACACAAATCATCCAAACAACCAAAACTTCAAACCCTCAACCACCAATGACCTCTCCACCACTTACTCTGCCTGTAAGCCTCCATCCTCGCACCATCACCAACCACCAGAAGCAAAATTTCAGTCCAACCTCTCCCTTGCCATTCCCACTACCCAAATCAACAGCACAAACAATCCAGAAAATATCACCGTCTACCAGAATAATCAGCTCCCTAGCAGTTCCATCCAACCCATGATCCCCTGTCAATCAATTCCATCACCTTCAACTGCCTACTATCACCTGCAAATCAGAAGACAAAGACCCAAAATCAATTCCAGCCATCATTCACCAAAACAAACCCAGTTATCACCCTCTGAAACCGTTTCAGAACCATTGAATAGGACCTTACAAGCCCAATTTCAGTTACACAATCTCCATCCCTAATCAGCAAAACATGCAAAAACACAGCCAGACCATCTGCAAAAATAACAACAATAGTTCATCTCCAGCCATCCGAATCAGTCCCACTGCCAATATGGTCAGCCGCAATCCCAGTATGGGTCACAAACCAGCAACCCATCAGTCCCAATTACACCACCGTCGGACCATGTCTACAAACCTACAGAAAGTTCAGAAAAACAACACAATTCACCTTCACCAGCAACCCATCGCAATCGTAAACCCCCTGTCTCTCACTCTCGTACCCAATTCCCCTTGGAAAACCACACAGGACCAGTCACCACAACCCCAATTAAACCACCCTCAAACACCTAGGCCACCTCCAAATCCCCTGTAAATTGCAACGGCAACCAAAATAGTCCCTGTCAATCAATGCCACCACAGCAGTCGCCCGGGACAACCGACAGTTCCTCTGTCACCACTGCAAAGCCATTGCAAAGCCACTAGTGGAGGCCTTACATCGCCAGAATCATCGTTTCCCCCTGCTCGAATAGGTAAAATAATTCAACCCCTCTTCCAATTGTAGCGAAGTTGTGATTAATTATTGGTAGTTTGTAATAGATTTGAACTGTAATGAGTAGGGGGATTTGAGGATCCCAGTCTTGGATTGAAGAGTTTGTCATTGAAGGGGTTAGGAATTCGGATAACTAGGATAATTAGAAAGATGGGAAATCAGTAAAAAGGCAAGAAAACAAAGAGAGAGGTTAGAAAGGGAGTGAGAGAACGCGAACAGAAACAAACAAAAAAAAGAAAGAATTGGGAGAGAAACTGGGAGGAAGAAGGGATCGGATAAGAGATAGAAAAAGGAAAAGAAAATAAGAGGGAGCAACAAGTAGTCTGAAGAAGATAGAAGATAATAGAGAAGCTAGAAAGAAGAGAGAAACATGATCGAGAGGAGAGAGCACCTGGAGAAAATCAAGAGAGAGAGAGAGAGCAAGAAAACAGGAAATCGGATGAGGAAGAAAAAAGAAATAGAGAAGAAAATCAAAAAGAAGGAAGAACAGATTCGAGGGGGGGGAGGGTTGTTTTGATCGGCAATTGTACAATTTTTGCAAGATTTTATGTTTAAGCCCTTAGAGTTTTAGGTAGTGTAATTGTACCCGCAGCATTCCTTAATTTTTTCTTTTCAATTTAGTCCTTATCCTTCACATTTTATAGTATTCTTTTAAATTTGTCCTGTATTTTTACATTATCCTTATTAACTTTGCTGAAATTTGTGTCTTTCTTTACCCCCTAGAATTTAGTATTTCCAACCCCACGTCACTTTAATTTGAATTTTTACCCCCTTAGACTTATGTGAATTATTTAGTTTTATGCTTTAAGTTTTATAGAATTTTATTTTTATTTTTTATTTTATTTTATTTACTTATTTTTTATTTGCTAGAATTTATTTATTTATTTAGTTATTTATTTTATCCCAAAATTGTCAACATTTACAGATTCTTAGGCTTTATTTATTTATTTATTTATACCACGATACCTTGACTCGTGTGTTCATTTTCTTAAGCATTTGTACCGGGTCTTCGAAAAGGTATCTCTACTAATTGTTAAATTTTCTTTATGTGCTCCAATGTGATTTTATGCATTATTTTTATTGTCATTTGTTTATTTCTTATTTTATATACTTGTTGCGTATTTAATTACTTAATTTTTTTAATTTGAAATTTTTATTATTTTGAAAAAATATAATATTTTGTATTTAGCTTGTCAATGTAATAGTTAGGTTATTTTTCTCATATTTTAGCAAGAATTGTGTAATTAGATAGAAAATGTAATAGATAGGGCATTTTAAATTTTTCCCCCTTAAATTGTAAATCAAGCCCCCTGGTGTAATAGTTAGGATTTATTTGCTTTTGCATGCTTATGTGTTTATTTCTTTTACCGTTTTCCTTAGGATTTTTGTATCTAGATATCATGCTTATGTGTTATGTGCTCCTACTTGATTTTGTATGATTTTATATGTTTATTTACTTTTAATTCATGCTTTTGTCAGCTTTATTGTTCCGTCACCACACTAGTCCAACGCTAGTTGTGGTTTTCTCGCTCCCCCGCTGGTCCAACGCTAGTGGACATTCTAGAACAGGCTAGTCCAACGCTAGACCCTTAGGGCATGTTAATGTTAGGTGCATTCGTGTGTATTTTACATCCCACTTCACACTTTTAGTTTTCTTTTCATTTGGCATGATTTTATTATTACTATTATTATTATTTATCATTATTATTGTTATTATTTTGACACATTTTTAAAATGCACGACATCTAGGTTACACTTCACTTAGAAATTAGGACATTTGTGTGATTCGACTAGAAATAGTCGTCTACTCACGTGGGAAGCGGTAGCGTACATGCCGTTCCCCCCTCCGTGAGTAGAAACATTCAGTCACGAGTTATTAGTCCCCCGTACCTGTCATGTTGCATACCCACCTTCTTTCGTCACTTACTATATATTATTATTTTCTTTTCTTTTTGCATCACATTTTGCATAAAAACTCGTGACTTCCTCGAGGTCTCCATTCGAGTTTCGCAATTAATGCGATAATCCCAATCAAGCCCCGACGGTACATTTCGACCCTCCCGATATCCACATTTAGATTTAGGATTTGCATTCATTTAGATACATCCAAACACGGTAGAACTTAGGGTTAATTTAGGAAATTTTGATTAAATCTTGAAACTAGCCTCGGCTAGGTTGAAAGGGTGCCTTAGGCGCGAGCCTTTGCCTTCCCTTTCTTCAAATGTGACTCCCGGACCTTTTTCTCTTATTTTTCGTAGACCGGAGTCGAAAAAGGGTTTTTAAATGATTTTTCTAAAATTTTTGTTTTGTTTAAACAATTTTTTTGGGTGACTTGGTACACCCTAACTCAGTACCAAGTGGCGACTCTATTTTCTAAAATAAAACCCTTTTTCAAAAATTATTTGGCCAAACCTGTCGTACTTTTTAGTCCCGGCCTTGTTTTCTTTTAAAAATATAATTTTTTTTACTAAATAACACTTTTCTTACTAAATTTTGATTTTTCTCACATACGCACGGTTTTTCCAAAACCTTTACTTTCGAAAAGGTCACCGAGACTGGACCGTCTTTCAGGACGCGACAGTCAACGACCCCACAAACACCCTTTTTACCTACGATTTTTCGGATGCAACAGGATTTTGGCGACTTCACTGGGGATCACTAGTGAGTACAAGCACTAGGCTTAATCTGTAACAGCCCCAACTTACCCAAAGGCGCACCAAAGGGCTTAGCGGACTGTCTGCCTAGCTCTCGCCAGGACTCGAGTCGAGCACTCGCTCAATACGTACACATAATTAATGCAAAATAAAACACATTCATAAAGAGATATATTCATAAAATTCATTTGAAGTACAGGTATTACAAAAGGTTTTACGCACTAAAATTTACATAGTATGTACAAGAATAGCCTAAACAAGTGGCTATCAAAAGATACCAAACAAAACATGTACAATGTCCAAAATCAGCTTTTCCAGCTTTAGTATTTTGGGAAACCTAGTTAAAGAAAACAAATGAACGGGATGAGCTATAATAGCCCAGTGAGTGTCCAAGTCATGCAATCATACCAAGAAATCTATTATTTTATTGAACAAAATAATTGACAAATTAAGTAGACAAGTTATGAACAATTTAATTAACAAGTAGTCAATGGCGGATACAGGGCTCAACTACGGAAGCAAGCTTAACCGCAGAAGGAGCAAGTACTGATCATGTAACCATGATGTTAGAACTGAGATAATAGCTCAGGGTCTTTATCAAAGGTCATGCCAGTATTATCAAGCAAGAACCCTAACCACCCTTCACCTTATAACCTCCATACAGGCTACCACATCCAGGGAGAAAATCTCAACCCTGGAGGGCCAACACGCAAGAAAGTTCAATCCGGAGTTGGCCTCTTTGAGGATTCACAACTCATAAGGGAAAGAACATCACGCCCTAAAACACCCTAGCACCTTATATCCTCCCAAGCCTGTCCGGGTTGACTATCCGTGAAGTAACGGTGAAGTTAGTCACGGAAGTCTCATGCACAAGTAACACATTGGATAATGAAAGCGTGTAACACATTGCGGAATAGATGTGATAAAGTACACATCTTTCCTCAAGTAACACATGTCATAAAATAACAATTACAAGTATAGCATAATATTTCATAATATAACATTCTCAAGTATGACAAAACAATTCATGCATCATGCACATATAGAGACACTCACTTGAAATGCCTATGAAAATATTTCGTAAAATGGTCGCGATTCACTTTCGGGTCCTGAAATTTAAAAGAAATAATCTAATGAAAATCCGATTAAAATCCTAAGTAATTTAGTAAAGAAACTCAAGAAATATCCCACTTATTTCTAGGGTTTTGGTTTTAGGGTTTCTAGGGTTTAGGGTTTTCTTATTCTAAGAAAATTTAATCTATCACTAGATCATTTCTAAAAATTCCTACACTTCAATTTCCTTCAATTGAACATATTCTAGGTTTAAAATCTCACTTGTCATTTTTTCTTCTTTTAATTCTACCAAAATTTCGGCAGCATTTCCCCTTAAAATCGGACTAACCCAAATTTTTTTCCTGCAAGAAAATTAGCCATCCAACCCAAATTCAACAAGTTCTACAACTTTTATATTCAATTCAAGCTCAAATTCAATCAAGATTCCACTAAATTCCAAGAATTCTACTCCAAGAATCTTCAATCAAACAACATATAGCACATGAAATTCCAAGGTTTAAATGTTATCTACTAGTCTATCTAAGCACAAGAACACTTTATCTAGCAAGTAAATCTTCAATTCAAACTATGTTCTTCATGTAGTAGTACCAAGAATCTAGATATAAACTTGTACAAAACACTACATAAAACTTGAAATTACTAGGAAAAGTTCATAGTACATACCTTGATCAAGCTTAGAAGGTTGCTTAGGAAGAAGAAAAACTAAATTTCTATGGTGTAATTGCTCTAATTTTGGAGAGAAAGCTTCAAGAAGTTGAGAGAAAAATGAGAGGAAAAGAGAGAGAGTAAGGGCCGGCCAAGAGAAATGAAAAAGAGAGAGAAATAGGCTAGAAAAATAGAAAAGAAATAAAGAAAAAGGTAGGTAAAATAATAACCAATTAAAGCATAACAAGAGTAAGACTAGGGTTTAGTCTTTTAATGCATTAGGTGTTAACTTGGATTAATCTAATTGGTGAACTCTTCACCTCTTTATCACCTAGTAATTAGTAATATTATGGAATAAATATTAAAGCAAAAGAGAGAAGAAAAGAAAGAGAGAAATTTGGCCACAAGAAATGAAAAGAAAAGGGATATCTTCGGCCAAAGAGAAAAGAAAGAAAAGAAGAAAATTTGACCAAGAAGAAAAGAAAGAAAGAGAGAATTTCGGCCAAGAAAGAGAGAAATAGAGAGAAAAAAATTTCAGCCAAGGAAAAAGAAAATAAAGCAAGAAAATAAGTGAAATTTTTGAGTAAAATTGAGCTAAAATTCAATTGGTCAAAAGACTAGAAAATAGTAGAATAAGTTAGTCACTATTAAACTCTAATATAAACTAATGGTCCAATGAAATTAATCCCAAATTAGGTACTTAGGTGTCTCACTTAATCATGAAAGAATCTCATTTACTTAACCTAATTAACTCAAGTAATCTTTCAACTAATGAATCAAGGATTAACACTTAACCCTAAATAAAAGAATGTCTCTTGTGAGTGCATTTTCTAGGGTGTTACATAATCACCTTTTCCTTATTTAACCCTTCTATTCCATCGCGTTTGGATGTTAGGATTGCATTTTTTTCCTTTTTTAGGTTTTTAGGTTTTTCTTTTGCATCTCACACACTTCCCGTCTCTCGGCTACTTATGTGATGTATGTATGATTTATTTACTTATTATTGCTTTATTCGACCGCGCTTGCATTTGGGAGGGGGTCAGTCACCCTTAGAGCCCACGCTTTATCACTCCCTCATCTCATAAGGAGCACTCCATACGTGCATTTGATATTTTTTACCCTTTTTCTCTTTTTGGTGGTTGCCACCCACCCATCCCTTTAGGACTAGGACTAATCTACCTGGACATGCGACCATCGCATTCGTGCATGTAGCGGTGTTTAGGGGATCACTCGAACCACCGACCGGGACCCTTGGAATTGACGGATTTGTTATTTTTGGGTCCCTAAGTCTGAAGGTTCGGGAGCCTTAAGCCGTATCGCAGGCTTGATCCACTTGGGCATGTGACCGTGGCACGACGTGCATGGAACATTGTCTAGGAGATCACCCAAACTCTTGGCTTGAGTCCACAAGTCTAGAGATTTGGGCTTTAAAAATCGATTCGCTTGGACATGTGGCCGTGGCCCGACGTGTGCGTAGCAGTGTCCAGGGGATCACTCGAGCCACCGACCAAGGGCTTTGGGATTGATGACCCTTACCCTTAGGTCTGAAGGTTTGGGAACCGACAGCCTAATTGAGTCTAGATGCATTAGTGAGCCCAACCTCATGCATCCATATAGAATAACCTAGGGTAGAATCAGCCTTACCCTATCAGGCACACCGGGCACGAGAGGAGGGAACCAACCTCCTTTATCTTTCTTGTTATGCCATTTATTTTTATCTATGTGTATTATTTATTTTTGCCAATATGTTATGTGTTATTTGTTGAATAAACTAACACAATTTTTTTTCCTATTATTGCTCGCATTCACAACCATAGAATAAAGAGCCCTGGCATGGTGCTTTCGTAGGAAGCTGACCCTCTTTTGGCACGTTTAAATTTTATTTTGATAATTAATTATTTCGAGAAAGATGGAAATGGAATTTCATAATTTTTTGCAAATTACATTTTGTTATAAATACTCAAGGGATAACTCATTGTGAATTTCTTAAAAATCCTGAAAATTTGAATTTTCGTCTTGTATATTCTTGAATAAAAATTGTAGTTTTTAAATCCTCAGTTTTTAAATCCTTTTCAATAATTACTTATTCTTGTTGTATTTGGTTTCTTTATCCAAACCAAATTTTCTTAGAGTCAATAAATGCACTTAAGTGGTCTAATTTTTGCATAGTTTGCATTTATCCTTTTTATAAAGAAATTAATGTGTCATTTTTGCCGTATCCCCCACCCTCCCATCCCACATTACACAAAAAATGATTTTAGCACATATTGCATTTGACTTTAATAAACTGACATTTTGACTTGTATATTTCTAGATAAAGTTATGATTTTTTATTTTCTTTCAATGTTGTGTCCTGTAGTCTTATAGAGGCTCAAGTTTTCAAGCAAATGAATTTGAATTCAATAATCTTTTATACAATTCATGTTCCATTTTTCTCAAACAAATTTTGCAACATTTTCAAATCTTGCATTTTTGCATATTTTAACTTGCGTTAATAAACTGGCATCATGCATAAACCTTAGAGGGAATGCCATTTCGGGAATCCCATGATAAAAAAAGCTGCCCTTTTGTCTTGGGTACTTAACCCTAAAAGACATGCACGTTTATATTTTTGATAAATCCTGGCGGGTGAGACCCTAGGTAAGGTAATACAAGCAGAATGGAGGCATCTCTTCTAGGCGGATTTGGCTTATCTACGATTAGAAAAGGAGGGTCTCACCCTAAAGGATTGCATTTCATGCTAGGCTTATCCCTTGGCATATGATAAGTGCTAAAATATACTAGTTTTTAGTAGGCTTTTAGGTTAGGTTTGTAGGGTTTTCCATGAGTTTTCCTCTATTTACTCAGCTATTTCTTCTTATTTTTGAGTTTAATAGCTAAATCGTGTGTTAAAGATAATTATTTGCATTATTCTTGTGTTTTCATAGGGTTTTCACATTGCGTCACCAAGTTGGATGATATTTTAAGATGATTTAAAGTTGGAGATGAGTTGAAGTCAAGAAACCCTCAAATTGGTGCAAAGAATCAATGGTAGAACAAGAATTGGAAAGAATTGGGTTTGCAACCAGGACATGTTTCAGTGTTTTGGCAATAAATCCAGCTAGAGATATTGGATTGAGATGCTTCTTGAGCCTATTTTAAAGCTAAGACGATGGTCTACAATTCATATGAAGACACCCAAGTCCAGTTCTCACGTTTCGATGGTCCAATTTCCAAATTACTGAAGCACATCTATCCTGTGAGGCAGTTCCGACCAGTTCCCATTATTTCGACTATATCTCGAGCTACAGAGCTTCAAATGACTTTATTTTTACTGTTTTGGAAAGCTATCGCAAGGGGCTACAACTTTCGTGTTTTGAGGAAAAGCTAATTCCACCGTCTTTCAGGTCAAATCTGACATAGAAGTAAAAATTGAGCTTCTGTCCGCATCCGCGACGTCACCCGCGGCGCGGATGATGCCACGGATGGGACCAGAAAGTCACGTATTTCATCCGCGGACGCGGCCGTGCCGCGGATGGAGCCGCGGCTCAGTCACGAAAACCTGCGATTTTCTTTGTTTTAGGTGGAATCTTTTAAATAGAGAACCCTACCTCTTGGGGGAAGATTACACACGCACCAAAGACATAAAAAACACACTTTTGCACACATCTAGAGAGATGTAGGGAGGAGAAAGCAAGAGTAGAGGGACAACTCAAGGTCTTCAATGGTGAAAGCAAGAAGATTTTATCAAGATGCAAGGGAGGATTCAAGAGGGCTGCATGAGAATGAGCTTTCTCTTTCTTTCTTGTCTTTTGTTAATTTTATTCTTGTAATTATGAATTAAGTTGTTTATGATTTAGATGGGATGAACCCTAGATTCTTATGTCTATGATTTTATTCTTGATTTAATGAAAGACCCACTTTGTTCTTAGATTTATTCATGAGTTTATTTGTGCTTTGGATTGGGATTTGCATGCATCCTTCAATTCAAGTGTTGATTTTGTATGGGTATATCGAGAGATTGCACATATGATTAGATCACTTCATGAATAGAGAGAACTTGAATGAATTGCTAGAGATAGGATTACATGAGTTCTTCCTAAGTTGAGTTTTATGATTAAAGCTCAACCACAAATAGAGTCCATTGATTAGAAATTGCATCTTTTAGGGGTTTTAATTGAGAAGAGATTCCAATTAATCAACCGAGAAGGTAGGAATTGTTTCACTTGAGAAAGGATATAATTCACATAAGGGACTCCAGGGTCTAAGCAATTGGGTTAATCATTAATCAAGTTAGAGTCTTGGCATGTTGGTTTAGGGGAATTCTTCATCTAAATTCACCTCTACTTTTGACCATTCTCTCTACTGAATTCTAGATTGTACTTTAATTAGGTAATTAGTTTAGTTAATTTGTATTTCCAATAAATTCGTCATTCGCTTTGTGAGGTTAGCTAATAACAAGAAGGTTAGTACTAGTACTCACATAGTCCCTGTGGGATCGACACTCGGTACTCCTATACACTATACTACTGGAAACGATAGGTGCACTTGCCTAAGTATCGCTAGTATAGCGAGACGGTTACCAGCATAATAAGGGCTCCCTTTAAGACATGCATCCATTTTTGTTTTTATTTATACTAATTTTGACTTTTTCATTTTTACAGGTCCTCTAACGGAGGCGGTAAAATAAGAAAGACATCTGATACATATTTGGTCTTACATTCGGATATTTTAAATTATGATCCAATTTCAAATAAACCGTCACATGCTCGAGACCCATAAGGATATCAAAAACATGAGTGTTCTTTTGAATTTTTCGAAGGGTCATGGACGACCGATTTTGTTAGAATTGATAGTGCCTAGAAACTAGATAGGTGAGTTTGGTTAGGATAAGCACTGTGATAAATGAAATTGTATTTCATAGCTGGATAATTGTAACAAGAATAGTAATAATTTGGATGCTAATAATTGCAATCCTTCTGTGAATTTAAGATTGCCTTATCTCCAAAATTTTTCTCAGATGAAGTGTTCAATAAGTTGCTTTCTCAAATTTGTTTGTGACATTTGATCTTCCCTTCATATCTTGCATTTAGCTTTTGAAAGGTTTTCTTCAAATCTTTTGTCCTATTGAGCAAACGATTCTTTGATGAGACCTTGAAATAAATCACATTTTTCTCAAAACCTAATGTTAGGTTTATGTAATTATAAAGTTTTCTCTTTTGATGAGTTAATTCACAAAAAAAAATTGTATATTTTTTATGACGAAAATAAATGCCCATGGTTTTCGGATGTCATCTTATTTGAAGATGATAATTGCCACTTCAATATCTCTCCGAATTCCAAAATAACACAAGCTGTTAATGAGAAGTTAGAGTGATACCGAAAAGGAAGCTGGACTCCGTGTTAAGGATTCTAAATGGTACAAAAAGAAAATTCAAGGCTTAACTTGGAGGAGGTAGAAACTATGAACATTGACACCAAGACATCAGTTAGAGAGTTAAGTCAAAATGCATTTTTGCTCCGAAGATCTACAAAATGTCAAGCCAAGTTCAGATGAATGATGGAAAATTCAAGCACAACAAAAGGAATAAACTTGGAGGGGATGCAACTTCAAACAATTCATAAGGGGAGTTCTTGTTTCATGTCCACAATTTCACATTCACCATTGGAATGTGTTGTATAAGTTATTGTGAGGTGAAGATAGGGGATGTCACACGCTTGTGAATTATGGCTTGCAATCTTGATGTTTGTCTAATTCCCCTACCTGGTTGAAATTACTTTATGTAATTTGACAAATGCTTTCTTTGAGTACTAAGAAATAATTATTATGTGGTTTGGAGTTTGGTTCTTATAGAAAGTATATCTTGTAAAGTGGTTGGAATTATGTCTAAATTTTGTGATTTGATGAAAATTTCTCTTCTTTACTTGATTTCGCATGTTAAATGATGATTATGATCAATTGGTGCAAGCATGTGGTCTGTCATGTAAAATCTATTAGGAGGGATTTTTATACTGCCAAAAAAAAAAAAGGAAAAGGAAAAGAAAAAGAAAGAAGAAAAGAAAAGAAATAATGCAGTTTTTCTACTCCAATTGTTCTCGCGCTTAAGTAATCGGGAGTCTTCATCTAAAAATGTCGACTCTCGCGTCAAACGGTACTTGAACTATGAGTAATGGATTGCAAATTTGAGTCAGTAAATTGTTGAGTAACCAGGAATCTTCATCCAACCAATGTCGATTCTTGCGTAAAAAGGCAGTTTTACTTCTCGAATACAATTCTGCTATTGGCTTAAGATTGAGATGTTGAGTAACTGAGAACCTTCATGACCAATGTCGGTTTTCGTGTCAAAAGACACTCTTGTAGTTTGAGTGATTAGTTCACTAGAATAAAAATTCCCTCATGTGAAAAAACAAGCGAAATTGATCATAGACATGTGAGGTGTTTTGATTGATCATATGATTCGTTTACTTATGAAATTCAGTAAAGCGAAGAAATTAGGTTGAACTTGCTTAATTGTGATATAATTCCTTCCTCTTTGCTTGATATTATTAGTATTAAAGATAAGACGATAAATCGCATAATGGTTGTTTACTTGGTCTTGAGGAATACATTTTAGAATGTACATGTGTGATTTCAATGCTTGAATCACTAGTTGAGCTCACATTTTTCGAATGGTTGAGAATAAACAATGATTCAAGTGTGGGGGAATTGACAAGTGTCAAAATGATGCATTTTGGCACATGGCATATGATGTTAATATATCTATCCCAAATTGTCAGGGGAGGATTGCCTTACTGATGCCAAATATTCTTTGAGTACTAGTCTGTTTTAATGAAAAAAAAGGAAATATCATATCTATTTTGGACATTGTCGTTCGTTTCATTTCTTCCCCTGAAGTCAGTAATCCGGAAGGATGTTAGAAGAATGTGACAATTGAAGGCTCATGGATAAGAAAACCAAAATGCCGACATGGGATTCATTGGGAAGTTGATAATGACAATGGATTGAGGTTTCTTGTTTGTATTGGTCATTTCGTGGCAATGTCAGAATTCAAGTAGGAACGACATTCGAAAATCAAAAGGCATCTTTTAATTGTATTTATCATTTCAAAATCATTTTTTGAAAAAAAAATAAAGAGAAGGTTTCATTTAATTGTATTCCATTTAGTCTTTGTGTGTTTCGTGTTGTTTACTGTACATAATTTCTTTTACATTATTGCGTGTGAAGCATTTTCTAACCAATTCATGTTTTAAAAATTTTGACATTTACTTTGTTTGAATTTGAAATAAAGTCAAAGGCAATCCTAAATTTATCAGAAGTCAGAGTCATACATGGATGGAAAGATTATTTGGGAGATTTGATCTAAATTGTGAACTAGAATGCATTAAATTTGAGACTTTGCAAAAAGTGAAGCAAAGGGCTATGTTAGACGTTTAAGGTGGCAATGCTCTTGTTTACATGTGCTAGAGACCGTCATAGTGGTGGCATTATTGTTGTTATTGCCAGTGTTTTTCTCTTTTTGCAGGTGTGATCATATTATCGTCAATTGGTGCTTTTGTCAGAAACGAAAACTGGGGCAAATTTTTTGAGAAAATTTGATTTCAAAAATTGATTTTGATGCCTTATGCTTGAAAACATTTTGGAGGGGACTGACTTTAAATTTACACTGGGGCAAAATTTTTTTTTTTTTGTAAAATGAAAAAAAAAAGAGGATTGACTTCAAATAGAATTCATTTGATTTACTACTGGGCATATCTTTAAAAGAATTGATTTCAAATGGGTTTGGATGCTTTGAACAAGGCCAAAGTTTGAAAAAGATGATTTCAAATTGATTTGAGTGTCATATACTGGGGCAAATTTTTTAAGAAAAGTTTGAATTTCAAAAGTGATCTTAATGTTTTATGCCTTAGACAGATTTTAAGAAAGACTGATTTACACTGGGGCAATTGTTTGGAAGGATTGATTGCAAAGAGACTTTTGATGCCTTATACTATGCCGAATTTTGATTTAAAATGATTTCAATTTGGTTTGACTATCAAGGTAAATTTTGAAAAAATTGAACACTGAGAGAAAATAGGGATTCATACTTGATGCAAGTGTTGATACTGGGGAAAAAAAAATTTGTAAACTGCTTTCAACATTTTTAATCTTTTTCACGAACATGTCCAGCAAACTGGACGTTTTCACATTACTTTATGGGCTGCCTTACAAAAAAAAAAACTTTTTTCATGCATGTTCAGCAAACTGGACCTTCACGTTCATTTTTCAAGTTTGGCAAACCAAACTTTGCATTGCATCTCCCCAGTAAACTAGGTGCATGTCCAGCAAACTGGACCTTCACGTTTATTTTCTTGTACTCACCCCAGCAAACTGGGTGCATGTCCAACAAACTGGACCTTCACGTTTTATTTTCTTGCATTCACCTCAGCAAACTGGGTGCATGTCCAGCAAACTGGACCTTCACGTTTACTTTTCAAGTTTGGCAAATCAAACTTTGCATTGCATCTCACTCCATCAAACTGGGTGCATGTCCAGCAAACTGGACCTTCACGTTTAATTTTCTTGTACTCAACCCAGCAAACTGGGTGCATATCCAGCAAACTGGACTTTCACGTTTATCTTTCAAGTTTGGCAAACCAAACTTTGAATTGCATCTCACCCCAACAAACTGGGTGCATGTCCAGCAAACTAGACCTTCACGTTTAATTTTCTTGTACTCACCCCAGCAAACTAGACCTTCACGTTTATTTTTCAAGTTTGGCAAACCAAACATTGCATTGCATCTCATTCCAGCAAACTAGATGTTTTCATATTTTCTTTGCATTTCATCAATCCTAGCAAACTAGGATCACACATCTCCCCAGCAAACTGGACATTTTACATTTTGCTTTAATTTTATTTTTCAAGTCGGACAGTCCAAATTTTTTATTTCCAATGTTGGAACTACGTTTGACCTGATTCCTTTCTCTGGGATACGTAGGCAGCTCCTAGAGAGTTCGGTCACATTTTTACATATTCACTTGTTTGTCTTCATTCAGACATTTGCCTCAGTATTGCACTTACATTTATTTTCACATTTGGATGAGTCAAAATTTGGTGTTGTCTACGTCTTTGTCTGAAATCTCTACGAGATTCCCGACAAAGAGGGGCAAACTGTAGACACCAAATTTTGACACACCATTTATTTTCAAATATTAGGGGGACCTTTTTTCTACTATTTGGAGTCAAATCCTGATTTTTTGAGTAAAAATGAAGAAGTCAGCAATTTTGGAGGGCAGAATAGTAATTTTTTAATTGTAAATATTTTTTCATTAATTTTGGAGGGTTTAAATTCATTTTTTGTACTTTTATACACATTTTTAAATTTTGTGATTTTTTCGGGTTCAGCGGGTATTTTTATGCATTTTCGCTAGCACAGGGGCAAAATGGTAATTTCGCATCGCGAATACCACTTTCGCCCATTTTTGTGTACCAAATTTATTTTTAGATTTTTAAGCATGTTTCTAAGTTTTTCTAACTTTTTTTCGGAGTGAATTTCTATTAAAAAATTTTATTATTTATATTTTTCTTAATTTTATCTATTTTTTGTGAGAGAATATAAATTTTGATATTTTTTAAGGGCAAGGTTGTAATTTTTGTAGTTAAGGGCGTTTTGGTCTTTTAACCATTTCTTGAAGGTTAAGACTTGTGCACTATAAATACCCCACTTGGGAATTTTAAAAAGAGAGAAAAATAAAAAGTCTAGGGAGAGTCTTTAGTTTTTTTTTTAGTTTTTTAGCTTCTTTTAGTTTTTCCATTTCACCAAGAACACCAAGAACACACACTTCTTTTTTCTACACACATCTTCAAGTTCTCACCTAGAACACCAAGAACACACACTACTCACATTCTCTCTCACACATTACACATACCACTCACATTCTCTCGCACACACTACACACACTACTCACATTCTCTCCCACGCACTACACACACTACTCACTCTCTCTCGTACACTACCCACTCACGCTTACTCAATACACCAAAAACACACACTAGGTTCAGATGCCCATCATCAGCCCAAATACACACACAGACGCACACACTATACACATACACACTCATAGATTCCAGCACACACAAAACACAACACAAATAACATACAATCCCACACACTCAAATTCACGCACAACACACATAGTCACAAAACACACACAGGCATTTCCAAACACACAATCACACACAATCCATCCAGACAAACACACACATTCACACATGGTTCAAAAGCACACACTTCACACTTTTCACTCACATTCACTCTCACACACTCACGTGGTCAAATTCACAAACACACACTTTCAAATACAGAATTCATCAGATTTACAAACACACACTTCTATGCACAGAATTCATTAGATTCAGGAACACACACTACACACACTGCTCAGCAATCAGGTTCACTTCACATGCAATTCACACACAGACTCGCATAGACACATTCACATACATCAATTCTACAGAATCACACGCACACACAGACACACAGAGAATTATATGTCCTGCAACCAACCCAATTCCCCTGTCATCACAAGAAACCTCTCCCCATGATACACAAATCATCCAAACAACCAAAACTTCAAACCCTCAACCACCAATGACCTCTCCACCACTTACTCTGCCTGTAAGCCTCCATCCTCGCACCATCACCAACCACCAGAAGCAAAATTTCAGTCCAACCTCTCCCTTGCCATTCCCACTACCCAAATCAACAGCACAAACAATCCAGAAAATACCACCGTCTACCAGAATAATCAGCTCCCTAGCAGTTCCATCCAACCCATGATCCCCTGTCAATCAATTCAATCACCTTCAACCGCCTACTATCACCTGCAAATCAGAAGACAAAGACCCAAAATCAATTCCAGCCATCATTCACCAAAACAAACCCAGTCATCACCCCCTGAAACCGTTTCAGAACCATTGAACAGGACCTTACAAGCCCAATTTCAGTTACACAATCTCCATCCCTAATCAGCAAAACATGCAAAAACACAGCCATACCATCTGCAAAAACAACAGCAATAGTTCATCTCCAGCCATCCGAATCAGTCCCACTGCCAATATGGTCAGCCGCAATCCCAGTATGGGTCACAACCAGCAACCCATCAATCCCAATTACACCACCGTCGGACCATGTCTACAAACCTGCAGAAAGTTCAGAAAAACAACACAATTCATCTCACCAGCAACCCAACGCAATCGTAAACCCCCCTGTCTCTCACTCTCGTACCCAATTCCCCTTGGAAAACCACACAGGACCAGTCACCACAGCCCCAATTAAACCACCCTCAAACACCTAGGCCACCTCCAAATCCCCTGTAAATTACAACGCAACCAAAATAGTCCCTGTCAATCAATGCCACCACAGCAGCCGCCCGGGACAACCGGTAGTTCCTCTGTCACCACTGCAAAGCCATTGCAAAGCCACTAGTGGAGGCCTTACATCGCCAGAATCATCGTTTCCCCCTGCTCGAATAGGTAAAATAATTCAACCCCTCTTCCAATTGTAGCGAAGTTGTGATTAATTATTGGTAGTTTGTAATAGATTTGAACTGTAATGAGTAGGGGGATTTGAGGATCCCAGTCTTGGATTGAAGAGTTTGTGATTGAAGGGGTTAGGAATTCGGATAACTAGGATAATTAGAAAGATGAGAAATCAGTAAAAAGGCAAGAAAACAAACAGAGAGGTTAGAAAGGGAGTGAGAGAACGCGAACAGAAACAAAAAAAAAAAGAAAGAATTGGAAGAGAAACTGGGAGGAAGAAGGGATCAGATAAGAGACAGAAAAAGGAAAAGAAAATAAGAGGGAGCAACAAGTAGTCTGAAGAAGATAGAAGAGAATAGAGAAGCTAGAAAGAAGAGAGAAACACGATCGAGAGGAGAGAGCACCTGGAGAAAATCAGAGAGAGAGAGAGAGAGAGAGAGAGAGAGAGAGAGAGCAAGAAAACAGGAAATCGGATGAGGAAGAAAAAAGAAACAGAGAAGAAAATCAAAAAGAAGGAAGAACAGATTCGAGTGGGGGGGGGGGAGGGATGTTTTGATCGTCAATTGTACAATTTTTGCAAGATTTTATTTTTAAGCCCTTAGAGTTTTAGGTAGTGTAATTGTACTCGCAGCATTCCTCAATTTTTTTCTTTTCAATTTAGTCCTTATCCTTCACATTTTATAGTTTTCTTTTAAATTTGTCCTGTATTTTTACATTATCCTTATTAACTTTGCTGAAATTTGTGTCTTTCTTTACCCCCCTAGAATTTAGTATTTCAAACCCCACGTCACTTTAATTTTGCATTTTTAACCCCTTAGACTTATGTGAATTATTTAGTTTTATGCTTTAAGTTTTATAGAATTTTATTATTTTATTTTATTTTATTTTATTTATTTATTTTTTAGTTGCTAGAATTTATTTATTTATTTAGTTATTTATTTTATCCCAAAATTGTCAACATTTACAGATTCTTAGGCTTTATTTATTTATTTATTTATACCACGATACCTTGACTCGTGTGTTCATTTTCTTAAGCATTTGTACCGGGTCTTCGAAAAGGTATCCCTACTAGTTAAATTTTCTTTATGTGCTCCAATATGCTCCAATGTGATTTTATGCATTATTTTTATTGTCATTTGTTTATTTCTTATTTTATATACTTGTTGCGTATTTAATTAGTTAATTTGTTTAATTTGAAATTTTTATTATTTTGAAAAAATATAATATTTTGTATTTAGCTAGTCAATGTAATAGTTAGGTTATTTTTCTCATATTTTAGCAAGAATTGTGTAATTGGATAGAAAATGTAATAGATAGGGCATTTTAAATTTTTCCCCCTTAAATTGTAAATCAAGCCCCCCGGTGTAATAGTTAGGATTTATTTGCTTTTGCATGCTTATGTGTTTATTTCTTTTACCGTTTTCCTTAGGATTTTTGCATTTAGATATCATGCTTATGTGTTATGTGCTCCTACTTGATTTTATATGATTTTATATGTTTATTTACTTTTAATTCATGCTTTTGTCAGCTTTATTGTTCCGTCACCACACTAGTCCAACGCTAGTTGTGGTTTTCTCACTCCCCCGCTGGTCCAATGCTAGTGGACATTCTAGAACAGGCTAGTCCAACGCTAGACCCTTAGGGCATGTTAATGTTAGGTGCATTCGTGTATATTTTACATCCCATTTCACACTTTTAGTTTTCTTTTCATTTGGCATGATTTTATTATTACTATTATTATTATTTATCATTATTATTATTATTATTTTTGACACATTTTTAAAATGCACGACATCTAGGTTGCACTTCACTTAGAAATTAGGACATTTGTGTGATTCGACTAGAAATAGTCGTCTACTCACTTGGGAAGCGGTAGCGTACATGCCGTTCCCCCCTCCGTGAGTAGAAACATTTAGTCACGAGTTATTAGTCCCCCGTACCCGTCATGTCGCATACCCACCTTCTTTCGTCACTTACTATATATTATTATTTTCTTTTCTTTTTGCATCACATTTTGCATAAAAACTCGTGACTCCCTCGAGGTCTCGATTCGGGTTTCGCAATTAATGCGATAATCCCAATCAAGCCCCGACGGTATATTTCGACCCCTCCCGATATCCACATTTAGATTTAGGATTTGCATTCATTTAGATACATCTGAACACGATAGAACTTAGGGTTAATTTAGGAAATTTTGATTAAATCTTGCAACTAGCCTCGACTAGATTGAAAGGGTGCCTTAGGCGCGAGCCTTTGCCTTCCCTTTCTTCAAATGTGACTCTCGGACTTTTTTCTCTTATTTTTCGTATACCGGAGTTGAAAAAGGGTTTTTAAATGATTTTTCTAAAATTTTTGTTTTGTTTAAACAATTTTTTCGGGTGACTTGGTACACCCTAACTCAGTACCAAGTGGCGACTCTATTTTCTAAAATAAAACCCTTTTTCAAAAATTATTTGGCCAAACCTGTTGTACTTTTTAGTCCCGGCCTTGTTTTCTTTTAAAAATATCATTTTTTTTACTAAATAATACTTTTTCTACTAAAATTTGATTTTTCTCACACACGCACGGTTTTTTCAAAACCTTTACTTTCGAAAAAGTCACCGAGACCGGACCGTCTTTCAGGACGCGACAGTCAACGACCCCATGAGCACCCTTGTTACCTATGATTTTTCGGATGCGACAAAAGATCGTTCGACAAAATGTGATTTTAAAAATGCTTTATTTTGAAAAGCGAAAGAAAAGGGCCTAAATGGGACTTTTGAAAATGCGACGATTTTTAGTCCAAAAATGGAGTCTAAAAAGGGTTTTTAGTAAATAGGGAGTTACCACTTGGTATTGAGTTTTGGTATACCAAGTCACCAGAAAATATTTTACAAGGGTAAGAAAATCGAGGATGATTTGTTTAAAAAATGATTTTTTTTGGGAAAATATAAGAAAAACAAGAAAAACCTTTTTAGACAACTCCAAGTCTTTGAAAATAAGAGAAAAAGGTTTGGGAGTCACAGTTGAAGAAAGGGAAGGCAAAGGTTTATACCTAGGGCACCCTTTCAACCTAGCCGAAACTAGTTGCGAGGTTTAGTCTAAATTTTCCTAATATAACCCTAAGATTTTATCACATTTGGATGCAACTATATGAATGCAAACCTAGTCCTAAAAAAATGGATATCGCTAAGGGACAGAATATTCCATTGAGGTTTGATCGGGATATTCGCATTAATTGCGAAACCCGAATTTAGACCTCGATGGAGTCACGAGCATGAATGCAAAATGGAATGCAAAAGAGAAGGACAATAGTAATATAGATAGTAAGTGAACAAAGAAAATGGGGATGCAACATAACGGGTACGGGAAACTAATAGACTCGTGACTAACTATTCCTACTCACGGAGGGGAGGAATGGCATGTACGCCACCGCTTCCCACGTGAGTAAATGACTATTTCTTAGTAAAAAAAATCACACAAATGACCTAAGATTCTATGTGTAGTGGAATCTAAATGTTATGCTCTAAATAGATGTTTAAAATAGATAATGAGTGATAAAATATATATAAAAATCATACAAAAATGGAAAAGGCCTAAAAAGATAAAATGTGTGTGAAATGGCATGGAATGCACACGAGAAGTGATTCTAATACTAAAATGGCCTAAAGGCCTAACATTAAACTAGCTTATTTTCTAGAAATTCTCCGCTAGTGTTGGACTAGCGAAGAAACCGAAATTAACCACAACTAGCGTTGGACTAGTGTGATGACGATACATATATTATGACAAGTAAGTAAATAAATAGATAAAGCATAGATTAAAGCAATAATCATATAAAAGCAAATAATGGCACATAGGAGCACATAACACACAAACATAATATTCTAGATGCAAAATCCTAGGGAAAGCGGATAAAACACATAAGCACATAGCACACGAAAAGCCCTAACTATTACACCGGGGAAGCCTAATTACAATCTAAAAATAGAAAGAGAAAATAAAAGATAACCTATCTAACCTATCTATTACATTTTCTATCTAAAATACATGGGCTTTTGTTAAATAGATAAAATATAAACTATCTATTACATTAACTATCTAAATACAAAAATTTTGCTAAATGGAATATTACCTATCTATTACATTCCTTTGAATAATTAAAATTAAACTCAAATAACTAACATAACATAAATCAATATTCACATATAAATGAAATAATAAAGACTTAAAAATACATAAAAAGAAACACATAAAAAAACATAGAAGCACATATGAGCACATAAAGAAAAATAAAAAGGGTAATAGAGATAGCTCCCATTCGTAAACTCGGTACCAATTGCTAATAAAATCAACAAACATGTCAAGGTACCACTATTTAAAGTATAAAAATATGAAATACTTAAGATTGGGGATAAAATATGAATTCGAGCAAAGTTAGGGGACTTGGAATATAAATTCCAGCAAACATAAGACTTGGGAATGAAATTCCAGCAAGTTTAAGGGACTTAGAAATAATTCCAGCAAGTATCTAGGACTTAAAACTAATATTTAAGCCAGTTTAGGAACTTAGAATAAAATTCCGGCAAGAATCTAGGACTTAAAATGTAATTCCAGCAAAGCATAATGACAAAATAAAATTTCAGCAAGGTTAGGGGACAAAAAATGCAATTTTCAGCAACATGAGGGACCAAATTTACAATTTTCAGCAACATTCAAGGGCTAAAATACAATTCCAGCAATATTCTAGGGTCAAAATACAATTCCAGCAATGCATGGGGGGTAAAAATGAAAACTAGAGCAAACCTAGGGGGTGAAAACATAATTTCAACAATATTTAAGGACAAATTCGCAATTTCAGCAAACTTAGGGGTATAAAATTGTAATTTTCAGACATATTGGCCATATCGCAATTAACTTGGATATAATTAAAAGAAACTACAAAATTCTAGGACCAACTAAAATGAAATGAGGACTTAGATGAAGTAAACTAGAGTATTGAAAGGCATAATTAAACAATTAAGAACCTAAGGGGCAAAATGTAAATAAATATAATCTGATGAAAATAATAAAAATAAATAACTAAAGAAAAACTAAGTTTTGGCTACGATTTTTCTTTTTCTTCTCTTCAGTTTTTTATTCTCTCCTCGGCCTCCCCTCGGTTCTTTTCTCTCTTCGGATTCTCTTTCTCACTCTCCTCGGCTTTTATTTTCTTCTCCTTGGCCTCTGCTCGATTCTTTTCTCTCTTCAGATTTTCTTTCTCACTCTCCTTGGCTTTTATTTTCTTCTCCTCGGCCTCTCCTCGGTTCTTTTCTCTTCGAATTTTCTCTTACTCACTCTCCTCGGTTTTCTCTCTTCGGTTTTTCTCTTACTCACTCTCCTCGGCTTCTCTTCTCTTTGGCCTATATTCTCTCCTTTCTCTTACTCACTCTCCTCGGTCTTTTTTACTCCTCGGCCTATACTCTCTCCTCGGTTTTTTCTCTTCTCCTCGGCCTATCTCTCTTCGGTTTTTTCTTTCTCCTCGGTTTTCTTTCTCTTCAGCCTATATTCTCTCCTCGGTTCTTTCTTTCTCCTCGGCCTATACTCTCTCCTCGGTTTTTTCTCTCTTCGGCTTTTCTCCCTTATGTTTTTTCTCTTCTCCTCGGCCTATCTCGCTTTTCGCCCTCTACTCTCTCCTCGGTTTTTCTCTTCTCATCAGCCTATCTCTCTCTTCACCCTCTACTCTCTCTTCGGTTTTTCTCTTCTCCTCGGCCTATCTCTCTCTCTCTTCGGCCTCTATTCTCTCCTCGATTTTTCTTTCTCCTTGGTTCTCTTTCTTCTCGGCCTATAATCTCTTTCTCACTGGTTCTCTCTTCGGTTCTTTTCTTTTCGTTAAGTTCAAAGTCATGCCACAAAATCTCTAATGTCCACAGGTAAGATCATCATAAACCAATCAAGCATACACTGATAAAATGGGTATGAATTAACCGGAAGAGAATTCGAAGGACTTACCTCTCGGCCGAGGGATAAAGATGGCGGTGAAGGGGCTGCTGTCGGCAGCTGGAGGAAATGGGCGAGTGCTGCTGATGTTGACTATCGGAACTCTAGCCGTCCAGTGAGGTTGATGGAATGGCCTGGCTGTAGGCTCTTGGCTTGTTCTTTTTTACGCTGGTTTTTTGTGCGGGTGTGTGAAGGTGAAGAAGAAGAAAAATGGTGCTGTGTGTGTTGTTTGTAGTATGAGTGAAAGTAGATGAATCAACTGAGCGTCTGTGGGGTGTGTTTTTGCTGAAAGAGAAAGAGGAGTGCACTTGTGTTCTATGAGAGCCGAGAGGAGAAGAGAGAGTTGAGAGAGTTTTTGTGTTTTGAAAGTGATGATGAAAGTGGGTGAAGAAGAAAATCAATGGTAGGCGTGTAATTAGGTCTAAAAATATAGTAAATAATCCAATTCTATCACACACAAATAATCAAGTTATAAAACCTAATTACCCTATATACTGCAAGTGCACAGATCGTATCGAGTATAGGGCAACAGGGTCGATCCCACAGAGAAAAGGTTATTGAAGTACTGAGGCTTTATCGCTAACTTTATTATCTAAACAACCCAATAACAATGAGAAGAACAAAGTATAAAATAAGCAACTAAACTAACAACTCCATAGAATAACAATATCTAGAGGAAACTCGTAATCTTAAGACACTAGGGAATAGATTCCACTAATGACCAAGCATAAGATTGAATGGATTAATTCATGCAATGGATTCTTGTATTGTTTAGGATCCAATTCCAATTATACTTAACCTTCACTCTCGTGACAAGTTAACGATTACCTCCCTATTAGTTCTTTCCTACTCTCGTGGTAAAGATACTAGTATTGGTTCATTAATCACATGAATTGCCTAATTGACCCACCTAGGAGCACCACTACTCTCGTGTGACATGCAACCTAGACTTCAGCTATTCCTTTTCCATTATCATTACCAACTCTCGTTGCATAATAACAACTATCAATTCATAGTTGGTGATCAAGCAACTACAAATCCATGCAAACCAAAATAGAGAACAAACAAGCACAAGATAACATGAATAATCATAATCAAGTCATATGCATGAAGCGATTAGTTTCCTCTAACCCTAGATTAACAATTTAGCACGTGCCCATGGTGGATTTCACATAAAAGATCAAAACTTTAATAGACAAATCCATATAAATCAAGAAAGAGACAAAAATAGAATAAAGAAAACTTATTGATTGATGAACAAGTTCAAATTTTCTATTCTTCCTCCAATCTTGATGTGTACAAGAGAATCCTCCAAATAGCACTATTCTATAGAGAGATTTACTAATCTAAAGGGGTGGCTCTCTCAAAGAGAGAAAATCTCTCTAAGAGAGACCCTTGCTATTCTATGCTATTCTCTCTCTATGCTATGCTACGCTTCTCTCTTGTGTTTTTAGCACTCTAAAACCCTCCTAAGATGTATTCTCACCATCCACCAAGAGTATGAATTGCCCCCTTGAAAGATAGCCCCAAAGTGCCTCAAAATCGTACGTCTACGCCCCGAACCCGCGGCTTCAATTAATAACTTTCTGACCGTACCCGCGGCACATACCCGCGGCGCGAATTCAGCCGCGGGTTCGGTCAGAAATTTGTCCAAACCGGCTTTTTCTCTGAACATAAAAGTTATGGCCCTTTGAGTTATCTTTCCAGGAGCACAAAAATCAGGTCATTTGGAGTTGTGTACACAAAGATATGGCCAAAAAACCGAGATGTGGTTGGAAGAGCATCGCTGCACAAGAATGCTTCAGTAATGTGGCAATTTGACATTGTAAACGTGAGAATCAGACTTTGAGGTCTCCATAAGAATTGTAGATAATTCTCTTAGCTTTAAATGGCTTTAAGAATCATCTCAATTCACTCTCTCTAGCTCCATTTGTGACCAAACTACCAAAACATGTCGGTGCAGTGAAATCCTTTCATCACCAATTCTTCTTCTATCATTGCTTCATCATGCCACATCAGTGGTCCTCTTCTCTTGCCACTTCTCATCAACTTCAAATCACATTTAATATCATCCCAATATGCTTCATTTGATCCAAAGTGATGATCGTTATAGCTAAAACCTACAAAATACAAAGAATTGCATATTAAACCACACATTTGCACATTTTAGCTACAAATTTAAGATTGGAAGAAATAGACATGAAAGTGACTATTGTTCATTATTTAAACCCTAAAAACTAGCATAAAATACTAATCTAGACACACTAAGAAATATGCAAACTAGACACTTATCAATCAATCTCTCCAAAATCTCCTCAAATCTGCTGAGGGGGAGTTGGTTTTTCTTTTTTTGTTGCTGCGTGCAGCAGCTGCTTTCCCTTTCCCTTTTTTTTTTTCTTTCTTTTCTTCTTTTTTTTTCTTTTCTTTTTTCTTCTCTTTTCTTTTTTCTTTTTTTTAATTCTTTTTTCTTTTCTTCTTTTTCTCTTTTTTTCTTTCTTCTTATTTTTTTCTTTCTTTTCTTTCTTTTTTTTTCTCTCTTTTTTTCTTTTCTTTTTTTTCTTTCTTTTCTTCTTTTTTTTTCTTTTCTTTTTTCTTCTCTTTTCTTTTTTCTTTTTTTTAATTCTTTTTTCTTTTCTTCTTTTTCTCTTTTTTTCTTTCTTCTTATTTTTTTCTTTCTTTTCTTTCTTTTTTTTTCTCTCTTTTTTTCTTTTCTTTTTTTTCTTTCTTTTCTTTCTTTCTTTTTCTGTGAAAAACCCAACTAAATAGTAAATAGTGTTGAAAAATTATGAAAATTTTATGAAAAATCTATAAATTCATAAAATGCATGTATAAAATTTTTGATATGAAAATTCTAATAATAAGAATGTATTTGAATATGTGTCATATGTGACAAAATTATGAAAAGAAAAATAAAAATACTAAATGACCATTAAAAATCACAAAATTTTTACACAAAATATATTATCACACAAAAATATGTATACTAAAATTTCACTCAAAAATTTTAACATATATGCATTCTTGGGTAACGTGCCCTTAACAAACAAAAAAGATGAAAATTAAATAAATACTTAAATGACCTCCAAAAATTATGTAATTTTTACAAAAAATTTATGAATAGGCAAAATACACATATAAAATTTTTCACTTGAAAATTCTGGTAAAAATAGTGCATTGGAAAACGTGCTATTAAGTTTAAAATACTAAAAATTTAAATAAATAATAAATGACTCCAAAAAATCATTCAAATCATAAATAATGATAAAAATAGTAAAATTATGTATCTAGGAAATAAAAATAAAACAAAATAATATTTACATGGTGAAATTACCATTTTGCCCCTGATGTGACGAATTAGTCATAAATTGCACGAAAATTGTAATCGACCCCTGAAAATAAAAAATACCCCTTAAATAAAAGTAACACACATATTTTTACAAAAGGTGTGTTAAAAATTTGGTGTCTACATAACCTAAACTCACAATCACCTAGATATGCCACTCCACCCCGCTCACCATCTACTAGTTGAGGTATATATGCTCGCAACTAGGGGTGGGCATGGATCGGTTGACTGATCCATATATCCAATATCCTAACTGGAACTGCTTGTTTTGATTCGCTTAATTTTCTAATCGTAGTCGATCCTCATTAGTTGGTTAACCGTTTATTAATTACTCGATTAAAGAGGGTCGGGTATCGCGGGTAACCGAAGCCATATAGTATTTAGTAAATTTAACAAAATAGATAAAAAATATTATAACATAAATATTTGTTCAAATTAAAAAAACTATTTATGCAATTTCAATTATTTTGAAAAATAAACAATAAAATTGCAAATTGAAACTTTCACATATACTCTTTTTAAAAAATAATCAAAATTTTTCATAATGCAAGTCAAAATTATTTATGCTATTTTTCATATACTGTATCTAAGTCATATAAAAGTAATTTTTTAGTTAGTATCAAGAAAAATATAATAATTAGAGTATAAAAATAATGAATAACATACAAATCAAAAAAATTAAATAGAAAGAAAAATCAAATAAGATATTCAAGTTTTTGAGTTGTTTTAAACTTGAGAATAAAATGATTTAATACATTTCAATTCCTCTATAATATCCATAAATATTAGCCTATTCCTCTATAATATCTATAAATATTAGCCTTTAAGACATGTGCGAACCGATTTGAATAACTGTGATTTTAAAAATTAATACCCGGAATCAGAATCGTTTTTGCAAATGAAGTTTGGTTAGCTTAACAATTTTTTGATTTTTCAATTATTTTTACCAACCCTACTCGCAACCCAAATTTCCCATTAATTTTCACCAATCTCTCTCACTCACTCTCTCTCTCTCTCTCTCTCTCTCTCTCTCCATCTCTTCCTGTCCCTCCCGTGCCACAATACCCATAACACAAAAAAAAAAAAAAAAAAAAAGAAAAAAGCTCCCTGTCATCCCATTTCACTTTCTACCCCGGACCGCCACGACCACCACCATCGACATGGCAATGGCTCGGCTCATCTCCCAAACCCTAACCCACCACAAATCATCTCCCATTCCTCTGTCTCCTCGAATTTTGACCCACAGGCACCGCTCCGGCAAACCCCACACCGCCCAAATTATCGAAGTGGATCTTGATTCCTCCTCTTCCTCATCGCCGTCCTCATCATCTCCTTCACAATCAGATGTGGGAAATATCAACGGTGGAATCAAGAAGCTGGAGGAGGTCATACAGAACATTATCGTCCGCCGGTCTGCACCCGATTGGCTCCCCTTTCGCCCTGGATCATCTTACTGGGTCCCACCTTCTAATCACCTGAACCACCCGTATGGAGGTGTTGTTGAGGTTATTGGGAGATTGTCTACTGCTGCGCGGCTTCAGAGTGAGGGGCAGATTCAGAGTCAGAGCCAGTGGTCATCTTCTTCTCAATTCTTGTCTGAGGATGAAACCATGTCGTTCTCGTCTTCCCGTGGTTGGCCCTCCACTTCTTATTTTATCGAAGGCAAGGGCAATCTAATGAATTATTAATTTGGCCTCTTTTTCGATAGAAGCAGAGCAATTTCATTGAAATTTAACCAGAAGAATCTGCAAGTATGAAATGGTTACAAATTCTAGTGGAACATCCCGTGAAAAGAAATTTTGCTTTAAGTTCTTAGCATGCTGGGGTAGTATATGAGTAACCTATTTATAATACTGAAATTGGAATTTAATCAAAATTTAAAAAAATTCGTAAGATGGGTTAGTTCTGTTGTTATTGTTGGTAGCTAGTTATGGGTTAGTTTTATTGTTATTGTTGATAGCTAGTACTTTTTTTGGTTGAGAGGAAATTTACCTTTTCAGATGTCAAATCGATTGTATTAGTTTTGTTAATACTGTGGAAATGGAAAATTAAGAAAGTTTTAGTGCTGATAAAATTAAGAGCATATATCTGTTGCATTCAAAGTTTTTGATTTGTGGTGAATGTAGTGTTATCTTGCTTCATGAAAATCCGAGAAGAAAATTACTCCATGCTTGAAAGCGTATGAAGCTAATAGTTTGCTGACTGTTTGGAGTGGTGAAGAAATTTTAGGATTCATTTTAAAATTGATACAAGAGGAAATTGGAGCTCAAGATTTGGGGATATCAATCGTTTAAATAAATTTGAAGTTAGTCAATAGAAGGTGGGAGTGTAAAAGTGAATTTGGCAAATGGTAACGCATTTACAAATTACTCTTTTTAAAGTTGTTAAGGAAATAATTGAGCGAGGAGTCTACTTGATTTTATTGCGTGCCTTTTTCTATTTGTAGTACCATAAAGACGAAATGCTTTGTTTTTAAGTAAAATAATGTAATATAGAGATCTTGTAAAATAGGAAATCATGTGATTAAGGAGGCTGCAAATAGTTGCATTTTATTATACATTTTGTTTGCACATAATTTATTGGTTTGCATACCATTCATTTTAATGATAGGTCATCACAATATATAGTTAATTTGAGAGGGCTGTCTTCCTTTAGTCTTCTGCTTGGTTCTGTGGGATATTTGTATGAAAGATGCCATTATGGTCTTCTGAATACTGCAATTTAAAAATTTCCCACAAAAAGTTAAGAATTCTGTTGTGCTTATATTGTTGCATAGTTGATGAGCAACTTGAGTATTTGACTGCAGTGGATACCAAGAATATTGAAGTTTAAGTTTTTTATTTTCATTGTTGTTTTCTGTATCGGCTCTTAGGATTATATTTAATTTTTGGTTTTTGATAGCTGAATGGTTAATTGTTAAATTTTTTCCCAGTTTGGTGACAAATTTTTAAGAACTTTCACATTATCACTTATTATGTGTATTGTTGTTCCTTCACATAGTTAAAATTTGGTTGCAATAATTTCTGTTATCATTTTGCTCCACGGTGTTAAATTTTTAATATTTGAAATTCCTAAAGCCTTCTTTATATTCAGTTCTGTAAGTCCAATTTGAAATTTTATAGTTACTTTTAATAGGTTAGGATTAACACATTAGATAGTGTGGCTAATTCTCTTTAATTGTAATGATGAGCCATCAGCTTGTGTATAGCTTCGCTACTACCCACTGCTTTCTTGTTAATCCCTTATTTTCTCCTACTTGAGATGTTTAGTAGCACCTATGATCCCCTTCTCCTTATTGGCTTCCCTACATTGTACTCTCTCCTTTTGTGAAGGACCTGTTTATATCATGTAGTATGGGCTACGGACTGTTCCATTACTTTACTTGTCAGAAATTTCTGGATATATTCGGCAGCACTTAATCTGCTCCTATAATTATATCACATTTACCTCTGGCTTCAGGGTTACGTTGCCCAGAATCCTATCAGGTTGCCACAATTTCTGTTTCTCTCTGCTGCTTTAAGCCTTCTATTCAATTCATATAGCATCTGCAAGATTTTTGGGAAGGGTTACCAATCACATAGAAAGAATTAATTTTGCCAATGGACCATTTTTAAGCTGTAGAAATTCTTTAGAAGATATTTTAAAATTTTCTGTGATGTGGTTTAAGGTTCGTATAGTTATATTATATGCTGGAACTGAAGTGTACTTTATATTTCAGTGTACATTCTTGATGCTGGATAGTGAGCTTGCAATTATTTTTATGCCTATATGTGTCAAAAAGGATATTTATTCTGCTGCTGATCATTTTGACAAAATTAGGAATCTAGGAATAAAGTAGTATAAAGAATGGAAATGTTTTCGTACAATTTTGTTTTTGTTTCTTCTTATTCAAACGCTATGCTTCTTACTACTAAAGTTCAAATTGCTCTAATTTTTTTTTAATAGGACATGTACTTTTTAGCATTTTAACCTTCTTTCCTATTTCCTTCCTCAATACATATAATGTCACTCTCCATATCATAGGTGTCATTAAATTGTGTATGCTTTCTATACTGGAAATTCATTTTTCCTAGTCAATGCATCGTCAGTAGTTTTTAACTTAGTTTATTGGTTTTATAAAATTTATGTAGATCCGACATGGTTAATATCTTACTGTCCCTGTAAAATTCACTTTATCTCGGTGCATGTTCCATTTTTAGAGACAAGACTGCGTGTACCTCGATAGCTTCATGCTTTTGCAGAGAAAATAATATCTTTCGACTCTCTGAGTTGTTGAGTCTGTATGCTAAGAAGTATCTTTTAGTGATTTGGTTTAGTTGTGGTTATTCAATTGCTAACGGGGTGCAGAAGGTGTACTCCGAAATTAATTGGTTATCCATTGGGGTTACTAGCACGCTACGTGATGAATAAACATATGGTTTGTTTGGTATAGGAGCACATGGATTCTCACTTGATTCTAGAGACACTGCTCGAAAAGTGCAAAGGTGTAGAGAATGATGATTTAGATTTCAGCAATCTATTCTTAAAATGTTTAGCAATCACATCTAAGGAAAGATTGTGGTACGTACTAGGAAGAAGGCTTCAAAATGTAGTGGAATTTTTCTGGTGCTAAATTGTATTGATTTGAGCCGATATCATATTTGTTCTTTAGAAAGGAGAGGCTTGTTTACACTCCCAAAATTTTTTTCCTTATTCCAATCAATGCTTCAAAAGAATTCCGTCTTGTTTTTTTCCCATCCATTACCTAATATGTAATATCTGGCATTTCAGAAATGTTCCTATTTCTGAGATTATGAGGGGGTCTTGTGTGAATTTTAAAATTGGGGAATTCTTCTATGCATATTAAGCGAACACAGGTCACTGTACGATGTCTAACAAATTAGTCTAAACCTACACAAAACTTTGTGTGAAGATTTAGATCACATTAAATATCATTTTAACAGTGGAATCAATTAGGATTATATGGCAATTGCTTTCCTTCATTTCTTTAGCTTTGTACCTTTTGAAGAAGGGACAGGAAATTTCATCTTATTCATTCATCATCTTTGTGCTTTGAAGATGCCTCATTTCAGTATTGGAAGCATTAAATTTGACAGAGGTAGTGGCCCTGGAGTAACATTAAAATGTAAATATAGCAGCATTCACTTAATATGCCTTGTCTTTTTTTTTTTTTTTTTTTGGGGGTTTTATTGGTTGTGGTTGGGTGTAGGTTGCTGAAGGGTTTATGGTGTGAATCAATGGTGTGAATCAAATAATGGCTTTGTTATATGGACTAGGGTAAGGGAGTATGTGGACAGGGATATGAATGAAGGGTCCGACATGGTTATGGCAGGGCAAAGTGAAGATTCTAATTAACATATGGCACAACTAAACCCATGTATGTGTTAGCACAACACAGCACAGGTATGGTTGGGAGTGAGAGAATAGTCCGTGTAACAAACAATAATAGTTGTAAAAAGGTGTGATTTCAATGGTTTTTGATATTAACCTTGATGGTTTATCCTATAGTTAAAGGCAGGGTTGTTTGTCCTTTGAAGTAGGTGGAAATGAACAATATGGTTATTTCAGATATCAATTTTGAATCTATATTTTTTTGTCTATCCATTTGAATAAAATTGGTCATTTTGTTATTTTTTCGTTCCTTTATTTTCATGTGTTCTTTTTTTTTTTTCTTTTTTCTTTTATGTTTTGTGGGTTTTTTTTTTTTGGCTGGGGGGGGGGGGGGGGTGTTACTAATTTTGTGAAAAATATTCTTGAGCTGCTTAAGGATTGTTTTTGACTTTAATGATATCTATATACAATCAATTCAGGAAGGTGAAGCAATTTTTGGTGATTCTGCTTTACCATGTATCAGTGGGTTTTCTTTGAAAATCTTTAAATTACAACAGTGAGGAATTCCTTTATCATCTTGTCTGTGCTGTACATGTCATGGCCTTTTGGGCTGCAGGGAGTTTACCTGTGTATCCAGTACCCATGGAGGTGGAGGTGGAAGTAGAGATGAAGATTCTGGACAACTCAAACGGTGTTTCTACTAATGAGGATCAGGAAGAGTAAATGATGTCTAAGTCAGATGAGTTGGGAGGTGAGTCAATGATGCCAGTACAGTGACAGCTAAATCTTGTTTGGTTCCTGGAAGTTCGCTACCTGATTTATTAATCCTGGTCAAATTTATTGTTTAGATTTAAGACCATCTCTGTGGCCGTTTTATGCATAAAGTTGGTAGTGTAGTCTTTCTTGTTATGCTGAGAAGGAATTTACTTTCTATTGGTGCCTTCAAGTTATTCATCATGTCTTTGCAATAGATACCTTGTGCTTGAACACTATTGGTCTAGAATTTTCTGCCCCTCTCCCACAAGGTATAAAATCAGAAAATAACCCACTGCAGTGTGTCATTTGTGGCCTAAATACATTCGAACAGGAGCGTGGAGGGACTTCCATGCCAAGTTTGGTTTTGTATTTCCGTGGGGAAGAATTTTAGAAGTCTGGTAGTCTGGAGTTGTTTTCCTGCTGGAAGAGGAAAGGTTGTCTAGCTGACGTAATGTTGTAAGTTTAAAAAGTAGAATCTATTCTGTTTGATCGGTACTTTGCTGGGATTTGCAGGCTTTCTTCTATGTAAATATGCTAAACCCAGAATGGCAAATGAATCAGCTTTTTAGAAGAAAGGCAAGCAAGCAAGTTGGATTTCTGTAAAGAAGACCCCGCTACTTTTAGTTTCAAGTTCCTTTGACCTTGGTCCTTTTGAACTTCTTGCTGATCCTTCCATATAGAAGCAAGATGTATGATCCTGCTCGTGTTGTTTGAAATAAACTTTTGATGACCTAGTATATTGCACATCAATAAGCTGATTGGTTTAGGTGTAATGCTTTGTTTTTTTCTTCCAAACGTACCATCTTGTGCATCTCTTGTTTTTTCTTTCTCCTTATTTTGTATTTTGCAATGCGATAATTGGTTGTACAGGTAATCACCTAGATGTTTAGTTCTACCAATCAAGTGAAGTCTTTATGCCTTAAGGAGGCTGTTGCTATATGGAAAGTGAAAGGTAGGTTAGCAAAAATAAGAAATTAAACAATGCAGGAAATTAATAGAAAAACTATAACACAGGTCCAGAAGTTCTTCATCATTTTGCTCCTTCTCCATCGCTAGAAACGGCATTGAGCAGGCGTATGTACTGCGTTACACAAGAACAAATAGCTATCGCTCTAAGGACTCTATTAACGAGGTCATACAAGTGGATTCTGATTTGATTCCGGGTTTGTTCCTGCATTCTTTGTTAAGGTCCCCTACAAGGCTTAATTGGATTATCTAATATAATTCTCATTTTTAGAGATTTTGAATTCTTACCTTTGTATTACTCTGAAATTGTTCAATAAATATTAAAACCGTCCATGATTTAATTCATGATTTTTACAAGTGGTGTGCAACAATTTAATTGAACTAGTTATATTCGCATATGGATTGAAATAGGAACGAATAGTAAGTTGAGCAGTTAGAACTTTATGGCTTATTTTCAGTCACGGGGAGTTAAAATCCTACCACCTTTCTTTTCCAAAGTTCTCTAGTAATAGTATAGGCTTTTTCCAAAAGGAAGGGGGCGGGGGGTGTTTGAAATGGGATATCCTTGGAAGGAATTGAATTTTTTTCATGTTCTTAGAAGGAATTGAAATTTTTTTAAGGGGTGGTTGGTTTAGGAGAATCAAGGAAGAGAATGGGTATGAGTAGTAATGACGCTCATTATTGGTGTTTGAAAAACAACTATCATTATCATTTATCGGAATGAAAGTGATTAATTGGAATTTCTATGATCCCCTCATAGTACTATTATATTAAACTCATTAATTTTTTTGGGGGGGGGGGTGGGGGGGGGGGAAGGGAATGATACTCATTTTATTACTAAACCAAACATGTTAGGAGGAATTATCAAAATCCATACTCATAGTAGGGTTAATGATACTTATAGTGATAGTAATTGAGAAATGTGAACCAAACGCTTCCTTAAAACATATGGATTGAAATGGGATATTCTTCGAAAGAATTGAATTTTTAATGGAATGATCTGTATGTGAAAAAAGAACTAACCATATTCTCAAATCAGCTTTGGAAATTCAAGTAGTTCAAAGTATAAGTAGAGGTGTGGGGTAACTTGAGAGGATGTAGATACTATCTGAATGTTAATAAAAAAAAAATGCTTCTCTCATCTCATTTTATGGATTATATATGGGGGATAATTGTACAAACCTCCCCTGAAGTTTATGATAATTGCACGCTCCCTCAAGGTTTGTAAAATTATACATAGTTCCCTTGGTCACCTGAAATGCCCTTAGTGAAATACTTAAATCAATAGCTTAACATTTATTTGTAAGTGTGCCATGTGTTTGTTGCTTGGGTTTTTTGTCTTTTTAAAATTTTTTGTTTATTATCAATTTCAAATATTACGATCTAATTATTGTTATTATTGTTGTGGAGATTTTTAAAGACAATTGTACGCTAGTCAAAAAAAGAAATAGATAATTATAAGGGGAAAATGGTTAAGGCTAACCTACCAAGTGATGAAACAATCAACAATTATGTAACTAATTCATTGTTTTTGGTTGTTTTTGACTGCAAATATTGTTGTTGTTTTGGTTATGGCGTTTTATTTTTCTTTTCGTGGCCAACTATGCCATTACTTTTGAAATGGAGTGGATATTGGATTTATTTATTTATTTTTGGGGCATTGAAATGGAGTGGATGCTAGAGTTAGTATTTCTTTTTAGAGTATTGTGGGGTAGGGATTGATTCTCCACTGGTACAAATGGTGTTGGCCCTAAAAATTTTTCAAGAAAAAGGTATTGTTAGAGTTTGGAGGTTTATATGTTTTAAAAAATGATTAACTTTGAGATTTTGTGAGAATGACTGAAGCTGGTAAATTGATATTGGAGACTGAAAATTGGGTAGAGCAATGGAGTGAAGAAAATTAAATTTTCTTATTTTATGTTTGAAAACTTTTTATTTTATTTTGAGAAAATACTTGAAAGGGCTTATGGGATATTCATCTATTATTTTAGCTTATGTTAGTAAATTGGGCCTTTTTGTTACTAAACATATAGGAAGGGAGGCTGGAACGAGCTGCCTGTAACTGTCATAAACTTCAAGGGAAGTTTGTGTAATTATTCATATATTTTGTTATGTTTTAGTCCGTCCCAAAGTGTTATGATCTATATAGCCAAATTAATACATAACAATTTTACAATTTAATCTCTTGGATATATATTTTAAGCAAATATTGAATTGGAGGAACTCATGGAAAAACCTTTTTATTTTGGTATGTTGATGTGTCATAATTCAATTTTTTAAAAAGGTGTGCGAGTTGGTCCATGACCCTAAAGCAGAACGACACAGTACTACTTATATGCCCATTTAACTATATTTCTACACAATCTAGGCAATCTTCGTATACTATTGTACTTATACGCACACATCGTTATTTATACATTTCTATGTGATATGTTGAGCACCATCATTTGGGTCTTTCTTTTTCCCAGTGAGCATGTTCGTGCTCCCACAATATATTAAAAAAAATTAATTATTTGTATAAAGATATGGATCTTATTGTAACTAATTTTTAACATGTGCAATGTTTGGAAAAAGTGGATTGCAATGTTGCGGACGTTTCTAGACTATGTAAAAATATACACATACCCCTCGATTTAGAGACATGGAGTGATTAGCGTGGAAGAAGATAATTTTATAGTATTTGATAGTGAGGAAATTGGGATCCTGGGCATTAAAAAATTGTGTAGGCAAAAAAAAAAAAAAAAAAATTCTAGTCACAAAGTTGAATATCCCAAAAAAAAAAAAAAGAAAAAGAAAGAAAAGAAGTTTATACATCATAGTATTGCTTTATAACTTCACAAATGAAAAGAAAAGAAAACCAAAAATCACTGTTGAATTGTAGGAATAAACATCTTAAATGAAAGAAAATATAATCAATTGTTAGGCTCAAGTGCAATTTAAGAGAGGGAGTGAATTAGGTCGTTAAAATTCTAATGTAAGTATGTTCAAATTCATCCAATTTAACACTAGCAGTTTGTTTTGGAAGAAGGATTTGAGGGAAAAAAGAAAGGAATTGAAAATGTTTCATTTTTTGGGAGTTAGGGTGGAAAAGAAAAGAAATGAGTTGAGAAGAAAATTCTTCGTACTCTTGCTTCAGAAATTTGGGCTGGAAGCAAAGGAAAGGAAAGATTCCCTTCTTTTTTTTTTCTTTTTATTTCATCCCTTCCCCCTTTCTTCTTCTCCTTTCTATTATAAACTACCAAACTAACTATAAGTGATTTTGTCTGAGTGCCTCACACTTAGCTATAACGATAAAAATGATGATATTACAAATAAGTAATAAAATAACAATAAATTAAAAGAATATAGAGATACAAGCGATTTTATAGTGGTTTTCCCAAACTTGACACTACATCATTTCTTAAGTTCTCAACTTAGAGTTTAAATAAACTATATGCTTTTTCATAAGTTGGAAAAGCAAACCAACACATATGTCACGCCTCGAAAAGGCGGTCTGATGTGGCGACCTTTTTCGAAAAGATAGTTTTTGAAAAAAACTATGCATGTTTGAGAAATAATCGAGTTTTTAGTGCAAAATTGTTATTTTTAGAAAAAATGGTATTTTGAAAAACAAAAACAAGGCCGGAACAAAAAATACGACAGTTTTGGCCAACTAATTTTTGAAAAAGGGTTTTTGTAAAAAAAAAAAAAATAGTGTCACCACTTGGTATTGAGTTAGGGTGTACTAAGTCACCCAAAAAATCATTTAACAAAATAAAAACAAAATTTTAGGAAAACATGTTTGAAAACCCTTTTCTACTTTAGTTTATGAAAAAACAAGAGAAAAAGGTTGGGGAGTCACATTTGAAGAAAGAAAAGGTAAAGGCTTGCGCCTAAGGCACCCTTTCAACGTAGTCGAAACTAGTTGCGAGGCTTAATAAAAAATTTCCTAAATTAATCCTAAATCCTATTGTGTTTGGATGTGTCTATATGAATGCAAGTCTTAAATCTAATGAGAGTGTTGGGAGGGTCAAAATGTCCCATCGAATCTGGATCAGAATTATCGCATTAATTGCGAAACTCGAAATGAGGCCCCGAGGGAGTCGCAAATGTGAATGCAAAATGGAGTGTGAAAGAAAGGAAAATAATAATATAGATAGTAAGTGAACAAAAAAAGTAGGTATGCAATATAACGGGTACGGGGCACTAACGAACTCGTGGCTGACTATTCCTTACTCACAGAAGGGAGGAATGGCATGTTACGCCACCGTCTCCCATGCAAATAAGCGACTATTTCTAGTCGGATAACACAAATGACCTAAATTCTATGTGAAATGCAATCTAGACGTCCTGGATTGAATATGTGTAAAAAATAGGTAATAGTAATAACATATATACAAAAATCATGCAAAAATGGGAAAAATCCTAAAAAAGAGAAATAGTGTGTGAAATGATATGAAATACACACGAGGTGTGAAACTAGTACTAAAATGATCTAAGGGTCTAGTAGTGGACTAACTCTTTCTAGAAATTCCCACTAGCATTGGACTAGCAGGGAAGCTGTAAAACTATAACTAGCGTTGGACTAGTGTGGTTGTGACGCCCCCAAGCTGGGTCCTACTCCAGAACCCTAATCGGGATGCTTGCCTGGCTTGCGCCAGGACTCAAGTACAAATAGTCATACACTAGAAATATAATCAAACGCTAAAAGTTACATATATCTTCAAAACTAATTACAACATTCGAGCTACTTGAATCTCAAATTACATTTATTTGACGGCTAGTCCTAAACAAAAGAAAATCCTCTCTTTTACTTTTTGCCCTATTTCTCGTGGGTTAAGCACCTGTAAGGAAAACAAATTTAACTAAAGGATGAGCTTATAACCCAGTGAAGTCCATTTTAAAATCACGTTGAAAATATCTCTCAAAACATATTTGTTTGAGTCAAAATTCAAGCGAATTAACGGTACATAAAAATAGAATTAAATCAAGTAGCACGTAAAACAGAAAAGGATACACAAGTACTGCCCAAGAACATATCAAGGGTGAATCAAGTACGTTTGCCTCCGGCACTACACCAAACATGTCGCCTTCGGCTCTCACCATTTTGGTAGCTCGAGTTCTACCCAAGTACTTTTCCTGTACACCCCCTTGACCGCAAAACCTCCTTGTTGGCCGGAAAGTGCCGAGAGACCAAGATAGCCAAAACTTGGTGACCAAGCCCGTTGCCGGCTCAGCCAAGATCAACTACCAAGGCCGGGCCCCAAATCATGCACAAGTATAACATGCACAGGCACACTTTGAATTTAACAAGTACAAGTACTGCCGGTGTGATAAAGTACATCACCGGACTTATATCAAGTATAATGTCAAGTCATGAAATAACAAGTGATAACATTGACCTTAGTCAATACATGTACAAAATGCTCACCTCGGCGATCATATTTTTCATATGGATAACATAATATAAAGTTTGCCGAGGTGTCAAACGTTAGTATAAACAAAGGTTCATTGAAGTCGCAAGAAAATCACGTAATTTTCGTAAAACCAAGGTTAGTAAATAAAAGTGAGTTTTAGGACACTCACAGGTAATCTTAAGTTTACTAAGTTCTTCAAACATTCACTCTTTTGTCATTCGAAGCACCTATAAATTAAAGGTAAATTAGTAAATCATCAAATTAAAGCGAATAAGCGAAATAATGAAAGTTAGGGTTTCCAAAAGAGGAGTCTAATTCCATTTTCACTCAACCACATTTCACAAGCTCAATACCCCTGTAAACTAGACTTAATTTGGAACATTTTCCATTGAGACACCAAATTTCAGTTCCAATTGCAACCCTATCAAATTGCCATCTCAAATCAATTCTTTCCCTGGTAACCCCTGTTTTTAGTTTCACCAAGTACTGGTATTCAACAAGGCATAAATTTCAATTGATATGTCGTATGAGAAAAGTAATTATATAGTTGGAAACTAATGCCAGGGACTAAAACTTTCATGAAGGGTACCAGGTCAAATTCTAACAAAAATCATTCCAAAATCAATCCACAACCTAGTGCTTCACCAACCCTGTTTATGCAAGGTTTGTTTTCAGCCAAATTCACGCCATTGCTGGGGTTAATCCACCAAGAATCATGGAATTAGGGTTATGTGGTTTGAAATTACATTTTTAGGGCTACAACTTTTGTGAAGATCATCAACTCAAATTCCAACTAGAATAAGATCAAAAGCAGCCCCAAATTTAGCTCATCATCAACACTGTTTAAGCAGAATCAAATTTTCAGCCTAGTTTGCAAAATTTCTGCGATTAATCTACAATGAAACACAGTGCATGCTTTATATCATTTTAAAGCCATATGAATCTAGTTCCTAAAACAACAAGAATCATTCATCATTCAAATCCAATTTTTCTATACCAAGTTATGAAAGTTTTACTAAAACTGGTCCAGCATAACTGTTATTCAAGTATTCTTAGGTTCAAGCTTTTTGAACTACGAACCTCTTGACTTCTAGTCTATTATTATCTATTCCAAATAAGTAAATATATTATCTTATAATTTAATTCATGTTCTTTACCAACTTCTATACGTTCACATGCAGGCGAGAAACCAAGAACCTACCAACAACTTCTCCAAGTCCATACAAGTGTTGAAGTTTTGCTCAAGCATATCTCTGCAGAATATAATTCACATGAACTTGAAATTTATAGAACTACAAACTAAAATCCAAGCATTAAAATTCTCATGTAGAACTCAACTTCATATCTGGACTTGATCATGTTCAAAATTGACCTAAAATTTGGAATCTCGCCGAATCTGCTTGTGCAGGCTCAGATTTTCAGTCAACTTCCAAGAAATTCTGGTGTCGATTCATGAATATTTGGAACCTGATTTTTATACCATTGGAAAAGTTCGTTGAGTTTAGTTTTTAACACGACAAACTGGTAATCAATTTCGAGTTCTCTACATCAAGTTATGGCCATTTTTCCAAGACTTGCTCCAAGCTACCTGTACACACTGGTTTACTTGGGTGTAATCTTCCTAGCTATAATTTTCCTTGGTTCTACTTGAATTTCTACTTCTCAAATCAGTAGATATGAGGCTTTCAATGGGTTATTATGATCCTTTCTTAACTAAATAACACATACAAGTAAACAAGAAACCATAAATAATGACATTACATCCTAACTTACCTTCAACTTGCTCACAAGACTTCCTTTCTTTCCCCAGTTTCTTCTTAATCCTTTAACCCTCTGTTCCCAAAAATTCTTGTGATATTATTGCATGTAGGGATGCTAGTTTATCTTGCCAAGTCAAGGCCCCAATCCTTTCCAGCAAGTGGTTTCCAAAGCATTAAGTTTTCTCACCTAGAATCCAAGCTGTCTTCAAGTTTTACAGCTTTGTTTTTAGGTTGTCCTCTCATTTTTTTTTTCCTGACTCCTAGTGTTGCTCTAGCTTTTTCGTTGCTTTTCTTCACTTTTCCACAGCTATAATCTGCAAGGAACATCATGACCAACTTGCTTCATCACTTATTCTCTAAAATCACGCCACCTCATGCTAAAACTTTTCATTCTCAATCTCCAATCTCCATCTGGTTTTTCTCTTGTTCTTTCTTTCTTTTGATTTTGTTTTCTTAGCTTAGTAATGCAACTACGTAGTAGCTTGAGTCTGCAATTTATTTCACCTTCAACCCTTTGGAATTTGGACAGCTCTTGTTTGCATTTCACTACAAGAAAAATCATCAATAGTGACAACAAAAGGTGTCACTAAAAATTCACAAGTCGTCACTAATACCTTTTATCGACAAAAAATATGTAGCCGCTGAGTCATCATGAAAGGCTTGTTCACTAAAAGTGAACAGGGACAACATTGAAAGTCGTAACTAAATATATAACTTGTAGTGACAACATCTGTCGTCATTAATGGTTAGTGAAATTGTGACAACTTTTTCTTCTTGTTAGTGAAAGTGCAAGCATTGTTGTCACTATTGAGCATTTATTAGTGACGACTTTTGTTGTCATTGATACATTGTCTATTTAATGACAAAGTTATGTCGTCACTAATACTTTATTTCATCCACCATTCAATAGTTAATGACAAAGTTTCCTTGTTACTAATGCGTTTTTTAGTGATGACTTTTATCATCACTGATACATTCACTATTCAATGACAATGTCTTATCGTCACTAATGTTTGATTTCACCTATCATTCAATATTTAATGACAAAGACTTCTTGTCATTGATGCATTCATCAGTGACGACTTTTGTCATCACTAATATAGTCCCTATTCAGTGACAAGGTTGTGTCGTCACTAATGTTTGATTTCATCCATCATTCCATATTTAATGACAAAGAATTCTTGTTATTGATACATTCGTCAATGACGACTTTTTTCGTCATTAATACAATCCCTATTCAATGACAATGCTGTTATCACTAATATATTTTTCAGTGACAACAAGGAGTCATCACTAAAAATGTTACCATTGAGTGACAACATAACTTTATCACCACTGAGATTGTATTTAGTGACAACATCACAGTGCACTATGAATTGTATTCAGCAATATAGCATTGTAATTGGTTATATTGCACTCAATGAATAACATCTAATTGCCATTATCATTATTATTTCTGCACCAGAATCTGTCACAAATCAATGTATATAATATAAACCCATAATCCGAATACAATTATTACACTGAATCTCAAATCAATCACAATATCATCAACAACAATATTTATATAGTAACTATACTTTCAATTGCCCAAAATAATATTCAAAACTATACAAAAATAATTTAACATACTATTTTTACAGTACATTCATTTGATGCACAAAACATAATATAAACAAACTAACATACTAATTTACAATCTGTCCAAATGCTCTAGTAGCATTACAAAGTAATACTAAATCAATCTATAAATCTCAATCATCAAGTCTTCGCAATAGTAACAAAAGTAAAAAAGATCAAAGGAAACTTAAATATCCCTTGTTGTCAAAATAACTTTCCTTTTAAGTGAAACTTTGTCACCTCAAGCTTTGTCAACCTAGCATTTCCAACTTTGAAGTGCGTATTGATGTCACTACTTGGAGCTAAAAGCATTTATGTCACTGCATAACATGATTAAAAATTGATAGTGGAATCAGTTTCAATATCTTAATATGAAAAATAAAAAATATTATAATTTAAGCCCCATATTTTAGAATACAATAATTACACACGAATTTTCCTTGATGCCTAATTAAGCCCCTAACAAACTATTCAAAGTTTATGATGGTAAGCTAACTGTTAAATTTAACCAGTGGACGGCTTCCCTCAATTTTTTCAAATGTTTCAAAGTTGACTACAAAGATATCAAACAATTGTAATTTCCCACTTGGACAAAATCTAACTATCAGTGAGCATACCACAATCCAATCCTTTTATTAAAGATGAAAGTCTGAGCTTCTGTAGTTATTTATGATATTTTGTGACTATCAATTCATTCCTATTCCTCATAGACAGATGAACCAAAGTTATTACATGCAAAGTAAAATGCAGTGGAGATATTGTTTTGTAAAAACAAGGTAGAAAATTAAATCCTAAGCACACAGCTAAAACTACACTATGAGAGAGAGGTGGGAGTTGGCTTGGCAAAAAATGACAAAATTTTACAGTTGTTTCAATTATTTAGAAGAGGCAAACAGAGGAGGAGAATACATTCATCTTAGTTGAATGACCTCATTTTCGAAGCAATTGCATTCATCAATGAGGAGATAAAGAAAGAAAGTGTCTAGTCACTCATCAAGAAGTCTCTTTTAACCAACCAACCTCCTCGAACTCATTTCTTTTCATTAACTGCTTTCTATTTTTTTTTTCCTCATTACCATCATCTACTAGTGCTACTGTACAACTCTAATTAGCCCAAAAGCTTTCCTTCTTTGACAGCAACTTTTGCATAATAAGATGCCTATTCCAAAATCATATAGATGAATCTGGCACATGCATCTTGACTTTAATATGACATGATGAACAAAAACCAAAAAGTAACCCAAATACGTGTCTTAATATAACTAGAGTATCAAAGCTTATAACAAAGTATTTCATTTGCCGTCTAGTGCAATTAGAAGTATATTGGAAAAAAAATTCATATAAGGTAAATGCTTCCCTACACTGGTCAGCCACAAATGACCATGTTAGGCCATCAGTGATACATTTGTACACATAACCAATTAGCATCACACTTGTAGTAAGTTCATATTATTGTGACTTGATACCACTATGTCAAAGAACAAGGAAAACAAAATAGAAATAATGGTCTAGATAACTCAAGAAAGCTATCCAAATATAAGTCAAGTTCATATTCCAGTTCTTTCTTCATGTTCAAGTTTATATAAAATTAAGATATATAAGACAAGTTCCTAAAAGAGGGTGGTCCAATGAAAAGAAAGAACAATAAAGCAAAATGTTGAAAAAATATTGAGTCATAATCTTCTTTTTGGATATCTTCTTTTGTTTATTCAAGTCCTTCCAACCCAAGCATGCTTTCACTTTTCCTAGCATGTTTACAAGAGCTAGTTCTCTTAAAGAGTTTCATCCCTCCATTCATACAAGAGTAGGTGCCATGGTTGCATAATATCAGTGTAGAAATTGCACATGCAACTGCAAGCACAAGTCCAAATTTTGCTGAGTACTTACTTGGGATACAATAGGAAAGGGAAGGGACCCTAAACTTCCAAGCGAGGTAGACCACACAAAATTCTAAGAAACTAAGAAACAAGACTGTTTACCACCTCCTTTCCATATTCAGCCAATGCATCAAAGGACTAAAAAAGTTAGTAATCATACACTATGACTTGGAAAGTGAGAGTAAAAGAAGGCTAGATTTAGTGTAAACTCATTTGGTAAAACATGTTAGCTAGCAAGAATTTGTTGAAAAAGTGGCCCCCTCAATGACTCAACTGGAAAGCCACTCTAAACCATACACTTCACTTTTCAGCTCTTACTTGCTTGGCATATAAGCATACAAAAGCAATTATAATTTATAAATACCTATTTCATTTGTTACTAGTATTAAAGAAACTAATTTGACCAAATTCTAGTTGGACCCACAAGATAACAATAACAACCCGAAGTTAAAAAATGTTAAAGAAATGCAATGACAACACGTTCGAGTCTTAATCACCATTTTTCTTCTTTCTACAAAAGAATCAAAAAAGGTTAACTCTCTCTAAACTAACTTAAGCATGCAGCTTGCATTTTTTAATAAAAGTGTCACAAAATCATCAACTAATGGGAGCCTAATGTATAGAAGATTTCAAGTGGCCACAACTTTAGGATGAGATAACAAAAAATCAATCTAGATTCGACTAAAAGAGATTAGTACAAGGTCATATTAAAATTTGTTAGCATGCAGAAACAACTTATATCAGGGGAAAACCCGCCAATTATTCTTAGCTTAATGTATTATTGGTAAGAGAGATTAGGGCTACAGTTGTGGTATAACTAGTGATCAAAGATGGCCCATGAATTCCTTGGCTAGTCAACTCAAATAACAATGATCCTCAGCAATTCTAAAACTGCTATGAAAAGATAAGAGAATTGAAATATGACCATTGTGCCAATCAAATTAATATTCCAGGTTTAATCCTATGACAAGGTCTTAAATCATTTTCAACATAGTATTATCACCTCGATTAATGAAATTACTAAGGAAAGATAAATAAGCAGCAAGAAATGGAGGGCAATAATGCCAAAATAATGAAGGGTATGTAAGAAAATGACAATCTCAAATCTAATAAAAATAATAGCCCAAAATAGTCAATTGATTCCTTAAGCAAACAAAAAACTTTAACTTGACCTGAAGGGTCAAGAGTGCTAAAATATTCAAGTCATTAGATGTTTTTAATAATCAATGTTACTCCAATTACACAATTTGATTGAGGTATTAAGGTTAAGACATATTCTCCTCTCTATACCAACCTAATCAGAGTGTCTAAAGCCATCCAAGAATTCTGAAGCTCTGAGTCAGAAAATTGGATAAGAGATAGAATTAAAGTTGTCAAACTTTAAAAAAAGCAAGTAATAGCAAGCAAGTAATAGAAGGAAATACAAGTTTTCATTCAGAAGAAAAGTCTAATGAGATAGATAGAGGCGCAAAAGAATGTGTATTATTGAACATTGAAGTAGCTAACAATAAAACGAATTGCTTGGATTATGATGTTCTCTCTATATGTCTCCATGTTCTACTTTTCAAATTCATAGACAAATTGCATGTCAAAAAATTCCTGCTACCCTTGAACAATAATTAGTCTGCAATTACAATTGCAAGATCATTTAACAAACAATGCACCAATAAAGAAATTGACCAACCTTTACTCATAAAGAATGGCGGAAACAAGGCTAGCAAAAGTTTTAGCTTCATGTCCCTCTTCTCTTAGCTGATATAATTTATGCCAGAAAACAAGCCATTGGTACCTTCAAACATTTTACACAAAAAAAAGAACTCAAAAATCATTGTCAAATCAGCCTCAATTCTTTCAAGAAAAAACACAATAAATAAACAAACCCAAATATCAAACATTTACAATATTCTGATAATAGTATCCAACTAAACAATTTAGTAATCTTAATCTTTCCACTAAAAATTCCATTTTGAACACTTAAAAACTTACTAATTTCAATTGGGTTTTCAAATAAACAAGCAATATAGAAATTTTATATAATAAAAGGGATTTTATTTGGAATTGGAGAATTACAAGTTTTGGGGATTGGTAGCGAGACCAGAGAGTCCAATGAAGAGTTTATCGTGGATCTTGTAGATCTTTTGAAAATTGTCTTGCAATTGTCTGTAGCTGGACGCCGAGCTACTGATACCTCGCGATGGCGAAGCAGTTCTTGCCCACCATTACCACTAGGGACACTTCCGTTGTAGAAGATTTGCCCAATTTGAAAGAAATCCAAAAACAAAATATTAAACCAAAATCTGAACAAAAAAAAATAATAAAAAAAACTGCTACTTATCATTTGGTGCTTGTCTTGTTTCAGTGGTGTACAGGGGAGGTCGAAGTGGTTGTGGGTGGGTCAGTTACTTGGGGTAGTAGCAGCGGTTGGTGGTGGTAGGTGGTGGTTTAGTTGTGTGTGACTGATGGGTTGTGTTGGTTGGGAAGTTGTGGTGATTGATGGTGGAAGGAGCTAGTGGCCGTGGTGGATCTGGGGCTATCTTGGTGGTTTTTGGTGATTTGGTGAGCTGAGGAGGAAATAGGTTGAGGGTGATAATGGAGGAGGCTTGGTGCTTAAAGGAGTTTGGGTAGAGGTTATGGAGAAAGAAATTGTAAGTTCATGGTGGACATCCCAAGGCTCACCTGAAGATTCACTGGTGAAGCTATCTTGGTCGGTGGTGGTGGAGATAAGGATGTTGGAGGTGGCCATTTGATTTTGAAGGGAGAATGAAGAGAGAGGTAGAGAGAAAGACTTGGTAATTTATTTTGACTGGTAAAGGGGAAGACGCTGAGAGGGAATTTGGGGTGAGGAGGAGGGAATTTTGATTTTTGGTGAAAAAAATGGTGGATTGGAAAAATTTTGGTGTAAAAAATTTACAATATTCTTCCTACATTTAAAAAAGTTTTGGTTGTCATTTTTTTCAAGCTAGCTCGAGCTAAAGTACAAGTCACAAATTTTTTTTTAACAAATCATTTAAGTAGATATATTAAATAAATCATACATATTTAGAGTTTATAACCTATCGGCCCTCGCCCTTTGCTTCCACCACAGAACTCAAATTTTTTCTCATTTTTTCATGTAAAAAAATCTCAAATTTCAAATCAAATCATAAATAGAATCACAATACAAGTTTCAAAGACACTCAATAATGAGGATTAACTAAATGAGGATTAATTAGTAAGAGACATTTGAATATTACAATGATGATTAACTAAAATTTTTACATAATTGAAACAAAGATTAAAATCAATAAAAAGTCAACCACAAAATAGAAATGAATACATAAGATTTAATGGTTCATAAATGAATCCGACAAGCTATCTGATGCATGAGTACAACAAGACCAACCAACAGATGATCGTAAAAATGCATATTTTTGCAAGAGTTAAAATATTTATTTGTTTAACTAAATTTCTATTTTGTAACTTTGAAATTTTTAGAATAAGAGTTAAAAATTTATGAATATTTATTTGTTTGGATACATTTTTTTATTTTAATTAACAACTATTAATGAGAGGCAAAAAAATGTCATTAATCCTTAAGATTTCTTGAAATTATTGGTAAGTAAAAGTTTTATAAAATCTAAATTCATTTGATACTTACAAAATTCCACCGAAAATTAAAAAAAAAAGGAGCATACTCTACCAACTAGGACATATAAGTAATTACCCATTAGTTTGTAATGAAGGTTTTGAATCACATCTCAATACTCAGTACATGATTACGTGACCTACACACACAAATATGTATATGTACATACATACATTCACAAACACTTGTACATACTTACATAAACACACATATGCATGTATGTGTTTGTATGTATGTATGCACACGTGTGTGCATGTATGTATGTACATATACACATATGTATGTGTGTGTGTGTCAATATGTATGTACATATACATATACGTATATATGTTTGTGCGAATACACACACATATATGTTTGTGTGCGTGCGTGTTTGTACGTATGTATGTGTACACACACACAACACACACATATATGCACGTATATATACACACATTATATACATACATAATATTAGTATACACACATATATATGGCTTTAGTGATGACATAGTTGTCACTAATGGCTTGGAAATAGTAAGGAATAATCTAGCGTCAGTGACAACTTGGTGTGGTTGTCAGAAAAGGCTGGAGGCTCACTGACGACTTTGGTTGTCACAATAGACTAGACACATACACACATATAAAGAAATAGTGAAGTTTGAAGACGTGGTGGTAGAATTAGAAGTTCAGTAACGACATCAAGTTGTCACAAATGCTTTGTATTGATTTCATCATCAGTGACAACATGTAGTTGTTGTCAGTAAAGGATCTAACTTTAGTGACGACTTACGTTGTCACAGATGGCTTGGTAATAAGAGAAAAAGTTCAACTTCAGTGACAACAAATGTATTGTCATAAAAAATTGGCATTTTTAGTGACTGTTGTCACTAATACACAAGATATCTAGGCTTTAGTGACAACACAAAATTGTTGTCACAAATGCTTTTTATGCATATACCATCAGTGACAACATGTAATTCTTGTCAATAAAGGTAATGGCTTTAGTGACAACTTACGTTGCCACAGATGGCTTGATAATATGAGATAAAAAATTCAACTTCAGTGACAACAAATGTGTCGTCATAAAAGGTTGGCATTTTCAGTGACAACAAGATGTTGTCACTAATGCACAAGGTATCTAGGCTTTAGTGACAACATTGAATTGTTGTCACAAATGGTTTTTATGCACGTACCATCTGTGACAACATGTAATTCTTGTCAGCAAAGATAATGGCTTCAGTGACGACAAGATGTTGGCACTAATACACAAGATATCTAGGCATTAGTAACAACGTTAAGTTGTTGTCACAAATGCTTTTTATACATATACCATTAGTAACAACATGTATTTCTTGTCAGTAAAGGTAATGGCTTCAGTGACGACTTACGTTGTCACAGATGGCACGATAATATGAGATAAAAAATTCAATTTCAGTGACAACAAATGTGTTGTCATAAAAGGTTGGCGTTTTCAGTGACAACAATATGTTGTCACTAAAACACAAGATATCTATGCTTTAGTGACAACACTAAATTGTTGTCAAAAATGTTTTTTATGCATATACCTCAGTGACAACATGTAATTCTTGTTAGTAAAGGTAATGGCTTTAGTGACGACTTATGTTGTCACAGATGGCTTGATAATATGAGATAAAAAATTCAACTTCAATGACAACAAATGTGTTGTCATAAAAGGTTGGCGATTTCAGTGACAACAAGATGTTGTCACTAATGCACAAGGTATCTTGGCTTTAGTGACAACATTAAATTGTTGTCACAAATGCTTTTTATACATGTATCATCTGTGACAACATGTAATTCTTGTCAGTAAAGATAATGGCTTCAGTGATGACTTAGTTTGTCACAGATGGCTTGATAATATGAGATAAAAAATCCAACTTCAATGACAACAAATGTGTTGTCATAAAAGGTTGGCATTTTCAATGACAACAATATGTTGTCACTAATCCACAAGCTATCTAGGCTTTAGTGACAACATTAAATTGTTGTCGCAAACGCTTATTATGCATATACCATCATTGATAATATGAGATAAAAAGTCCAACTTCAGTGACAACAAATGTGTTGTCATAAAAGGTTGGCATTTTCAGTGACAACAAAATGTTGTAACTAATATACAAGATATCTAGGCTTTAGTAACAACATTAAATTGTTGTCACAAACGCTTTTTATGTGTATACCATCAGTGACAACTTGAAAAATGTTGTCACTAATAAATGTATATTTAGTGACGACATTTAACTCTTGTCAATAATGCATAAAGCGCCAAAAGGCGACAAACAATTAGTGACGACATTTTGCTGTCATCACTGATGACACATCACAATTGTGACAAGAATGTTGTTGTCACTAAAAGTTGTCTTTAGTGACAAGTTCTTGTTGTCACTAAAAAATGTCGTCACTAATGATCCTTTTTCTTTTAGTGTTCCCACCTCATTTTTTGGCTCCAACCTTGAGTTAACTCCTTCCATTTCTTTTAAAGCTTCAGCCGATTTCCAAATTAACTTTAACAACATTATTAACATGTAAATAAATTAGTGAATAAACGACTGATCAACTCAAACCTAAGTATCATTGTGTCAACCAAGGCGTCAGTAAGTTACTTTTATGGTCACCGTTGAGTGCTAATCCTTCAAGTATACAAATCTAATCACTAATTTTGTGTAATCTAACACTAAGGCTACAATGTCTCCTAACTTTAGTAGTTACATAAATAACTTCACTAAATAATTAAATAATAAAATCACTAGTATTTAATAAATTGGTAACGAGCATGAGCCTTCACAGTGGTGATGGAATAATGATAAACTAATAAACATGAATCCAAGTAATAAAGCATGAATCGAAAGCAAATAAACATATAAAGACTTATAAGAGCACATAGAAGCACAAAACACGTAGAAATATCTAAATGCAAAATTCTAAGGAAAGCAGTAAATTAAATAATCATGTAAGCACACACAAAGCACATAGGCCCTAACTATTACATCGGGGGGATTTAACTTACAATTTAAGGGGGGAAAATTAAAAATAATCTATCTATTATACTTGCTATCTAAATACACAAATATTTGTGAAAATACGAAAGGGAAGTAATTTAGTTGTTACATTGGCATCTAAATATAAAATCTTGCAAAAATAGTAAAATCTAGCCATCTATTACATTTTTGCCAAATAATAAAATTCGAAACTAAATAGCGTAATGTAAATAAGTATGCAAAAAGTATATAAAATAAGAAAACTTATTGAAGAAAATACACAAAAAAATCACATAAGAACATATTGGAGCACATAAAGAGAATTTAACGAGAAATTAAAAAATAATAGGGGTACCTCTCTGAAGACCCGATACACATACTAATCAAAATAAATAAACAAGTCAAGGTACCACTATTTCAAGCAATAAAACATAAAAATATGAAATATGGTAAAGTAAATTTCAACAAATTGGAGTAGGTGCAAATTTCTAGTAAATCAAGAGGACTAACATAGAAATCCAAGCAAACCCAAGGACCAAATCGCAAATTTATGCAAGCATGGGATGCAATTGTAAATTAACGCTAAGTAGGGGGCCAAAAATAAAATTTTCACAAGTTTGGGGCACGACTTGAAAATTAGGGACATAATTGAGAAAAATGTAAAATATAAGGGGGAATCTACAAATTATGGAGAATTGATTTATAGAAAAATAAAGTCTTTAGGGCATGTCACTAATTCTAAAGCAAGAAAAGTTGCTAAACACGAACATATTTATCTGTGATAAAATTCTCAAAAAATAAATTAAGCTAAATTAATTAAACAAATTGTCCTAATTAATTAGCTTAAGTATTAACCTAAACTAAAACAAATCAAGAGCCAGCAACTCATAAAATTTGATTAAACTAGAAAAACTAAAATTATCAAACAACAAGAAAATTAAACCAAAGAAAAAACCCCCCCAAAACTTGATTTCTTTCTTCATTTTTCCTTCCTCATTTTTCTTCTTTCTCTCTTTGTTTTCTCCATCTCCTCTTTCCCGTCTTCTGTTCTTCTCCCCAGCTTTCTGTTCTCCGCATCTATCTCTCTATCTCATTCTCTCTCTTTCACTCTTTCAGTTTTCTCTCCTTCCCCCTCCTTCGTTCTCTGCTTTCTCTTCCCCTCACCACTTCTCTCTATCTTTCGATTTCTCCTTCTTCTTCTTTTCTTCTATCTTTCCCCTCTTCTCTCTCTCTCTCTCTCTCTCTCTCTCTTGTGCCCTCTTTGTGTTTATTCTTTCTTCCCTCCAATCTCCCTTCTCTCAGGCCTAATTCTCCCCTCTATTCCCTCGTTTTAATCTATTTCTCTCAAGAACCCACAAATTCAATCTTCCCTAGTCAATCTTTCCTTCGAAACAAGGGAGATGTGATGATGGTAGTGGCAGAAAA